>CM066032.1:521808132-522210632 GCA_033557465.1 Ichthyophis bannanicus | reverse complement strand
TGCACAGTATTTCTGTGACTCATAAATTAATACCTCAGCCAGCTGTCTTCATTGGGCACTGTGGGGAATTGAACCCCTGATCCTTGTGCCGTTGGTCAGGGTCTTAACCATTGTGCTGTGGCTCTGCTCTTCTGCTTGCTCATCAGCGTACCACATATGCCTCCCGCGCAGCCATCTTATGCGCTAAGGTGCGGGGCATACAAGGGCGCCGCGCACCTTAGCGCATATTTAAATTCCGGCTTTTCTTTTTCAGGACGGAACGCCCACTCCTTATATGGCACCCGCACACTACCGGGGCTCGCACCTTACCGGGGTTTTAGTAAACATACCCCATTGTTTGTATTGGCCAGGACTTGTGGCCAAATTTTGTTATCAGTTTCATTTGATTGGGGGTCCTTATTTAATGATCTTGCTATCTCAAAAAGTTCCCTGGGCCTGTTGATAGATTTCATTAGGGGCTTGTTGTGGTACTCTTCCAGTCCTCTGCTGCTGGGAGGAGTGGAGGGCAGTGGTATCCCTTGCCTGGAGTCATCTTCTGGGGTTGCTGGGATAAATATGCAGATGAACCTTCTGGTCCTTTGCTGCTGGGAGGAGTGGAGGTTGTGGCTTCTCTTGCCTATATGAGTCGTGGAATCCTCTAGAATCTTCTAATGGGGCTGCTGGGACAAATATGCAGATGGTCATCTCTTTTATTTTCTGCTGGTTATATCTCTTCTTATGCACCCTGAATTTCTCTGGCATTGCTGCAACACCAGAGCAAGGTGACTAGATAGATGACATCACACCTTCGCTCTGGTGTGTTGCATCTGTGAAGCTGCTAGTGTGAGTGTTTTTTTCTGGATTGTTCTCTGCAACTCTGGCCATGGCTTTATTATACCATTTTGCTACCTTCATAAGAACATAAGATATGCCATACTGGGTCAGACCAAGGTCCATCAAGCCCAGTATTCTGTTTCCAACAGTGGCCAATCTAGGTCATATGTACCTAGCAGTTTCCCCAAGGGACACAGGTTCCACAATGCTTGTATTGGTTCAAGCATTGATATCCTGGGTCCCTTCTTAATAATGGCTTATGGACCTTTCCTCCAGGAACTTGTCCAAACCTTTTTTAAACCCAGCTACACTAACAGCCTTTACTACATCCTCGGGTAACAAATTCCAGAGTTTGATTACACGTTGAGTGAAAAAATATTTTCTTTTATTAGTCTTAAATAGTTTACCCTGTAGCTTCATTGCATGTCCCCTAGTCTTCCTATATTCTGATAAGGTAAACAATCGATCTACGTTTACCCGTTCCACTCCGCTCATTAATTTGTAGACTTCTATCATATCTCCCCTCAGCCGTCTCTTTTCCAGGTTAAAGAGCCCTTAAAGCCTTTCTTCATAGGAGTATCCTTCCATCCCCTTTACCATTTTGGTGGCTCTTCTCTGAACCTTTTCTAATAACTCTATATCCTTTTTAAGATACGGCGATCAGAATTGCACACAATATTCAAGGTGCGGTCTCACCATGGAACGATATCAGATGATCAGATCCAAGTTCTCTTTCAACCTGAGTTCTCTTTCCTTGTTGCATACTGTGGTAAACATGGAACAGTGCGGTGGGAAGAGGTTTTCTTTAAACACCGGCCAAACAGCAGTTCAGGGAAACTAAAAACAGTTTTTATTCTGTCCCAGCTTGTTAAACCTCCACAAGCAGGTTCTCTTGGCCTGTCCTCCAGCTTCAGTTAAAATTCCTATTGTAGGCAGGGTCCACCTACAAAAGTTTCCCAATATTACCAATTACCAATGAATTGCTCTCAGAACTCCTTTGCATGGGTTGCGTAGAAAGGACCTGGCTCCACGGGCCTCTCTCTATCCTGCAGCTTGCTGGGTTCTTAACCTCTCCCTCTAAGCCTTGCCCTCCCAGCCCTGGGCTGCAGACTCTCTTACCCCATTACACATACATTAACTTTCTACACCCACATCTTGCTCTGCTTCCTAATATTTTTGACACCTAAATGCATGACACTGCAATTTTTTATTTGAATTTTAATTGTGAAGTCTTAGACCACTTCCCAAACTTTTTTAGATCATTCTGCCTACTCCTTTGGGCATGTTTCCTTTGTTGCAGGTCTTAGTGTCATCTGAAAAAAAGGAAACATTTTCCTCCTAATCCCTCTGCAGTATCTTTTACAAATATATTGAACAGAATTGGCTACAGGACCATCTTTCTTTCCTCAAAGTGAATTCCATGTGCCACTGCTTTCTGCTGTCACTCTAATCCAGACCACCACCTTGTAATCCACCGCTAAGCTGCTCCCATATGCAATAATTAAATAGCTTTGCTGAAATCCAAATAAACCATTTCCAGCCCGCCCATGCTCTTGATCTAATTTTCGAGTAAATCAATGAAAGGGACTAATCAGGATTGTTTGACACCATCTCTCTCTAGTAAAATTATGCTACCTTGTATCTTGCAACATGCTCGATTCAAGATACTTCACTATTCTTTCCTCCAGGAGAGTCTCTTAACTGACCTGTAGTTTTCAACCTCTTCTCTCTTACCACTTTTATAAAAAAGGACAACATCGGCCCTTCTCCAGTCTTGTGGGATCATGCTGATCTTCAAATATCTATTTATCATGTCCTTCAGTAGACCCATTAGAACCTCTCTGATATCTTTTCTCTAATTTTAATTTTATGGTTATTAATGCTTATTCTCACAAGTAATAACTGCCTACAGAAATTACAAGGCCGCGGGCAGGGTCCCGGCGGCCGAGGCTAACCGGGCGCGCGGCCCGGCGCGGGGACCCTGTGCGCGGCCTGGTCGGGGTGTGTGCGCTCGGCCCTCGATGGGCGCGAGCACGCGTCCTTTGAATTGATTGGCTCCCTGGGGTGGCAGCCCCACGGGAGCCAATTAGAGCCGCGGGTTTGGGGCGCGAGGGGGGATCGGGGCCGAGCAGCCTCCGCGTGGTCAGTCATGCGGAGGCTGCTTCGGTGCCGGCGTCCCTACCTCGTGGCTGCGTGTTGGTTCCGGTGCGGCGTTGGTTTGGAGAGCGGCAGAGTCGCGCGGAGGGGCTGGGTGAGTGTGCTGGCAGTGCGCGCTGGCCAGCTTACGTCGGGTTCTGCGCGGGGGGAGGGGGGCTTTCCAGCGTTGCGGCTTCCTGGGGGATTTCGGGGGCTGCCGGTGTCTGTCTTTAATAAAAAAATAAATAAATATATATATATAATTAATAATTCAAGGGATGCCTGGCAGGGCAACGGCTGGGGGCCTGGCCCCTAAAAGGCTGCCGCTAAAGGGCGGGGGTCCAGGTCACGGGGGGGCACTGTGAGGGGTGGGGGATTGCCCGGGCAGGTTGGTGAGGGGGGGTGGGGGTTGCGGCATCGGGAGGAAGGGGTGACAGGGGCCGAGGAAGTGGTGGCGTGGCCGAAAAGGCAGGAGGGGTTCCCTCCCTCCCTCCCTGTGGCTCGCAGGGGGTGGGAGGGGGCTGCTGGGGGCGGGAGAGGTGAGGGGGGGATGTTGGAGGGGGGGCTGGGGCGGGGGCTTTTGGGGGGGGTGGGGGGGGACTTCGGGGCACCGGGACAAGGGGGTGGGTTGCGGCCAGATGGGGCACCTTGGGTTGCGAGCTGTGGTGGGCCCGTGGGGTGGTTCTCAGGCCCCGGGGGGTTTGGCTCACCGGGGGGGGGGGGTTCCACATGGGAGCAGTGGATGTCAGGGGGGCAGGGTACATCTAGGGCGGGGTGGGGGGGTTCTTGGCCGCCGGCATGGCCGGTGTCGGTTTCCCCCCCTGTTTTTCCCCTTTTGTCTCTGCAGGGCCAGTTTATGGCGCAGACTTCGTGGCCCGTGGGCACGGCTCGCGGCGAGAGCTGGGTGAGTTCCCCGGCTGGAGCGGAGTCACAGCGTGGAGCGACAGCGGAGGCGGCCCAGCGGTGTTCAAGGGATTTGGCCGGCGCAGAAGGCGAGGACCTTGTGGTGGCTGGTGAGCAGCTGGCTTCGCCGGGTGAGTTAATGGGTGAAGGGGGTGTGTCGTCCAGGGAGGCAGGGGGGATTTCGCGGAAAAGCATCGGCGGTCGTGTCGGCGACGTCGCAGCTCCGACTCGTCCTCGTTTTCCTCGTCCTCGAGTAGTTCGTCCGGGGGGTTGGGCAGGCGGGGGGATCGGCAGCTGTCGGGTGGTGGGGGGGGAGTGGGTGTAGGTGGGGGGGCCTCTTCGGTGGTGTCTTTGCCGGAATTATGGGCGGGGGTGCCACGGAAGCTGAGGCGTAAAATCCGCAAGCGGCGCTATATTGACATCTTCCGTTTGCTGGAGGGGCGGAAGCGTTCGGGCGAAAGCAGAAAAAAGAGAAGGGACGATGAGAAGGCCGGGCGGGTTCGAAAGGTAGCGCGTAACGTGGTTAACTGGACGCGCTCCTTTTTGCGGTTGGCCAGTGTGTGGGGACAGAACGATCCGTCGCAGTATGAGATGTTGTTGGCGTATGCCGATTCCATCCTTGAGGCGTCCCAGATGCATGAGGGCTGGTCTTGGCTTAATTAAGATGAGAAGTTTAGGGACCGGATGGAAGAAAGCCGGGCGCTTTCGTGGGGCACGCAGGATATTAACCTGTGGTTGACCCAGATGTCGGCGAGGTCCGGTGCGGGTTCGGGTGATGGGGCCAAGAGTGGCGTCGGGTCGGTGGGGGGGGGGGGCGGCACGGCCCTTTCGGGGAGGGGCGGCCGGGGTGCCTGCAAAGGCAGTCTCGGCCGGGAGCGGTGACGTATGCTGGCGTTTCAACCGTTCCACCTGTCCCTTTCCCGATTGCAAGTTCCAGCACGTCTGTTCCTTGTGCGGGGGTCCCCATTCCACGGTCAAGTGCTTCAAGAAAGGCACCTCTGGCGTGGCCGGCCCTGCACCAAAAGGGCAGTGAGTGGCGCTGGCGCGCCCCCTCCCCGGTGCGGGGGGAGGCGTTGGTAGGGTGGCTAAGTCTTTATCCCCGATGGCGGGAGGCGGCGATTTTGGGCTCTGGGTTTCAAAACGGCTTCGTGATCCCGGTGAGGGGGTGGTGTTGGCGCCATCGGATCGGAACTCCCCCTCAGTTCGTCGTTGGGTGATGGTGGTGCAGGACAAATTGTTGAGCGAATTGCAGTTGGGAAGGGTGGCGGGCCCCTTTGCGGAGCCGCCATTTCCTAACCTGGTGATTTCGCCTTTGGGTGTTGTGCCCAAGAAGGAACCGGGCAAATTCCACTTGATTCACAATTTGTCCTGTCCCGTCGGGGCTTCGGTGAACAATTCTATCCCGTGTCAATTGTGTTCGGTTCGTTATGCTTCCTTTGACAAGGCGGCTTCGCTGGTGCGCGGGGCCGGTCGGTCGGCGTTACTGGCGAAGGTGGACATTGAATCGGCGTTTCGTTTGTTACCCGTCCATCCGGCTTCCTTCCCATTGTTGGGGTTTTGTTTCAAGGACGAGTATTACTTTGATAAGTGTATGCCGATGGGATGTTCTATCTCCTGCGCTTACTTTGAGATGTTTAGCACTTTCTTGGAGTGTGTGTTGGTTCGGGAATCTGGCTTGTCATCTGTGGTGCATTACCTGGACGATTTCTTGTTTGTAGGAGCAGCGGACTCTGGGGAATGTCAAAGTCTGTTATCTGGCTTTGTGCGGCTGGCGCGGGAGTTCGGGGTTCCCTTGGCTGACGGGAAGACTGAGGGTCCGACTACGCGGTTGACCTTTTTGGGTGTGGAGTTGGATTCTGCGGATATGGTGGCGCGGTTGCCTCAAGACAAAGTCGCTCGCTTGCGGATTTCAGTGGCCAATGTGTTGTCGGCTCGCAAGGTTTCCTTGCGGGAGTTGCAGTCCCTTTTGGGGTCCTTAAATTTTGCCTGTCGGACGATTCCGATGGGGAGAGTGTTTTCCAGGAGGTTGGCCTGTGCGACGGCTGGGGTGCGGAAACCTCATCATCGGATTCGGGTGACGGCGGCAATGCGAGCGGATTTGCGGGTGTGGGATCGTTTTCTGGAGGATTTTAATGGGACTTCAGTGCTTCTGGAGCCCGAAGTATCCAGTGACGATTTACAATTGTACACTGACGCGGCATGGGGGGCGGGATTGGGAGTGTATTTTGGGGGGGCCTGGTGCGCTGATCGGTGGCCGGCGTCTTGGTGTGCGGCGGGGCTGACCAGGAATATCACATTCTTGGAGCTCTTTCCGATTCAGGTAGTTTTGGAGCTCTGGCCGGAGCGACTTCGGAACAGGAGGGTGCTTTGGTGGTGTGATAATGCGGCGGTGGTCAGTGTGATTAACCGATACACACCGAGGTGCGTGTGGGTGGCTAGCTTGATGCGGGAAGTTGTCCTAGCGTGTCTGTGGCTGAATGTGGCGGTGCGTGCGCGGCACATCCCAGGGTCCACTAACGAGATTGCTGATGCTCTTTCTCGTTTTCAGTGGGAGCGGTTCCGGGCGTTGGCCCCCGAAGCGGACGAGGATGGAGCGGTGGTCCCAGAGAAATTGTGGAGCATTGGCCTTGAGAGATGCTAGACCTTCTGAGGAGTTCGGTGTCTGCAGGGACCTGGTCTGCGTACCGGAGGGGGTGCGACTGGGTGGTCGCTTTTTGGTGCTCGTGCGGGTGGTTGGCTGAGGGGGTCCCGGGGGGTTTGCTTGGCCAATATATTGTGGCGGCCAAGAGCGCCGGGTTTTTCGGGATCGGCGGTGCGTGCGCATTTGGCAGGGTTTCACTTTTTTGCGAGCGCGGTCGGTTGGGGTCTCCCGGCTGGGGGGGCCTTAACGCGTAGGCTGATGCAAGGTTGGGAGCGGGCGCAGCCGACTCCACGTGATGTGCGGTTGCCGATCACGCACGGGCTCCTCGTGCGGGTTTGTGGAGCTTTGGAGCAGGTGGCTTCGTCTGAGTATGAGGCCTTTTGTTCCGGGCGGTTTTTTGCCTGGCCTTTTTTGGGGCGTTTCATATCGGGGAACTGGTTGCGGGCTCTGGGCGAGGGGGGGGGGTGTTGGGGGTCTGTTGGCTTGTCATGTCCGGGTAGTGGAAGGGGGGGCACGGATTCTTTTAGCTAAGTCCAAAACGGATCCGATGGGTAAGGGTTTGTGGGTATGCCTTGGTGTGGGCGCGGAACCACGGACTTGCCCAGTTCGGGCGCTGCTCCAGTATGTTGCAGTGCGTCCGGCGGGTGCAGTTCGGTTTTTCGTGCACGCGAATTCGCGGGTTGTAACCCGTTTCCAGGTTTCTGCGGTGTTGCGGCTGGCGTTGTCCGCGGTGGGGGAAGATCCGCTTCGATTTGCTCCCCACTCATTTCGGATTGGTGCAGCCACTAGTGCGGCGGCTGCGGGGTTACCGGCGCAGGTCATCCAGGCCATTGGGAGGTGGCGTTCTACGGCTTTCAAGGGGTATGTGCGGCTGTAGGTGCCTGAGTGTTGCTGGGTGGGGGCTTTAACTGTTTCTTTCTTTTTCAGATGGGGGTGTCGGACCTGGTGGATGTTGGGTTGCCGGCCACTCCTTCGTCCATTGGGCGAGTCTGCGCGTGGTGGACTGCCCTATCGGCGCCAATTTGGGATTGAACCCGTCGTCGGTGGCTGTCCAATGGCTGGGTGTGCGAGGCATGTGGTGGCCGCATCTGCTGCCTTTGCTGCGACGCCACGGGAGGACGTCGCGGTGGCCGGCCGCCCTGTTGGTGCATCTGGGCAGAAGCGATCTATCGTCCTGGTCCTGCCTGCAGCTGATCCGGGCGGTTCAAGAGGATCTAGGACTTGTGTTGCGGATGTTTCCTGGGGTTATTGTTCTCTGGTCAGACATTATTCCAAGGCCGGCCTGTCGTGAGCAGCGTCGCTGGTCACGGGGGTTGACCAAGGTCAATCGTCAGATTGGTCGTTGGGTATGTGAGAGGGGTGGGTATCAGATCCTGCATGACTGGGTGGATGTGGGGTGTTCGGGACTTTATCGGGCTGATGGGGTTCATTTGTCGCCGGTTGGCATGGACCACCTTCTTAATGATTGGCAGGAGGCCTTGGAATACATGTCTGGCCATGATGCTCGCTGGTCGCAGCTTGGGGCCGGGGGGGGGCGGCACATGAACAGGGTTATGTGCCGGTGGCGGGATCCCGGAGGTTTCCGGGGTCCAGAGCAGCAGGCTACAATTGGGCGGGGGCGGGGTGCCCCTGACCCGGTCAAACCCTCGGACGACTTTTGCTTAGCATGGCGAAGTCGGGGAGAGGGGTATGGTAACTTGCCGGGTGGCGAGTTACGGTATTAGCGGTGGCAGGCACTTTGCTGAGGTAGGGCTGGTGCAGCCGGGTGCCGCTAATTGAGTGGTTTTGGAAATGTATTTGTTGGACTGTTAAATTGTTGGCTAATAAAAGCTGCGACCAGTTTTGTTCCATAAAATGTTGGTGTGTTGTGTTTTGTGGGGGGGGGGGGGTGGGTTGTTGGGGAGCGGGGGGTGTAGGGTAGGGGCCTGCAGCACCGGGTCCGCCTGCCTCGGTTATTACAAGGCTGCGGGCAGGGTCCCGGCGGCCGAGGCTAACCGGGCGCGCGGCCCGGTGCGGGGACCCTGTGCACGGCCTGGTCGGGGTGTGCGCGCTCGGCCCTCGACGGGCGCGAGCTCGCGTCCTTTGAATTGATTGGCTCCCTGGGGTGGCAGCCCCATGGGAGCCAATTAGAGCCGCGGGTTTGGGGCGCGAGGGGGGATCGGGGCCGAGCAGCCTCCGCGTGGTCAGTCGTGCGGAGGCTGCTTCGGTGCCGGCGTCCCTCCCTCCCTCCCTTACGTTAGGCGTTGGGGTTTTTTTGGGGTGTTGCAGCTGGGGGGTAGGGGGGGGGGCGGGATCCCGGAGGTTTCCGGGGTCCGGAGCAGCAGGCTACAATTGGGCAGGGGCGGGGTGCCCCTGACCCGGTCAAACCCTCGGACGACTTTTTCTTAGCATGGCGAAGTCGGGGAGAGGGGTATGGTAACTTGCCGGGTGGCGAGTTACGGTATTAGCGGTGGCAGGCACTTTGCTGAAGTAGGGCTGGTGCAGCCGGGTGCCGTTAATTGAGTGGTTTTGGAAATGTATTTGTTGGACTGTTAAATTGTTGGCTAATAAAAGCTGCGACCAGTTTTGTTCCATAAAATGTTGGTGTGTTGTGTTTTGTGGGGGGGGGGGGGGGGTTGTTGGGGAGCGGGGGGTGTAGGGTAGGGGCCTGCAGCGCCGGGTCCGCCTGCCTCGGTTATAGATTGCTATCAGATAACAGAAATACAAAAACAAATGAAAAAACACCTTGAAACAAAAAAAAGAAAAATCTGTAGAACCTCTAGTACGCTCACAGAGAACAGAAGAGAGAACCATTTCAAATTCAAAGGAAGAGAACAAAAGAAAATAAGGAGGGGGGGGGGGATGCCCAAGGAAAAGGTATCAGAAAGACATTCAATTACAAAGTAAGTATCTATAAGGTTATATCCATTAAACTACTATTGTAAACCTTTACTCTCAAGAAAATCACATAATTGTTTTGGGTCACAGTGAATACCTCTAATTTTTGTTAACTATTAGGCAGAATTCTGATATCATAGGCCCCACCCATATTCAAAACCTCCTGCCACATCTGCAAACATAGTTTGAACTGATTCAGTGTTTGCTTGCAGAAATCAGAAAACCCCCCAGAGTTGTTGACCTGCAAATAAAACATTTCTAGAACTAAAGAAAAATGACATTATAGAGTCCTTATCTGACTCAAAGAGAAAGGAGAAAAGGAGAATATCTTGCTGAGTCTCCGCATCTCCTGACTGCTCCTACATCACAGTAAGATCAAGGATATTCCTTGAGACTTGTGAAATTGAAGAGAGAAACTACCTTTCATCTTTCTGTGTGGTACATTTCTTGATGAGCTTCTGATGACAGCGTAAGCATTTTGGTAAAACATAGTGCTTGAATAACTCTCTTAGGGATACTGCTAGCACACACACAAAAAGTTAAGTGGAGGAGTAGCCTAATGGTTAAGAACACTGGCTTTAAAACCCAGAGACCAGAGTTTGATTCCCACCACCACTTCTTGTGGCCTTAACTCTCCATTGCCTCAGAAAAATCCAAGTTATCAATATCTCTGTTTAATGTACATTGCCAAGTTTAAGTTTCAATATAAGCTGCTTTGATTGAAATGATAAAGAGGTATATAAAACCTGTTAAATAAATGCTCTCAAATTCAAATGTCTCAACCTATTCACAAATTTCAACTTCCTATATGTAAGTGCACCATCCTGCACCCAAGTAGAAATGGAATTTGCCAAAGCTTCTCCATAGCTTCACATTTACTAGCCTGGAACTCAATCTTCTCTTCTAATTTATTCACCAATTTTTGCACTGTTCTCAAAGCTCCCTCCACTGACCCCAATCTTGAACTTACAATGTGCTCCAAGAAAGATAATGGCATGCCAAATGGAGTCCAATGTGATTATCTCAGGGCAAGTTAAAGGCTTATCTAATATGGGAACAACTTGCATCTTAGGTTTGCTGCTGTACAAACTCCTCTGACCAACAATCCTCCAGTCACCAAGCCAGATGGAAGACTCACTCTAGGGAATTGCATAGATGTGACTCCTTCCACTGCTGCTTTAGACATTGATGAACTCAAAGTGGTGCTTGACTCTGGGAAATCTAAACACACTCTTCTCTTTGCTGCCTTTAATGAAGAAAGGTTATCAGGCTGTAACCTATTTTATGGTTCCAGGAACTCAGGACTGAGCAATATTTCTCCCTCAAGGAGCGTTGAAGCTTCTCCCCACCCCTTGGCGTGGCAGCAAGAGCTGGTCCTGAAGTTACAGATGCAAATGGCCTGCAAAGATCCTAGGGATAGTTGTCTGCAAGGTTGGAAAGTCCCTCAAGGAAACACTTTGGACCTTGGCTTCATACTCACCCATTGGGAAAAAAATTTGAGGAAGCTCAAGGACTGGAAGCTCTACAATATATGTTTTATCTTTGTGATGCCATCTTGGTTCCCGCATCTGAGATCCTTTAATATGCTAGGATGTATCCTATCCGACTCCATTGATTTTTCTATTTCAGTTTTGCTAGTTCTATACAAACACTCTTTTCTGTAAATGGTGGTAAGTATCTCATTTCCATAGTGGCAACAATCAGTGGTCCTTCTCCAAATCCTTCGTCAGTGAACACTGAACAGATACATTGGTCTAGCATGTCTGCCTTTTCCATGTCCTCTTCCACACTTTTCTATGCCTCCTCTCAATCCAATAATTCCACTCCTGGCCTTCCTCTTTTCTCTAATATACCTGAAAAAGCCTTGTCCCCCTTCTTGATCTATTTAGCTATCTTTTCTTTCATTCACATTTTTTGCCACCCCCTGTCTTTTCTTAGCTCTTTCAGCTTAAGTAGATATTTTTTCCTGTGCTCTTCTTTTTGAGGTCTTTAGAGACAAAGACATCACAGAAAATAAGATGGAGGAATGTGTGTTTAGTTGTAATAGATCTAAATAGGAGTGACAAAAGATATGAAGGATGTCAACTTTGCAATGGGAGAATATACATGGGAAATAATAGTACTGACTATACCTGCCTTACCTATTTATTGCTACAGCAATACTGTAGCTGTTGAGGGGTTCTTTGGGTTTTTCTTTTGGATAGATCGCATTACTACCACTACTACTTATCATTTATATGGCGCTTAAAGGCATATGTACTGCTGTACATAAACACATGAGAAGCGGTCTTTGCTCAATAGAATTTACAATCTATGCAATACAGACAGAACAGAGAGGACTGGGATGGTCTTGACACACATGGGTGATAAGCAAGAGAATAAAGGATCAAGTTCCAAAAGTAGCCTCGAAGAGGCAGGTTTTTAGCCTGGGATTTGAATGGGACCAGAGATTTATTTTAGTTATTTATTTCACATTTTTTATATACCACATTTCCTATAGTTAATGCAGTTTAAATGTAGCAACCTCAACATACATTGAACAATTAAATGCAAACTATATACAATTGTGGAGGGTATAGAATCATGCTGATACAATGTGGCTACAGAAAACTCAAATTCCAAAAGTAATTGAATTACAAATACACATTCGGTGTTGGGGGAATAACATAGTGTTGGCTGCTTTGTTACTTAACTTATGTACATGAAGTCAGGTATTTAACTCCATCTGAATGGTCCTCTTACTGAGCATGGAGTTATGTTCAACTCAGGCTCAAGAACGTGTTGTTTGGTTGAATTTTAACTTGTCAGGAAGTACACGTAACTTGTTTTGATTACATGCTCTTTTGGTTCTGTTTTCTGGCTGCTTTCAAGGATAGAATGTAAGTACTCTGCAGATATATTGGGTAAGGTGTTAAATATGGTTATGAATACTTTGTATTTCACTTGGGATAGGAGAGGTAGGCAGTGCAGCTGTTTGAGTACGGGAGTTATATGTTCTGTTCTGGATGCACCATTCCAGACTTTTGTTGCTCTATGCTGGGCCATTTGAAGCAGGTGTAATATATTTTTAGAGATGCCCTGGTAAATGATGTTACAGAAATCCAAGTGTGGAGAGATCATTGCCTGGAATACCGTTCAGAAGTGATTTTGATCGATCAATGGGTGTAATTTTTGAAGGGTTTTAATCTTATGGTAGATTGTCTTGGTTGTTCTAGTGATGTGGGATTGTTGAGAGAATCGGTGGTCAATTGGTATTTCTAGGTAGTGAATCACCTCTTTAACTTTTAGTTCTGCATTGATGACTTTTAAAACTGTGGGCACAGAGAAGTTTTGGTTTCTAGTTATAAAGAGCACTTCTGTTTTTTTGAGGTTTATTCTGAGCTGGTATTGATGTAACCATTTGGAGATTTCAGTGAAGCATTGCAATATTTGAGTGTAGCATGCTGTTGTGATGGAAAAAAGGAGTGTAAATCATGATATCATCAGCATAAATGTGGAATAAAATGTTGTGATCCTTAATGATTTTGCAGGTGGTTGTATGTATATGTTAAATAGTAGTGAGGAGAGTGCTGAACCTTGTGGAACTCCACGAGTAAGTTTACATGGAGAGGATTTAGTATTTCCTATTCTCATGTGTTGCTGATGGCCTGTTAGGTATGAGTGGAGCCAATGAAAGGCAGAATTTTGCACTCCTATGTTTTGTAAGCATGTACAGTAAGCAATAGTTTGTGAGATACTGAGTTGAAAGCAGCCTTTATATCTAGGAAGATTGAAATGAAGCCTTGATCAAGGTTTTGTATACCTTTTACAAGCTTTTTAAAGAGAGAGGTGATAAGAGCTTCCACACCATGATGCTGTCTGAAGCCATATTGCTGTGTATCCAATAGAGAGTTTATGTTGATGAAATTCTGAAGTTGTGTTTGTACTACCTTTTCCATTATTTTAGCTAGGAAGGGAAGACTGGTGATAGGTCGGTATGACCTTGTGATTCTTTAGAATGGGGTGGATAGATCCATGTTTGAGCAGTGACGGTAGATGAACTTGTGTGAAGATATGTTTTATTATCCTGCTGATGAAAGGACCTATTTCAGAACGGGTAAGCTTGATCCAGCTTAGTGGGCAGGGGTCGAGAGGAGAAGTTGTAGTGTTGAGGTTACGAGGGATGCTTTCTAGGTTTTCAAGTGAAGGTGGGGTAAACTCCCACAGATGAATATTGGTTGTTTGTTCATACTGTGGTATGGGGAGGTTGAGATCTTCTTGATTGACCTTTGCTTGGAAACATCTATTGACAAAAAGTCAATGAGCTCAAAAAGGAATATAATACAAAGTTAATCATGTCCTCTATAAATAGACCACGAGAACTATTCGACATTATCAAATCTCTGCTCAAGCACACTGACAACAACAGAACTCACAACATGCCAACACCACATGAGCTAGCAAACTATTTACATATGTAATAGACATTTATGTTTTGCAGATATCTATTTTTATCTTGTTGATTTTGTGAGTGGAGCCATCTGTGTTCCATTTTTCTTAGCCCAGTCTTTAATTGTTTTAGTTGTGGGCTGTACCAATTTGAGTTATTGGTGGGTTTGTCATGTCTGGTTTTTTGTGCTGTAGCATATTCACTTATGGTTTTATTCCATTTAGAGATGAGGTCATCGAGGTTGCTTGAATCTTTGTTTAATATAGGAGAAATTTCATCTAGGAATGTTTGTTTATCATAGTGTATGAAGCGGAGTCCTGTGTTGATATAGCAATTATTGTGGAGGGTTAGGAAATTGTATGGAAGGGGTGGTGGTGGTCAGACCAAGGTACCTGATCAATTTTTTTTTTTTGAATTATTTATTTATGGATTTTACAAACAAATTCAAGCGACAATAACTTGAATGGAAATAAAGAGACGGAATGAAAAACAAGTTGGAGTACAAACAACAACCGTAGATAGGAAAACATTGAAGTAATAATAACATTTCCCACTCCTTCTATAGCCCACAACAGGACTTCCTAGTGAAAGCAAAATATAACCAAATTTGAAGGAAATAGTTGAAGGGAGACAGTCAGGCATACAATCTATGTAGTGGTACCTACACTCCCTCAGAGGGGCGACGGGCATTTATGAAAGCAAGTAACTGTGAAGGTTCAAAGAAAACATATGATACAGAATTCATTTTAACCAAACATTTGAAAGGAAATTTCAAAAAGAACTGGCCCCCCAATAACAAAATAGTTGGGCGGAGAAGTAGAAACTCCTTCCTACGTTTCTGGGTTTCCCGTGAAAAATCAGGGAAAACCTGAACCACTGAACCAAGAAAAGAAATGTCCCGTTTACGGAAATACATTTTCAAGAACCAGTCCCTATCAGAGTTCAAGGCAAAAGTAACAATTAATGTAGCAGGAACAACTGTTTCAGTCAGGGAAGCTTCTTTTTTTTTTTAAACTTTTATTTTCATTTTGCAACAAACAAAAGAAACAACACACCAAAAAAGACAAAACAAGCATACAATAAGGAAAAGTAAACCCAATACCCCCCACCCCGATGCTTCTTCTCTACCCGACTATATCAGCATGTGAGCGCTTCCAATTAACAGTGATTATACATCAAACGATCAAAAGAGTATCTACAATACAGCATGATCATGAGACAAAGATATATACAAAGTCAGACAGTCAAATGAGAGCATTTAGCGAAATGTACATAGTCATTGAGCAGCTTCCATTGAGACCCATGAGAAGGAGTCTGAACGGAGAAAGCGAACAGACGAGGTATTTGTTCATATTTACTGTAAAGACAGGCATGATTCCACCAGTCATTGGGGCTCAAATGGGAGCTAAGCTTCCAGTAATACTTAATTAGGGAAATACTTAATTAGGGAAATAGCAATGCTAAGCATAAAGTTCGAAAGGAGATAAGCCATTTTTGGGAGAGAGGGGATCCCCGCAACTGGGCGAAGTCCCACTATCCTCCAAGAAAGGGGGCTCCTGAGAGTGCGAGATAGACTAAATACGACCCCAGACCCGACGCCAGTAATACTGTAGTGCGGGATATTCATGCATAACATGAGGCAATGAACCAATGGCCGCGGGACATGTCCAGCAACCATTGCCCTGAGTAGTGTTCCATTTGTCTAATCTGTGAGAAGTGTAAAAACACCGGTGGGCTAGAAAGGAGAGGGTCTGAATGAGTGAGGCGGATCAGGAACCCGTATCCCTCTACTCCTGATAAGGCTCTATTGCTCCGAGATCGAAGTCACATGCGATTCTCTCTCCCATACTTTCTGCGCTATAGGGGTATCTCTAGGTATAGCATTACAGAAGGTTTAGTAAAATTGGATGCTACACCCGGTGAAGTACCGAGAGGTCGGAAAGTCTCCAATCAACCTTATATAGAGAAGGCCGATGGCGGGAGTACTCTAGTGGATCAAAGGCGATGCTGAAGTTGCACTGACCAGAGTCGGGAGTCTAAAGATTGCATAAGAGTAGTAATGGCACCTAAAGTGTCTAAAAGCATTGGTGGATAGTGGGAGTCTGATGGGAGAGTCATACCAGGGAGAAAGGTAAGAGGAATCGGTTCGCGAAGGCCCGCTTCTGTATCTAGCCACACAGGTCTGCTCGGTACTGGCTCTTCCAACCAACGAGCACCTTGTTTGAGAAGAAAAGATTGAGGGAACACTTGAGTAAATCGCCACCAAGTATTAATGGAGCATTAGCAGAGGCCGAGGCCAACTGCGCAATACTTGCATAGTAAGCAGGGTTGTCCACATTCGGGGCATAATGCAAATACACGTGAATTAACTATCTCCAACCCCAAGGTGTACACGGGCCCATCTACCCTTCTTGTCAGCACTAATATCAGATACAGTAGCATGCTAAGACTTCTTAACCAAAGTGGCTCTCCCATACCATTTGAAACCGGTGGGAGAGTAGGCAGCTACCATGTGAGGCGTAGCATTGAGTTTCAGTGTTTCAGCGGAGTTTAAATGCGTTTCCTGAAGAAACACTAAATCAACATGCTCATGGCTAAGATAGCTAAGGATTTTCTTTCCGTTGAGTGGACCATTAATGCCTTTGACGGTGAATGATAAGATTTTACAGAAGACCATACAGAAAAGTTAAAAATTCTGAACATAATAGCACACATAATTTCACTGTGTCCCTCAAACTGACTGTATCTGGCTGTACACATGACATAGGAAAAATAAACTAATATAATACAATGAAGCGCCCCACATTAACAAAGAAAACCGCAGTACGGTAGAGGAGAAGCAAAACCCCAAAATTACTGGCGACCATGTGTCTGCGGGGAGAAACCCCAGAGAAGGCCTAAATTGAAAAAACACATAACCTGTAGGACGGTGCGTGCTCCGAATCCGACCGAGGCACACATCATGAAGGGATAGGAGACCAAAAACAAAAGTCATATAGAGAAAGAAAGAAAGTCCAGGCCATTTCTGTGCTTGGCTATGACCGCCGCATCGGGCCCTTCAAAATGGCGGATAGAGCCGGCAAAGAAGAGTCCAAACTGTGGGATTAGCGCATCTGCTCTGCTTCTTTGGAGTCCAAAAATGTTGATAGTAGATCAGGATCTTCGAACGTCCTGGTTTGGTTATGGAGAGTCACTCGGAGCTTCGCTGGATACAACAGGCCAAAGCGAGCCTGCAGCTGTTGAAGTCGAGGGCGAAAAGCAAGGAGTTTCTTCCGACGGTCAACGGTAGGCTTTGCCAAATCAGGAAAGAAGGAGACCTTACGACCTTCAAATTCCAAATGATGATTCGCTCGGGCAGCATGTAAAATTTGTTCCACTTGTTGATATCGTAGCAGGCTAAAGATAATAGGCCGGGGGTCGTGCGGTTGAGCGCCATGTGAGCAGGAACACGGTGTGCACGATCGATTTCCAGTTCTTTATGAAAGGTGATCTTCAACAAGGAGGGAAGAGTTTTGAGCAAGAATTCTCTTATATCTCCTGCTTCCACCACCCCCTCCGGCACTCCGAGGAGCCTCACATTGTTGCGACGGGCTCGATTATTGCTATCTTCTAACTCCTTTTGAAGATTCTGTATCTGACGCTCAGCCTCGTCCAGCTTGCCCAAGCGCACCTCGTGCGAGTCGAGGACCCCCGCCATGTTGTCCTGCCGTAATGAAAGACGTTCAAGTCGGTCCTTGGAGCACTCCAAAGTCTTCTCGCATGGCTCGAAGCGCTTCTCCATTGGACTGCACCAATTCCTTCACGCCGCGTATTTCTTCCAAAATCTCCAGGTGCATCTCGGGGTTTTCACGAAATGGAACCATCTTCTGTGGGGAGGACACCTCTGTTTTGGAGCGTTTTCCGTGAGAAGAAGAAGGAGACCCGAAGTCCAAGCGCGCTGGTTTATGGGCCGCCATTCCCCCCGAGGTGCCCCGGTCAGCTCGGAGCGAAATAGTAAATTTGTGTAGGTATTAAGTCAGGATTCTAAGTAGGCCTCTCGGGAGCTTCAACGCAAAGCGTCCTACCCGCTGGACATCAGGCTCCGCCCAGTCAGGGAAGCTTCTAACATAGTAGTGACATCCAAGGAATCAGCTAAATCTACTCCGGGGATAGCCTCACCACCCTCCACTTTTTTTTTTTTTTTTTTTCTTATGGGCAGATAATAAACCCTGACCAAAGGGGGGTGGGATTCACTCGGAACCCCGAGAACTTCTATCATATATTTTTTTAGCAACTCCTTTGCTCCTATAGACTGAGCCCTGGGAAAATTAACAAGACGCAGATTAGAATATCGAGAAAGATTTTCAAGCATTTCAATTCTAGTCTGCAATGCAATCATATTTTTCTGATACCCAGAGGTTAAATTTTCAGATTGTTCCACTCTCTGTTGAAGTTCAGAGACTGAACTCTGAACCGCCGAAATCTCTAAAGTATGTTGTTGAAGAAGAGTAGTGTGAGACTGCAACTGAGAAATTGAAGATGATACTTGCGGGACCAAATGTTCTCCCAGTTTCACTATTGCGGACCAAATAGCCTCCAGTGTGAATTCCGAAGGCCGCTCAAATGAAAAGGGTATTGAAGAAGGAAACACTCCAACAGATCCAAGCTCCTCATGCCGCGATTCCACCTGCAAGGGAGCAGAGGTAGGAAAGATGGCAGCCATCCTACCAGGAGACCCCGACGCCAATAGAGAAACCTCTATGGCACTGGCTAAGGGCAAAGCAGCAGTAACTCCACCGCTTCTCAATGAGACCATCCCTCCGCACCCCGCTCCCCCTCCTATCGCTGGGGGAGGGGTGACCGTCGACACCGAGCTCCTCGTCAGCAACGGTTCTTTAGGGGGCCGCCACTGCTCCGGCGAAGAGATATCCGGCCCGGAGCCTCCTGCCGAGGTACTCAACTCGGCCGAGAGATCCCTAGGGCCTCCACTCGCCGGTCTGATCAATTTTTATATTTAAGTTGTATCATACAGTCTGGTAGTTGAGTTGTGGTAAAGATAAGGTCAAGTGTGTTTCCT
The DNA here is from genome assembly GCA_033557465.1 of Ichthyophis bannanicus. Taxonomy (NCBI): domain Eukaryota; kingdom Metazoa; phylum Chordata; class Amphibia; order Gymnophiona; family Ichthyophiidae; genus Ichthyophis; species Ichthyophis bannanicus. The sequence goes on along the minus strand of CM066032.1, from coordinate 522,191,777 downwards.
CCTGTGTGTGTAGCACTCTCAATGATTTGCTGGTAGTCTAGTGATTTCATTGCTTCATTGGATTCCTGAGCTTGTCTTGGTGGTAGGGTTGAGAGATTGAAATTTCCTAGCAGAATAAGCAGAGATGGAGCCTGATGCACTGACTCAGGTAATCTGTTCCAGGTATACGGTGCAGTTGTTTATGATATGGCTAGTATTCACTCTCTGCATTATAGGGCCAATTTAGTAAGCTATGTTAGTTGTTTAACATGGGAATGACTGCGCTAACAGTACAGTATCATATTAACAGTTAACGAAGCATATCAGCACAGTGCACTAATTGCAATGTTAAAAAGCTAACACACAAATTGCCATTTTGGGGAATGGAATGAGTGGGAATGATAATGGACTGTGCCTTGCAGTTTGTTATTGTGCCTTAACTGTTAGTGCCATTAGCTATAGTTCAAGAAGTATGCCTAACTCTAGTCTGCATTATTTACCATGCTGCTAACACATGAGAGCGAACTTTGCCCCACATGAACAAACAACCCTCCCAAAAATTCTAGAAACGATCCCAAGATGAATTGCACTGTTTGCGTGCAAAACACCTTAAATTTTGCAGTTAACATGAGTTAAGCATAGCTTTAGCCTACTATAGTAAATAGTCTCCCTTATGTAATATCAGTCTCAGTTAAAAGGCCTAGAAAGCATTGATTTTAGCCAAAAATGCAATGTGTTCATCCATTCAAATACAAAGTCAGCAGGCAAGATGCAGAGAATACCTCTTTAAAATATTAACATACTATGGTTGTTATGAATCCACTGACTGGATGAAAGGACACTGAAAGGCTCACAAACATATTGTTTAGTCTAATTAAAAGTGTTGCCTGTGATGTTTGTTGCTCTTGCTGCACCATAGAAACCCCGGGAATGGTTCACTCATACAGAACTGGTTCAATCTCTCTGTACCACAATCAGTTCCCACAATCAGCAAGTCCCTTCAATTACAGAGGAGCCTTCGCTTAATTAGGTTTCATTGATCATAACATTAAGGGCAGTTTGGTTTGATGTAGCACTGTAAAAGATAAATATAGACAAGCCAAGACAGAGAAAATAAGTGATGTATGTGAGCCATTTGGTTATAACACATAAAAAAGTTTCTGGCTTCAAGGAGTTTACAGCACAAATGGTCAGGCCATCTCTCTTCCTTTGTCTCCCTTTATTTATCTTTGTTTCAAAGATGCCAGTTTTAGCTTTCATAATTATCAGAACTGTCATTTTTAAAATGGGAAGTATAAGTGAGTGTTCTTAATCCTTCCTGTAGGGACTTTTAGAGAAAACAAGAAAGACTGATAAGTGTATATTGAAGGGGAAAGGAAATCAAATCTACTAACCATAGCGGGATTCTTTGGCCTTGAAGGATGTCGTTTTTTGAGCAGGGGAATAGAGTTGTCATTTTTAAAACACTATCCCAGTATCCAAGTAGAAAATCATCTGAATTCCAATAATCAAATGATGGTACGGCTTAATCTAAGAGAGAAGGTAGCGAGAGGTTGCATGCATATTAAGGTTCTGGACTTCCATTTTGTTGAAATGGAGACGTATCTTAAGAAGCCAGTGGTGGCAGTAGGCTAAAGTCAGTGCTAATTTCCTGCTGGGACCTCTCTAAATTGCAACTTAGGCCAGTATTATTCAGACTTATGGTCACAATGAGTGTTCTGGTTGGTGTATGTCAGTAACTGGCAAATGGCCTAGCCCGTCTACCACCGTGAAACTGATCTGGCTCATTTCTCTGCCGCACCAAAGCCACCTATCCAAGGTTGATCATCAGGCAGTCACGTTTCATTTATGCCCATTCTCGCCACCGTGCCTTGAGATACTGATGGGAATGGCTCCTTTGCAGGTCGCATGAAGTCCGAGCAATGTGGGATTCATACTCCCATGTTGTTTGTGTGCATTAAAAAGTTCTAATGCACCCCCAAAATTGTACTTATTCAATGCCTGAAATGAATTGAAAAAAATAATCCCCAAAATATGAAAAATGTCTGCACTGTAGAGAAAGAGAGAGAGATTTTGATCGAAGAGCAGGTTACTTGCTACTATAGGTTTGTCACAAATTAATGTAAATATTTTCTTTGCGTTTTATCACATTTTAAATTATATCTAAGTATTTATTTATGTTCTTATTAAGATTGCTATTTGTTTTGAGGAGATGAAATAGATAAAATGGATGAGTAACTTAGTAGAGCTACAGGCTTAGCCAGGGTTGAAGTCCCACTGATGCTCTTTGTGATCTTGGAAAAACCGCTTAATTCTCCATTACTTCAGGTGGCAGCAGTCAACACTGCCACATTATGAACAGATATTCAGAGCAGATACGTATCCGGTCACTAGCGCCAAATATCTGGTTTGGCCAGATTGCTGTTTCCAACCTAGTTTAATATACCTTATCAACATTAACTTAAGTGCTAGTTTTCCTTGTTCTATGTAATTGTTTCAAAGTTCACTTATCTGTACACCTGCTCTGACTCTGAGATAAAGCGGTCTATAAAAATAGCTAAATAAATGAATAAATAGCAGCGATATTCAGCTGATAAACAGATTGCAAAACCACATAAAGTTAGGACAGCCTTTCCCCTGTTCTAACTTTATGTGGTTTAGCTATGCAGTTAATGGCTGAATATCGCTGTTAACTGCATTGCTGCCAGTGATGCCCCGGCATTGAATACCTGGGTCTAAAGTAGATGCTTTAGCAGTGCTAGCCACTACTCTTGAATATCAGGCCCTATCTGCTTATGCCAGTCCTCAATTTGGCTGCAGTTCTTGAAAAATGTGGAGTTTCACACTTCCCCCACCGTGGTTGAGCTGTGAAGTATTGAAAGTTTGGATGATCTTGTGGTTTCTTGCGAGATTTCAAACCACAAGACCAGTCTAAACTTCCTTCATGCATGACTCAAGCATGCAGACAGCTGATCTCAGTGAGTGATGTGTGAAATGCCACATTTTTCAGGAACTGCAGCACAAGAATCAGTGAATACGCAAATTAAGGCCGGGTATGAAAGAGTGAGAGAGAGTGGATGATGCCAGGGGGCGGGGGGAGGGGAGGAGGGTGGTTATGAGAAACAGAGAGAGAAAGAGAGACTGTATGAAGCCTGCTGGGGGGAGGGTATTTAGAAGAGAGAGACTGGGTGAGATCTGGTAGGGGGTTATCAAAGAGAAAGAGAGAGGGAGAGAGAAAAAAAAAACTAGTGGCAGCTTGGGGAGGTGATGAGAGAGAGAAAGAGAAGGATTGACTGGGGTAAGGCTGATGTTGGTGTTGGTGTGGGGGTTATGGGAGAGAGAGAGAGAGACTGAGGGAAAGCTGGGGGAATTATGAGAGAAAGAGATACTGGGGGAAGTGTGAGAGAAGGGTCACTATAGAGAGCAAGGGGGATCATAAGCAAGAGAGCAAGAGAAAGAGAGAGACACACACACATGCAACCCCTGACAGTTCCCATGACACACACATGCATACATGCAGCCCCTACACTCTCAATGTCACATATACATACACATTCACCCAACGTGCACACACACACATACACATGCATAAAGTATGTATGCACCCTTGATAATCTCCCTGACACACTTGGACAGGCATGCATACCTTGACACACATACACACACAAGCAGCCCCTGACACACACACACATACAAACACACACACATACACACACACACACACACACACACACATGCAGTCCCTGACATTCCTCATGACACACACACACACCTATCTCTGACACATACACACACACATGCATTTAACATACCTTCGACACACATACAACATGTATGCATGCATCACCCGACACTTCCTATGAGACACACATATGAACCCCCCACATGCTTGATTCTGCAAATGGGGGAAACACACCATTGTGTCACACAGCAAGTGTATACTTTTCAACCTATTCTCTTTTACTGGATCCCAAGAAAAGATAGTTTGAAAACCACCAGCTTTGCCTTCTCAAGCCCCTGACATGTACCAACTTTGAAGAACATTAAATTAACTTTTTACTAGAGAAGATAACTTTTGAAAATGATTGTGGTGCTGAATTCTTGAATGTAGCACAAATATAATCCCCAGCATAAAAACTGAAAGCAGAACATGGGCTGTGTGACTGACTAGCCCATATTTAAATGTCAAAGCAAAGGAGTTAAGGTGGTCATTGGGAAGACTCACATGGCCAAATCAGAAACTAGGGCACTACTGAAAGTCCCACATGTGATTCTCTTCACCAACCATAGTTTATACCCACGAGTGTCTCATGTCTCGTCCTGTCTCACTCCCTGCATTATAATCTCTTTCTCTCCTTCAGCCCATTATGCCACATTCTTCCCCGCCAGTCCTCACCAGTCTCTCTCTCCTTCAGTCCATCTGTTCTACATTATCTGTCCACTCAGCCTGCCTATACCATTCTCTCAGCTACCTATTTCCTCATATTCTCCGAATCTCTTCTTTCTCCTCTCTCCTTCTCCTTCTCCCCCTCTCCTTTGTCCGTCTGTACTCCTTCATTCTTCCTTTCCTTTATTTTACCCATAGCTGGCAGGTAACATCTGGGGAAGCTGAAGCAGAGGAATTGAGGAGTTTGAATAGATTTCCTCTCTTCTTCACGACCTCCCCAGGGAGGTCTCTGACTCATACAGTCTCCTGTTTTCTTCTCTGTCATTCACTTGCACTCTCCCCATGCCATCCCCTGCTCACGACATTCGTCCACTGTCCTTTCTAGGCCTCCTTCCTTTTCGCAGTGGTTGGAGAAAGTATTTCCTCCCCTAACTTGCTTATTCTGCTGATGAGGACCAGTCAGGAACAGGAAGTGGGAAATTAGCAGCTGCAGTAAACAGAGAATTCCTGCCCTATTCCTGCCTAAACCTAGTTTAGTTTACAGCCAATGCTACATGACCTCTGCCCCTTTTTGCCATCCTGAGTTTTAGGAAGGCTTAGGGGTATGCTTACTAAACCGGGCTAACAGTTAACCTGGGCTATCTGCAACTAGGTCCCATTGAATAATATGGGACCTAGTGGCAGATAGCCCGGGTTAACCGTTAGCCCGGTTTAGTAAACATACCCCTTAGTGTCCCCAAATCTCTTATACTTTTAATATATGGGGGAGGGGAGGGGTGGCAGGGGTTTTAATAGTTGCCTGACTATCCCCTATACCTCTTTAAACTGCTCTGCTCCCCAGTTCTCACTATTCCAATTCTCAGTTTCCTCCTCACCCCGCCTACCCAGCTCCCTTCCTCTGCAGGCTTGGCTCACTCATCCCCGTACTGCTCCCACCCCTCACCCCTCCTCTGCAGGCAAGACTTCCCTTCATTGGAAAGCTTATCTCTCAATTTGTGATTTCCCATAGGATATACTACCGATATACTAGAAACAATCTTTTATTGCACAAAGCATTTAAAATATAAAATTGATCACAGACATCTTGAAATGATCATTGTCCACATGTGGATCCACTGCCCAATGGATGGTTTGTGAAATAAAAGGCTGCATCTAGTAAATCTGTGATATTATATTCATTATTTGGTTCCCCTGCTTTCTTGATGACTATTCCACATTTGCAGTGGGTTTAATTTGTGATTTTCCACCCCATAGTCAGCAGAATAGGGTTGGCCACAGCGGCCATAGCCCCACTAATATTTTGTTCAGCACAGCATCAGCAACTAGAGAGCTTGGGGTTGGGGCTAGAGATTGTTTGGCCGATTAAAACAAAAAGATGTTCTGCTGCCCCTGTTCTACCCCATCCCTAGGCTTGCTGCATTTCTCTGTTCTGATATCCCTTTTCTCTGGCAAAATGTTTCTGGGTTATCATATAATCCAGGCCAGTGGAAGTCTCATGCCTGCAGAGTCCACATACGATGCTCTACCACCTGCCTGCTTTGATCTCTGGCTGCTCAGTAAGGGGCTTCTTGTTCTCTGCTTGAAGCCCAGAGATCGCATATTTAGTGGGATAGCTGGACATGAGGAACCAGACCTGGGAGCATGAACCATAATAATGCAGGGCATTCTGGTCTGCCTATTTGATGCTGCTTGAATGGCTGAAGAATGAGCAAATGGTCCAATGAGCTGAATCAGGAGCTGGGAAGTGGCTGCAGAGCTTTATCAAAAGCAACCAGGATTCAGTAAATAAGCAGGAGGGAGGCCAGGGAGCCAAACCAGAGGTGTTTGGCACATTATATCGCTAGTCCTCCCAAACACCACCCATGCTCACCTGTTACCACTTCCTGCTACTGCCGCACTACTTCTAGGACTTTTACAGTCACTGCCCCACTGCTACCACTGCTACCTCCTATGGGATATTTGCTTATTTATTTAGTTACTTTATTTAATTTTAGGCATTTATACACTGCCAAGTGCTAAAGCATTCTAGGCGGTGTACATTCAGGTACTGTATATATTTCCTTTGTCCTATGTTTTAGTCCCTACTCTTATCATTGCGATATAGTTTCTACCCAGGTATCACAGCGTCCCATTGGTTGTCCTCCTTCCATTAGGTCTCTGAGAAGCCAATCATATCTAACCTTTCATTTACTGACATATATTCTATATCTCCCATCTTATTTTTTAGACATCTAACATTTGCATACAGGCATTTTAGAGGCTGTATTTTATTAATATTAATCTGGTTATCAGTGGATAGGTGTAATTTGGAATATTTCGGCTCTGTACTGAAAGATATCTGGGTTACTTTTATTTTTGTTGGAACCTCTCTGTCGGGATGCCTTAACTTCTCTGTTTTGCTAGTATCCTTCAAGGATACACCCTTCTGAACCAGGCGCTCCTGAATGATTGCCGGCTTTCCCCTACTATCTAGTTTAAAAGCTGCTCTATATCCATCCCGGTTAAGGTGGAGCCTATCCCTTCAGAAGAGCCCCTCCCTTCCCCAGAATATTGCCCAGTTCCTAACAAATTTGAAACTCTCTTCTTTGCCCCATTGTCCTATCCATGTACTGAGACTCCAGAGCTCTGCTTGCCTTTTAGGTCCTGCATGTGGAATGGGAAGCATTTCAAAGAATGCTACCCTAGAAGTTCTGCATTTCAACTTCCTACCTAAAAGTCTAATTTTGGCCTCCAGAACCTCCTTTCCACACTTTGCTATGTCATTGGTGCCAACATGTACCAAGACAGCAGACTCCTCCCCAGAACTATCTAAAACCATGTTTAGGTGGCACTTGAGGTCTGCCACCTTCGCACCAGGCAGGCATGTTACTAGGTGGTCCTCATGTCCACCAGTCACCCAGCTATTTACATGCCTAATGATTGAATCGCCAACTATAATGGCTGTCCTAACCCTTCCCTCATGGGCACATGGTCCTAGAGGAACCTCCTCGGTGTGAGAGGGTTTTACATATCCTGGCGGACAGGTCCTAGCTACAGGATCACTTCCCGCCTCACCAAGGTGATGCTCTCCTTTCACGTGACCTCTCTCCTCCCTGGTAACTGAGAGGCTGACAGATTGGGGGTAGGACTTCAGTACTATATCCCTGTAGGTCTCATCTATGTACCTCTCTGTCTTCCTGATGTCCTCCAAGTCTGCTACTCTAGCCTCCAGAGATCAGACTAGTTCCCTAAGGATAAAGAGCTCTTTGCACCTAGTGCACACGTAAGACAACTCACCAATTGGGAGAAAATTTTACATGTGACACTCAATGCAAAATACTGCATAGCCCCCATCTCGCTGCTGGACTGCTGTTTGCATCTTAGCTTTAAAGTGCTGTTTAGCTATTTAAGTTGTTTACTTGAAGTTGCTAGGGATACTTGTACTGATACAACTATACTAATTAACTGCTGCACACACATCCCTGCACCCTTCTCACGTGGCTGCCATGTGTCTGTCTCTTGCCCCCTGTTCCTACACCACTGCTCTGCTTGTCTGTGTGTGCCTACTCTTGCTGCCTGGTTCATATTGTACTTTTGGTTGTCTCTGGATCTGTGGCTATACCCATATCATGTTTGCTCGGATTGATACTGCTCTTACAGGCCCCAGGTAGAGAGGCTGTATTGGCTACCTTCTCACCCAGCCCTGGCTGACTCACTTTTTTACCTGCACAGTGGCTCTCTGCCTTTAGCTATGTGTCCCCTTTGGGTGACTTACTGTGCCAGGGTCCATGTGGATACACTCCCAGACCCATCTTGCTGCAGCATGTGGAAACCTGTGTGGTCATGGAGGGTAAAGGAGCTCCTCCTCTACCAGGATCATGCAGCAGAGTATGAGGGATTCTGTCCATGAGAAATTCCGCTACCTAGTGGCCATGCCTGCATCCTTCTCTGCTGCCTGTAGAGCGCATGGGAACATGTAGTACTTTCATGAAGGTGGGGGTGCCACATATGGGCCTGCCTGCATGTGTCCATTCGTAGTGCTGCTTGTGCATTCCTATTTCACATTTCTATTGCTGTTCTCTATAGAGGTTTTGCACATACTCAGCATTTCACCTTCAGTCGCACACATGTGTAAGTCTTGTGTCGCAGGCATGTGCAAATGTGAGATGTGTGTATACCGATTTTGCATGACTCGTACATGTTCACAGATATATGTGCAAAATCATCATGTCAGCCTGGATGTTATTATTTGCACATATCCGTAGCCGCCTTGATGAACTTTCTAAAATATGCCTTAAAATCTGCAACAGGGTTGATACCTTGGAAAGTGTACATAAAGCAAGGACGGCTCTAGATATGCTGGAAGAAATGTATAGAATTTTGCAGCTAAGTTTTAAATGTCAAAAATGCAGGGTTATGTATTTTGGATACAAAAACCCAAAGGAGCAATATAGTACGGGGGACAAAGTACCTCTGGTGCACAAAAGAAGAGCGTCATCTAGGGAAGATCATTTATGATGATCTTAAGTCAAAGAAATAGGTAAAAAAGGCACTGCCAATAGACCAAAGGATGCTCTGGTGCTCAGGGAGAGGAATGGCCAGCAGGTAAAAGGAGGTGATAGCACCTCTGTATAAGTTTCTGATGAAACCTCATTTGGAGTATTGTGTACAATTCTGGAGACCAACCCTCAAAAGGATATAAACAGGATGGAGTCGGTCCAAAGTGCAGCTACTTAAATGGTCAGTGGTTTTTGTCATAAAACATATGGGGACAGACATTAAAGATCTCAATATGTATACTTTGGAAGAAAGGCTGGAGAGAGGAGGTATAATAAAAACATTTAAATACCTCTGTAGTATAAATGTATAGAAGGTAGGCCTCTTTTACTTGAAAAGATGTTCTGGAACAAAGGGTCATAGGATCTTTATCTTTATCTTTATTTAAAAACTTAAGATACTGCCAGAACCGAGACATACGGCGGTTTACAATAAAAACAAGGAGATACTGCTAAGGAAGAAAAGAGCAGACAAAGAACGCCATTTATTAACAGGAAAGAGCATTAGAAGGAAGAGACAGTGAGTGGCAGTAATAACAGAAGGAATTGGGGTACTCTTAGTTATCAGCGAGGGAGGGGAGAGAGGGAAGAAGAGGGGAGAGGAAGGTCTAAGGCCGTGCAAAAAAGGTGAGTCTTGAGTTTAGCTTTAAAGGTGGGAAAGGAAAGTTCCAAGCGAAGGGCAGATGGCAGGGAATTCCAAAGACGAGGGCCGAGAAAGAAGAAGGCAGAAAAACGCGTGGACTCAAGGCAAGCCTGGGATGGGGGAGGAAGAAATAAGCGGTTGGCATGAATGGATCTGAGGATTCTTGGAGGGCAGTGGAAGTGAACTAGATAGGAAAGGTAAAGTGGGGTACCGGTATGAAGTGATCTGTGTACAAAAATAAGGATCTTATATTGAATTCGGAAAGGAATAGGTAGCCAGTGCAGACGGATGAGAAGGGGGGTGATATGGGCAGATCGGGAAGTGTGTGTCAGAAGATGAGCAGCAGTGTTGTGAACTAATTGAAGCCTACGGAGTTGAGTGAGGGGAAGACCAGCCAGGGACACATTGCAATAATCCAGGCGAGAAACTACAAGAGAGAGGAGCAAGGTGGTTAAAGGAGAAGGAGAGAGAAAAGGGCGAACCGCACAGAGTTGCCTGAGGGTGTAAAATGAACGTTGAATGACAGAAGAGATGTGATCTTTAAAGGTCAGAGCAGAGTCAAGAGTAACACAAAGGTAGCGTAGTGAGGTAACAAGAGGGATAGGGCCAGCTGAAAGAAGCGGAGCAAGAAAGGGGACAGGAGCAACAAGAGTGAACCAAATAGCCGAGGTTTTAGATAAATTAACATGTAAGAAGTTATCCAAAAACAAAGAGGAAAGAGCGGAGAGACAGGCATTGAGGGGACCAATATTGGGATTAATGGAGTTGGTGTGATAGAGAATAATGATATCATCTGCATAGTAATACGCATAGATACTGTGCTGCTGGATAAGCAGGGAGAGAGGAGCTAAGAAGATGTTGAACAAGAGAGGGGCTAGTACTGAGCCCTGGGGGACACCGCAGTGAAGGGGCATTGGAAGAGAAAAATCAGTACCAGAGAGAACCGAGAAAGACTGATTGAAGAGAAAAGAATGAAACCAGTGAAGAACTGTGACAGATAGACCAATAGCACTGAGACGTGATAGGAGAGTGCGGTGGTTGATGACGTCAAAAGCAGCGGAGAGATCAAGTGAAACAGCTATAGATATAGAACACCGATCGCGAGCAACATCTAACTCATTGACAAAAGAAATAAGGATAGATTCAGTGTTATGACCAGGACGAAAACCAGATTGGTGGGGGTGGAGAACCAGGGAAGGCTCAAGGTGAGCAGAAAGCTGAGAAAAGACCAATCTCTCAAGCAACTTCGCGAGAAAAGGAAGATTAGAAATAGGACGCCAATTTGAGGGTACAGAGGGATCCAATGAGGCTTTCTTCAAAAGGGGACAGATCAGGGCATGCTTCCAATGTGAAAGAAAAATGCCGGATAGTAAGCTAGTGTTGAAGATAGAAAGAATCAAAGGGGGCAGGGCCAGTGAGGGCTCAGAGAGCCCCTGTGAGGGGATAGGATCAGAAGGACAGGTTGTTTTCCGAATGGTGGTGAGGACCTTTGTCAATTCTGAGAGAGTAATGAGTTGAAAGGAGGACCAGCGATGAGAAAGGGGTGGAATGCCTGAGGTCGGGGATGAAGGAGAGGATGGAGAAGGGGGATGAGGGGGGGGGAAGAGGAGGAGGGTAGGCGGGGAAAAGTTGTCAAATAGAGAGTACTTTGGAGGCAAAGTGAGAAGCCAAAACAGAAGGTGCAGGGTTGTCGGGAGAGGGAAGGGAGAGGGTTGTGGATCTAGAGGTAGAGGGAACATGTGGGGCAGAGAGATAGTGAAGAATGCGGTACAGTTGCCGGGTGGAATTTGCTGAGGACGATATAAGCTTAGAGAAATGTTCCTGTTTAGCCGAATTAAGAAGGGTACGGTAATGTGTATGACAATAGCGTAAGTGCAGTAATGTAGCTGGGGAGGGGCACTTACGTCAACGATGAATGGCCCGGCAGGGGTAGGAACGGTGAATTAGAAGACCCAGATGAAACCAGGGAGAGCTAGGGCGACGTTGAGTGGTAGGAGAGGGACATGGAGGGGCAGCCTGATCCAATGCGGAGGAAAGTGTGGTATCCAAACATTGCGCCTGGAGATCCATTGGGAGTAGGTGAAAGTCGGCAGGAAAAAGCTTATCTGAAGAAGGGAATTGAAGAAGTGAGTCGGGAGTAATACAATGGACCAGGCGAGCTGGAGGAGACGGAACTGACGGGGAAGAGGAGGAAGGGGAAAGGAAAGGAAAAGAAAAAAGTATGCAGAAATGATCAGACCAAGGAAGGGGCAAAGCAGAGAAAGAGGAGGGAACGAGGGACGAGAACTGTCGGGAGATAACTAGATCTAACGTATGGCTGGCAGAATGGGTAGGGGCTTGAACGAATTGCTGTAGAAAAAGATTGGAAAGCAGGGAAAGAAGGAGAGATCGCGCTGAGAGGAGGGAGAATCGAAATGAACATTAAAGTCACCAAGGATTAAAAGGTGCTGGTACATAAGAGAGGCCTCGGACAAGGTAGAGAGGACAGAGTCCCACAGAGGGGAAGACAGAGCAGGGGGAGCATAAAGAAGAAGACTATGAGTAGGGGTTGAGGTCCCTAAATGAAGCAAGAGAGTCTCTGGGTAAGAGAAAGGGATAGGAAGAATCTCCAGCAGAGGGAGGGAGGAATGGAAGATTGCCGCAACCCCCCCACCACTCCTACCCCAGCAGGATGTCGATAAGGAGGAGTAGCCCGGGGGAAGACAATGATTCCAAAGAGGCTCCTCCCCCTCCTTGAGCCAGGTTTCTGTTATGATCAGTCATCCAAGGAATGCTGTAGAATAAGGTCATGAATAAGCACAGATTTGGTACGCAGAGAGCAACAGTTTACGAGGGCCATCTGGAGTAGAAGGAAGACAAAAGGGAATAGACTCAGGAGTAATCTAAAGAAAACAAGGTTACTCACCTATAGTAGGTCCTTTCTGTGGACAGCAGGATCAATCCTCACTTCTGGTGATGTCACTGATGGTGCCTGCTTGGAGGGGAGAGGGTAGGCTAGTGAGGACTTATCCTACTGTCCATGAAGAACACCTACTACAAATGAGTAGCCTCATTTTCTCCATGGATAAGTGCTTCTGGGAATCTTTACGGGCTGCCTCAAGCACTAGTAATAATGTGCTGCAACTAGCTGGGAGAAAGAATATTGTTTCTGTTGTCAATAGGGCTTTTTATGATTTTTTTTTGAGGCAAGTTGAACAGAAAAGAAAAGGGCTCAGGAAGGAGTGGAGTTGGATTCTAACCTTCAAAAACATTCCAGAGGACTGATGGACCAAAACTGCTGTTGCGTTAGCCCCTTTCCAAGTAGTAGTGAGATGTAAATATAGGGATGGAAGTCTGAGTCACAGCTTTGCAAATCTCTTCCATGGGAGCTGACCTCAAGTAAGCCACCAACACAGCCATGACTCAGACATTATTAGCCATGACATTATTATTATTTTATTATTATTATTCATTTATTAAGCACCACAAGGTGTATGCAGCAATGTACAAACACAAAGAAAGACAGCCCCTGCTCAAAGAGCTCACAATTTAAAACATAAACAGACATGACAATACAAGAAGCATGAGGTCAAAGGGAAGAGGAGACACAAGGAAAACAAAGATCATGGTCCAAAAGCAGTCTCAAAGAGGTACATTTTTAGCAAGGATTTGAAAAGGGAGAGAGAAGAGACTTGATGTAGAGATAGGGGAAGCTTATTCCAGGCATAAGGAGCAGCAATGTGAAAGTATCAACATCTGGAGTTAGCATTAGAAGAGAAGGGCATAGAGAGAAGGAGACCAGAGGAGGAGCAAAGTTCATGAGAGGGGGAGTAGGAAGAGAGGAGGGAGGAAAGATAATGAAGGACCATAGAGTGAATGCATTTAAAGGTTAGGAGAAGTAGTTTGAAATGAATGCGGAACTGAAAGAGAAGCCAGTGAAGCAAGTTCAATAGAGGGATCACATAACAGCAATGCGGCTGGCAGAAAATCAGTCATGCCGCAGAGTTAGGAACAAATTGAAGAGGAAACAGGTGGGACTGAGGAAGACCAGTAAGGAGGAGGTTGCAATAGTCAAGACGGGAGGTAATTAAGGAGTGAATAAGGGTCCTAGTAGTGTCTTCAGAGAGGAAGGGTCGAATTTTGCTAATGTTAAACAAAAAGAAATGACAGGTTTTAGCAAACTATTGAATGTGAGAGAAGAAGGAGAGCGAGGAGTCGAAAATGACTCCAAGGTGCTGAAGAGACAAGCTGTAGTATAGTATTATCGACAGTGACAGAGAAAGAAGGAAGGGGGCGGAGGGCTTAGGAGGAAAGATAAGAAGCTTAGCTTTATCCATCTTCAATTTCAGATGTCAGAGAGACATACAGGCAGCGACATCAGACAAAAGTGGAGATACGGGATTGGAGTACAGGAGAAATATCAGGTGAGGAAATATAGATTTGAAAATCATCAGCATAAAAATGATAGTGAAAACCATGGGAAGAGATGGGGGCACTGAGGGACTTGGTATAGAGAGAGAAAAGGAGAGGTCCTAGAACAGACCCTTGAGGTACACCAACTAAGAGGGAAATGGCAGAAGAGCAGGAACCATGTGAACAAGCGCTAAAAGAGTGATTTGAAAGATAAGAAGCAAACAAGAGAGTACAGAGTCTCTAAAACCCAGAGAAGATAATGTGTCAAGGAGGAGAGAGTGATCAACAGTATCAAATGCTGCAGAGAGGTCAAGAAGAAAAAGGACAGAATAGAGGCCTTTGGACTTTGCTAAAAATAAATCACTAGAGACTTTGGTGACTCAAGTGTCTGGCCTGTATGTGCCTAAGGGGCATGTTTACTAAACATTCCTAATGTGCGGGGCCGCGGTAGTGTGCCTGTGCCATATAAGGAGTGGGCGGTTCAGGCCGAAAAAGGAAAAAAAAAGACCGTATGTGTGCGCGTCGCGTTAATGTGCGGGGCCCTCATTAGCGCATGGGAAGGCTAAGTGGGGCGCAGCTGGGCACATACAGAAATAGAGCCGTAGCACAACAGTGAAGACAATAACCAATGGTGCAGGGGCCACAGGTTCAATCCCCCAGTGTGTGCAGCCCAAGAAGGCTGGCTGAGGCACCACCTTGAATGTGGAAATGTGTGTCAGGAGGCAAAATAATTTTGGGGCGGCATAAGGCGGCGCACTGTTCATTTTGGGGCGGCATAAGGCGGCGCACTGTTCATTGTGGGGCGGCAGAAGGCGGTGCACTGTTCATTGTGGGGCGGCATAAGGCGGTGCACTGTTCATATTGGGGCGGCATAAGGCGGCGCACTGTTCATTGTGGGGCGGCATAAGGCGGCGCACTGTTCATTGTGGGCAGCAGGATGCAGCGCACTGTTAATTGTGGGCAGCAGGATGCGGCGCGCTGATGGCCACAAAGCGGCGCGCTGATGCTAAAGCAAAGGAGCACAGCCACAGCACAATGGTTAAGACACTGACCAATGGTGCAGGGACCAGGGGTTCAATCCCTCACAATGCCCATTGAAAAAGGCTAGCTGAGGCAGTATATTTTATGTTGTGGAGTGCTTTAGGAGGCTTTTTAATTCTATTTTGTGATAACTACTAGCAAACGTACTCTCACAGCATGTTAACATAAGGCGGACCATAAGGCACATGTTATAGTGCACCGTCCGCCAAGGCACCCTAGAATGTCCCCTATAGGGCAGCATGTATGTTGCGACACAGGATAATGTATAGTGCACCCTATATGGATGCCAACCATAAAGTGCCCTATAGGGCGCCCAATAAAGCACCCTCAGAGGCACCTTATGGGTACAGTATGCTGAGGGTGTTATTGCAGGCATCAACATATGTACAGTAAATGTAAAAAATGCTTTGGAAAACCCTATCACAGAACCCCACTGTGGGTATGAACCCATGACCTCTGGCTGCACAGGCAGTGGCATAACCATTGGGCTACACCTCTATAGCTGTAAGCAAGCTCCTGCCTGGGTGCAGATAGCCTGCACGTCACATCACAGAAAGTCTGCTGGTGTAAACAGGATAGGGTTAGGCCACCCGTACCCATGATGCACTGCACATGCAAATCAGCTGTCCACAGATGCACACAAGATGGGAACTGCACCCTTAAAGCTACCCGGCCTGGTAGGGGGAGGTGTCCTTGTGCACCCACACAGCACCTCGGCCTGGTAGGGTGTCCTGAGTGGGTGGACAAACGGCAAAGAGTAGCTAAACACCATCACACTGTGCGGTTACTATGCCCACCCTGAGTGCGTGATGATGTGCCCAGGACCAGGTGCACAACACCTTGCATGGCTGAATGTGGCCATGCCAGTGCTCCAAAGCAGCAATGACCTGTGAAATAGGTAGGTGCATAAACATCTTGGAGATCGCTGTCTGCCACAGTTAGTGGAACACCCCCCCCCCCCCCCCCCCCGTGGATAAAACAGGGTCTCCCACCAACAGATCCCCATACTATCCTCCTCTTCTTTCTTTTCCCCCTCCCCCCACCCCCTCTGATGGCAGTAGTAGTCAACCATCAACCCCAGTCCTGCTGGGGAAGTAGACACCCCCCCCTCCCCCCAAAACAGGGCAGTCCAAGCAGCTCCACACACATCCATAACACAATATCAGGCAGACATTAGGCCTGGATATTCATAGATGCACCCCCACCACTATCTGATATTCTCCTGCAGCAAGCCATCAGCCACTGCACAGCACTCCATCAAGACACATACCATCTGTGCTCAGTCTGCTGGTTGGTCCTGATGGAAATGCATGCATGCACCCACAACTGGGGTGGCAGCACACACACGCAGTTAAGTCAGTGAAAAGGCCCCAACAGAAAACCCATATATATCACATGAGAGAAACACAATATAGCACTATGGGTGTGCCTAGCCATGCTGCCATCACTGCACACTCAGGGTGAGAGTGATCCCCCAGCAGCACATACAGAGGTCCCCCTGTCTGTGTAGGTGGTGGCCGGGCACTACCATGTCCCTGCCAGTGCCCTATGCCCTGTGCAGCTGCATCCTGGTCAGCCCACCCTGTCTGAGATATACCCATGGTCCCTTGCTACTCATTATGCACATTAGCAGGCCAATACTGGCAACAGTGCTGGCAGTGTGGGCTGTGGAAGGGGCTTGCAGCCAGCACCCACTGTATAGACAGACACACACTTCCACACCTATGCCAGCATGGTGCTACTATTGAGGGGGTAATTAGCCTAGGCACGGCAAGGCATGGATATGGTACGCAGTACTGCTGGGGGTCACTCCCCAGGGTGGTAAACACCGTCAGAGGCCAGTCCTGGAGCACGCCCCGCAAACACCTAACAGATTGTTTTGATGGGGTCAACTAGAAGTATGTGCATAACGTATGGATATCTATCTGCCAGTACTCCTAGCAAACGTCTCAGAGCTGTGTACCGTATACCTCAGGTGTAGGGTGACATTGCTAAGGTATGCAGGTGCTAGTATTGGGAGATGCACGCAGGGTCCACTGTTCTGCCTCTCCAGGAGACATTGGCCAATGGGGACTGTGGGTGTGGGTGTGGGTGTGTCCGCCCCTGTTGGCTGCTGCTTTACGGCAGAGATTCCCAACCCCAGTCCAGGTCTGCATCACACTGTTCGTGTTTTCCTGCTGTCCCTCATGAATATGCATGAGCTACATCTACATGCCATGGGGGTGGTGCATAGCTATACAGCACAGGCATTTCTATGAGTGGCAGCATGGAACCTGACTGGTGTGTGGCACACCAGGAATGCATTTGGGAGAGTCTGCTCTAGGTACTGCCCCTGTTCATGGTGTCTGTGCTCAGTGGGGAAAAAGATAGACGTATTACCATTGCATATGTCCTCCACATGAAAGGTGTGTCCTTACTATCACTGTGCAGGTGTGGGAAAAATATGTGACTAGGATTGGTGGAAGCCCCAGCTGGGTTTTGAACCTGTGACCTTCTGTTCTTGCATGCACTGTCTGTGTGCACTGCACCACCGTGTAGCCACAGATTGGCTGGTTTCCCTGGAATGTCCATGACTGTGGATCCGGCCGGGCCTGTCTGTTGCAGTGGACTGTGCCAGCCTGCACATGGCTAGGCCTCTGTCTTCTGTGGCTAGCAGCCACTGCCCCCTGCACCACATGTACTCATCCGCCAACATGCTGGCATGAGCTTCTCTCAGAAACAGCAGATGACCAGATTGCAATGTGGCAGTACGGGACTGCATTTGGGGGATTTGGCTGTAGGTAATGCCCATTGTTGTTGTGTTTTTGCAGTGTTGTGTAAAATATGGGTGTTTTCCCCATGCTTATGTTCCCTGCAATACAGGGGTGTCTGCGCTATCTTTGTTTAGTGGTGGGTAAAATATGAGGGCTGGGCTGGCATGTGCCCCAGCTGGGATTTGAACCTCTGGTCCAAGAGGTACTGGCTCTGTCTGCTGCACCACACTATGGCTACAGAGAGAATGCAGCTCCTGGAGGTAGTATACCTGGCAGTATGGAGTCACAAACCCTGCTCTAGGCATTTTTACTGTGGGCACATGCACTCTGTCTGGTGACAAACGTGCACATAAACCCCGGAAATGACCACAGACACTGGGGGACAATATATCACCACGCTGGGCAAAAGTGATATTAATGGGCAACCATAGCAAACACTCCCAGGAAAGCTCCAAAAAGGACATTTGTTTTGGATGAGTCACCGCTCCGTAGACCCTTCCAATATTCATTTCTTCTTTCTGGAGCTTTCCTGGGTGTGTTTTCTATATTTGCCCATTACTATAACTGTTCCCCAGCTGCATTACTATTTGTGATATTTTTGTTGTGGTCACTTTCTCTTTTTATTTTCACTTTTGTGCTGTGCACTTTTGTGCTGTGCACTTTTGTGCTGTGCACCTGTATCACACTGCTCACGTTTTGCAGGTTTCCCCGATTTTGCTGTACATTGCTGACGGAAATGGTTTCTCTTCCCTTTAAATGCCCTCTACCGCGAGTGTTTCACTCGCGGTAGTTTTGCTTTGGGATTCGGCCCCGATAATGTGCGGGGAGCCTCTCCCCTCCCCTTCCCCGCCCATTAAACCCATCTCTCCGCCCCTCAGGAACCTTCCTCTGCCCTCCGTTAGCCGTTCCCCGCCTCTATCGGACATTTGCGGGCCCGTACTTGTGCGGGGCCTGTTATTGTGCCGCGCACCTGTGCGGGGGTGACACGCACGATTGCAGGGCGTTTAAGCGCTCTTAAGTACTGCTTTTAGTGCGCTATTTTGCGGCACGCAAATTAGCGGTTTTTAGTAAACATGCCCCTAAGTGAAGAAGATGCCTTCTGTGAGCCAAATTGAAAGAGTATACTTCGTTATGGAATCCTCCACTGTTGGTGTCAACCCCCCCAAAAAAAGCTGGGTGGACTTTCTTAAGTACTTTAGTCTGCTCCAAATAGAAGGACAAGGTTCTCTTGCAGTCTAATGAGTGCATCACTTTTCCTCTTTGTGGAATGAGATTTGGGGAAAAATGTTGAAAGGACATTTTACTAGCTATGATGAAAGTCTGACACTACTTAAGGAGGGAATTTGGGATGAGTACACAGCACCACCCTACTATGAAAAACTTAGTACAGGGTGGATACACTACTAGAGCTTGAGCTCACTCACTCTGTGTGCTGAAGCAACTGCCACCAAATACAATACATTCCAGGTTAGAAACTTCAGTTCACAGGTACTTTTATCAGCTGAGTTAGCACCAAGTTGAGATCCCATGACACCACTGGTGGCTTTAGGAGGGCTTCAATAGAAGCAAGCTAGGCATAAAGCAGACAATTAAAGTCTGTAAAGAGATGGATTTACCATCTACAAGATGATAAGTTCCAACTGAACTGAGGTGGACTCTAAAGGATTTGATCTTAAGACCAGACTGCAAGAAGTATAGAAGGTACTGAAACAGTTTTTATGTGGGATGGGGAAAAGATGACATTGACTACCTCAACTGGCATATTCCAGTTGAATTCGAGCATCTCAACATCCAAGCTGTACAGGCTAGGGACTTGATATCGGGATGTAGAAGTCTGCCTTGATCCTGCAAAATCAAAGTTGAGGATTCTCCCACATGAAGGAGATGGAACCACGGTTGTCTATGCCAAAAATAGGCAATGAGTATCACTGCACCTCTGTGTTGTTGAAGTTTCAGGAGAGTTTTCAGAACTGGAGGAATGGATAGATGCAGATATAGAAGTTCTTCCCACCCCAGTGAAGGATGAAGAAATCCGAAGGTAGATTGCCATGTGCACTGTCTTGGAAAAGAGCTGAGGAACCTTCTTGCTATGGGGAGTGGCAGAAAGATCTACTAAGGGGGAGTGCCCCACTCTTGAAAGGTGGAGAGGCCCACCTCCCGGACCAGAGTCCATTCGTGATGCCAAAGGACTCAGCTCAGTTTGTCTGCCAGAAAACTGTGTCCCCCTGCTAGATAAGTGGCACAAAATGACATTCCATGAGAAATTATGAAGTTCCACAATCTGACTCTCTCCCAGCAAAAGGAGTATGAACCTGTTTTTCCCTCCTTGTTGATGCAGAACATCACTATTTGGTTGCCTCTTTGGATGATGATGATTTGATTAGCAAACCAATTTCTGAAAACGTTTGAAGTGTTCACAATTCTCTCAGTTTCAGGAAATGTATCTGATGAAGATTCTCCTGAGTGGGACCACAAGCCTTGAGTAAAGGTATAGTTTTAGATAGACAGACAAGTTCCATTAGAAGCTGTGGAGCATTGCCGTGCTGGGCTGTGTTGGAGATGTCACCCATTCATGAGGACTTACTTCCTGCTTGTCCATGGAGAATTCAGTGATACTCAGTCTTGAAGGACTTGTGGAGAGAGGAGCAGATACTGCTGCTGGAAAGGAATCTGCGCGGGTAAGTATTTAAGTGCTGGGAAACTCTCAGTCTTGAGGAAAAGGGAATTCCCTGAGTGAAGCAGATAAAATCTGTCTCTATTTAAAATTCTGTGTTTATTAAGTTAGGATATAATTTTAACTTGACAAACTCTGTATTCTCCTCCTCCCCCCAAACTCCCACCAAACTACCTCAGGGACAATCCTTGATTTTATAGGCTCCTAAGACAGACAAGAGGATAAACGGGAACCTCACCCTCAGATCCAAGTGGTCATCCCCATCAGCAAGTCCAAAGGCCTCAGGAGCAGATCAATTCTAGGTCCCTGAAGTTCATCCTGAGGTGCACACCAAACAAACTAAAAACTCATTAGGTATATCTATATTGGTTCATGCATCTTGATTCCCCTAGTAACTCAAGTAACTGAACAACCTTAAATAGCTAAATAAATCATAGCACATAAAATGGAGACTCCAGCAGTAAGATGAGGGCTATCCAGTCCCCCGCACTGAGCGTCACATGCACGACCATCTCCCAACTGGTGAAGTCCCATGTGTGCACCAGGTAAAAACAGATCTTTGCTTCCAGAGACAGAGTCCCACCTCTGGAGGACAGAGCAGCAGACCCAGAGGAGCTGAGACAGACAGAGGTATAAAGAGAAGACCTTCAGAGACACAGTGGAGAAGTCCCACCTACAATCCAGCAGCATCTCTGCAGCCATGGAGATAAGAGGTCACCTGAAAGGAGAGCAACAACGTTGGTGTGACAGTAAGTCATCCTGTAGGTAGGACTGGTCCTCCAAGAGATGTAATATCCTAAAAAGTCATCATGCTGAGCCAACAGGTCACTTTTAATGACATGCAGATATTTAAGCCTGTCCTCAACTGCTTTATGACAAATACCATTGACCATTTTAGTAGCCACCCTCTGGACCACTCCATCTGGTTTATATCCTTTTGAAGGTGCAGTCGCCATAACTGCACAGAGTACTCAAAATGAGGTCTCACAGACACTTATTTAGAAGCATTACACAGGTACACTAAAAAAATTTTTTTTTAAACTGCCTTTAATGTTTCGATTGATTTTTACGTTTTTTGGTGCGCTGAATCCAAATCTGGTAATCAATTTGCTCCATCACGTACAGATTTTTTGCTACATTGGGTTAGCAGTTTGAGGTGAACGTTTCAGATTGAGTGCGATCGAGATAAAAGTTTCTTGGATGAATTCTTTATACTAATTGTTTAGTAGTTATTCAAATAAGAATAAAGAAAATTGTAACAAGGCAGCACATAAGAATAGAGTAATGTCAACAAAACACACTGTGATGGTAGCAAAATTGTCTGCACTTAAAACAGCCACATACATGTGCACAAACATTGAGCATATAAGAGCGAGGTTAGACACAAAGCAAAGCAAAGAAATGTGCAAAACATGTTGTACAGGTATGTATGTAAGAATAGAAAATGCAAACCGCACCATTGCAATACATGAAGACAAACACCCGATGGTGTGAAAATAAAATTCTAATAAATGAGATCCGACACTGTGGTAATAACTAGCAAATTTTTATTTCAAAGTTTAGTAAAAACACGATATTTGTCAACACAGTTTAGATTTTAAAGTCATTCTTGGGTCAATCAATCTCCTGGTGGGCCCGTTTCTTCTTCCCCCGAATGCTTCTCTGGGTGCGCTGCTTGGCGTATTTTTCATCTGGGGTTTCCCGCAGCAGCAACCAGCAGAAATCAGCCATCATAGTGGTGTTCCATCTTCCTTGGTACCTTCTCTCTGCGTCCTTGATGTCCTGGTGAAACCTTTTACCTTGTTCTTCACTGTACGCCCCCAAGTTTTCGGGAAAGTAGTTCACATGGGAGTGCAAGAAATGGACTTTCAGGCTCATGTTGCAGCCTTGTTCTTTGAAGGCATTGAGCATCCTGGCAACAATATCCTTATAGTTCTCATCCCGCCTGTTCCCCAAGAATTTGAGAACAACATCCTTGAAGGAATCCCAGGCTTCTTTTTCCTTCTCAGACATCGTTTCAGCGAATGCTCCATCTGAAATGAGTTTCCTTATATCAGGGCCAACAAACACTCCTTCCTTTAGCTTTGCTTCAGAAAGTCGGGGGAACTTTGAGCAAAGGTACCGAAAGCACTCACCATCTTTTGGAAGGGACTTGATGAATTGCTTAATGAGACCCAACTTAATGTGGAGAGGTGGTAATAGAATTTTATCACGAGGTACCAAGCTCTCATGAAGAACATTTTTCTCACCGGGTCTCAAATACTCCCGAATTGGCCAGTCTTTTTTCCCCCAGTGTAGGTCGCGGGCCCGGCTATCCCACAAGCAAAGGAAGCAGGGATATTTGGTGAAACCGGATTGCTGCCCTAATAGCATGGATAGAATTTTAAAGTCTCCACAAATCATCCACTTATGCTCATCATAACGAATCTTCTGAAGAATCAGGGCCAAATTCTCGTATTTTTCTTGGAGAATAACAGAGTGAGCAATAGGAACTGAAGCGAATGTGTTGCCATTATGAAGAAGAACACCTTTTATGCTGTCTTTTGACGAATCAATGAACAGCCGCCATTCAGCAGGATCATACTTGAGTTTAAACTTTTCCATCACTCCGTATATATCGTTGCAAAATACCAAATCTTCCTCTTTGCTGAAATACTTCAAAAATTGTTTCTCGCGGTTGCGGTACCAATAAAAAGTTGTTCCTGGTGACAATAGATTTTTCTGTTTAAGCCTAGAACCTAGCAGTTGGGCAGCATCTTTTGGGAGTCCTAAATCCCGGACTAAATCATTCAATTCAGCTTGAGAGAAAAGTTCAGGTTTCGGATCTGGTTCAGTTTCAAACTCGGAAGTACTGGACTCATCGGGAAAAGCCATCTGATGAGTCTCATCATGATCAGAACCGTCCACACAAATATGATCCAAAGATTTTGGTGGTTCAGGCACAGGTACTTCGTTGCTATGAGGCATAGGCCTAATTGCTGAGGGAAGGTTGGGGTAACTTATTACGTTCTTATTTTTTAAGTTGTATCCCTTCACAATGCAAGAGCAAAAATAGCAGTCACTGCTGTGGTCTCTTTGTTCACGCCACATCATAGGTATTCCGAAACAAAATGCTTGTTTTTTACCTTTCATCCATAAGAGTAGATCTTCCTCACATGTCTTGCACACTTTGTGAGGAGCCCACGGTTTGTCTTGATCGCCTAACTTCAAACCGAAATAGGCGAAATATACTTTTTTAATAAATGCAGAAATGTTCCTCTGCCGCTTTTTCACGGTATATTCCCCACAAATAAAACAAAAACTGTCCGGAGAGTTGACGCAACCTCTGGCTCTGTGAGCCATCACAAATACACAGCACTGCAAACTGCAACTGTAGTGAACCACTTCGGAATAAAGCTGGATTACGACTGAGCAAACAAAAGGTAATAATGAACTTGCAAGAAACTGAAATTTGACAGGAACGTTCATGTCGCAACCTCTGTGTTTGAGCGAGCGAACGAGGCGAGGCGAACAGGAAAGAACATGCGCCAGCGCGAGTACTGGATTTAGCCCCCCGCCTCCCAATTGTCCTGTTAATGTATAAAATGAATGCAAAACACTCTAAAATATCATGAGGGTTTCTAGTTAGTTAACCATTACAACCTCTATTTTGGGCCAAGAAAATAAACTGCAGTCGGCTAAAAAGAAATTATGTGAACATTCCTTATATGGGTAAGAAATCTAATTTTGCAAGAAAACGTGACGTGATGGAACATTTTGGCTATTTTTCCTGGATTCAGCACCCCAAAATCTATAGGAATCAGTTGCAAAACTGGAGGCAGTTTTTTGGTAGTGTACCTGTGTTATTTTCTCTTTTTTCTTGCTGACAATATGTATACTGTGAAAGTATGGTGGGATATGGGAGATGTGAAAGAGACATTTAAATACCTACAAGGTTTAAATGGACAAATGGTGGGCCTCTTTCAATGGAAATAAAGCTCTGGAATGAGGTGTCATACATAAGGGTGAAAGGAGCGACCTAAGGACATATTTCTTTACAGAAAAAAACATCTTCCAGTGGAAGGCTGTATCTGAATTCAAGAAAGCATGGGGACAAGCACAGAGGATCTCTGAGGCTGAAAAAGGGATTGTAGAAAGATGACCAGTTGCAGTGGATGGTGTAGATGGGCAGAATGGACAGGCCATATGGTCTTTATCTGCTTTTATTATATTTGTGTTTCTCCTTGTATTTTCTATACGTTTTGTTGGGGGAGTTTCTATGGATAGAGAACAGCATTTCGAAGGCATTTACACGGGTACCTGTCCTATGACTGAAATTGGAGGGTAGCAAGGTAATGCTAATTTTTAAAAAGGGTTCCATGGGTGACCCATAAAACTAAAGACCAGTGAGCATAACATGAATTCTTGGAAAAATGGTAGAAACTATTATAAAGAACAAAATTACCAAGCATGGTTTAATGGGACAAAGTCAACATGAATTCTGGTGTGGTTAAAATAATAGATTTTAGAAGAGTCCCAAAATGACATTGCCACTCTCAGAGAGAAACTGCTCTAGACTGTGTGCCTGAGAAGGGCCAGCTTAGTTCCTGTGAGAGATGAGGAGGAGAAACGGTGACTAAACTAGAAAAATGTCATCTATTCACTGTCCTCTTGAGAGTTATTTATTGGGGAGAGATTATTGAAAATAAAGAGAATGCAAAGATTACTTGATGAGAAAATTAAAACAATATTGAAGCACAGGGAAGGGAAAGCTATGTTTGTATTTGGTCGCTGATGAAGACGGGCAGGGATGAGCAATGGTCATGCAGGAGGGGAGCACTCGCACATGCCCAGAAAGAGTCATCAAGGATGATGTCACTCGTGTGTGGGTGATTATTGAGAAATCTCAAAAGTGTTCTCTCTATCGACAACAGTTGCTGCGGATCACTGTTTCATAAACTGCTAAAATACACCTGCTTGACGACCTGGCTGACTATACTTTTTGTAGCGAGAAGAGAAGCTTTTTCTTCATAAGGTTTTTTTTTACTTGGATGCGGGTGCATTCTTTTCTGCCGGAGGAAACCTGAACCCCTCCCACTGGGGCAGTGGAAGATCCAATTATTTCAGATGATGGCTTTTGAAAAGATGGCAGTAAATAAGGCAGTCTCAGGGAATTGTCAGAAGTTTTAATGTATTTGGTAATCCTTTTGGAATGTTCTTCCCCATAAGACCAGGAGTACATTTTTACATGTATGATATATATGCTTATGCCAGATATCTATCATGCACTCTTTAATTTAGCAATACTCTATTAACAAGCTGGGATTGAGAGAGATTGGGACAGGAGAGGTTAGGGTGGGAATGCAGGGGATGGGGGGTTGGGGGAGAGATCTTGGGATAGGGGGGTTTAATAATATAAAATGCATTTTTTTCCTAAATTTTATGCTTAATTATCATATCATTCTTGTAAGGCTGGAGAATAGCAGAACCAGCACACACCGTTCTACACTCTGCATGCTGAAAATTGGCAAATAAAGAGATTTAAAAAAGCAAGACCAATAGCACAGTTTATAGCTCTAACCTTTTTCTTTTTGCTCTTTGTTGTGGAAAAACCTTGCATCTCCTTTGTTTTCTGCAGAATATATATTTACATTTAATATTGTGCCAGTCTAGTGTTCAGTGTTTTATATATTTGTTTTGTTAGATTCCTAAGCTAAATAATTAAATTGCTACAATTTTTTCTGCATATAAACAGCATTGCCAAGGGTTGTTTGTTTGTTTTTTAATTTTATTATATAGCCTGAGATTATGTTGCTTCCTTTTTTCTTGGGTCAAACACCAGACCAGTGCCCTATTCATTTTTTCCAGCTCTTCCATTATGGGGGATGGGGGAAGGGGAATTGGTTAAAAGAAAACAGTGAGTCGAGTTAAATGGTCAGTGTTTTCAATGAAGAAAGATGAATAGTGGAGTACAAATTTATAAATGATTTGTAAATGGGAACAATGAGTGAGGTGATGAAATCTACGGATGACAGAAAAGTATTTAAAGCTGTTAAATAACATGCGGATTTTAAGAACTTGCAGGAGGACCTTGCGAGACTGGGAGACTGTCATCCACATGACAAATGAAATTTAAGGCGGGAACAGTATATTCAATGGCACATACCTGTTTTTTATTTATTTTTATATACTGCGTTATCATTTCAATCAAAGTGGTTTACATTGAAACTTAAACTTGGTAATGTACTGTACATTAAACAGGGACATTGATACCTTGACTTTTTCTGAGGCAATGGAGGGTTAAGTGACTTGCCCAATGAGACAAGGAATACTATGGGAATCAAACGCTGGTCTCTGGGTTCCCAAGCCAGTGTTCTTAAACATTAGGCTACTCCTCCAATCCAGGCTAGGCCTCCACTCCACTGGGTATCCCCTCCTAAGTCATCTGAATGGCCTGATACTAATTGCTTAGCATCAAGGCATTCCAGGGGCGGCACCCAAAGTTAGCCGGTCAGTGGTGATACTGAGCAGCTAACCAGCTAACCCACTATAAACCAGCCAAAGTTAGGCAGCAAAAATAATGGTCTAATTTTAGCTGGTTTAGCTATTTGGCTAGCGGTTGAATATCGCTGCTGACAGAATAGCTAAATTGCTATGTGGGCAAACAGGATATTCAGTCTTCTGAATGGATTAGGCTCTGCCACTGAATATCTCGGCATTAATTAAAGCAGTGATGGCTAGCCACTTTAATTGTGCTATTTGCCACATCTGAATATGCCCCCAGTGAATATAAGTGCAAAACGATGCACAAAGGAAGAATAACCCAAATTATAGATACATGATGCTAGGTTCCACATTGAAAAAACTGGCAAAACAAACATATGTTGATTCTGTGGGAAAGATCTGGAAACGGTGACTCAGCTCATAGCTGGCTGTGAAGTTCTGATGACAGAAAATTTCTATACAAAAAGGCACAATAAAGTAGCATGTTTCATCCATTGGAAACTCTGTAAATACTATAATATCACTGTCTGAAAAGCACTGGGTTCATGACCCTAAAACAATGACAGAGAATGAAGAGATTATGATCACCTGGGATACTCCCATTCCGACTGACTGAAAAAATTTGATGCGAGGAAGCCGGATATAGTGGTGAAGGAGAAAAACACCAGAATGGCATTGATGATAAAAGTGTCAGTTCCAAGCAACTACTATGTGAATTGTGATGAGAGGGAGAAGATCTTTAAGTACTAAGGAATGCAATCGGAGGCCAAGAAAATGTGGCAGAAAGATATTGACTTATTTCCCATCGTGTTGGGTGCCACAGGCCCAATTAAGAGGAACTTCCATGCACACCTTTGTAAATTACCCATACTCTTAACATCTTACAAACTCTAGAGGGAGGCTCTCTTTGGCATGATGCAAATATTATGCTGAGAATTAGCAGTAAATTTGAGAAACTGAGATCATACTCCACATACCCTAGCTTAGACGTGATGTTCGTGACTGTTATAGTATGCGCAAAACTCACGCATTTGGAGAAACTGTCCCAGGAGATCTATCTGTTCATGGACAATAGGTTTGAACAGTGATTTTCTCCTAGCAAGTTAAGTTGCAGGTATTCATATGCAGGACTCTTTCATTAATACATGAGGGCCATGGATCACTTTTAGCAGGCAATGTAAAAGGTGCCACTATTCAGCACCACCGAGTACCCCTTCAAAAAAAGTCCTGGGTTGAAACATAGAAATACAGCATGATGGCAGATAAAGACCGTAGGGCCTATGCAGTCTGCCCTTCCATACCAACTACAAAGCTCTACAAAACTAAAAAGTCCCTTTTTTTCTTTAAGAGATCTCCTGTGTTTGTCCCATGCCTTCTTGAATTCAGATACAGTCTTTGTCTCTACTTTCTCCACTGGGAGACTATTCAACGCATCTATCACTCTTTCCATAAAGAAATATTTCTGTAAATTACTCCTTTCACCTTCATCCTATACCCCCTCATTGCAGAGCTTTCTTTCAATTGAAAGAAGCTCTCCTGTGCATTTTTGTCCCAGAGATACTTAAACGTCTCTATCGTATTTCCTTTCCCCATCTTTCTCCAAATTATACATATTGAGATTTTTATGTCTGTACCTGTATGCCTTATGACGAAGCCCACTGACCATTTTGGTAGCCACTTTCTACACATACTCCATTGTTTTTATCTCCTTTTAAGTCTTCTGCTTGGTGTGACCATGGTCAATAGACAAACAGAATGTTAGGAATTATTAGGAAAGAAATAGAGAATAAAACAATGAATGTCATAATGTCTCTGTATGATTCCATGGAGGGAGGAGTGGCCTAGTGGTTGGGGCAAGTTTCCTTGGGCTGGGGGGTTTGAATCCCACTGGAGGACAGCAACCTTGGGCCAGAGGGACTGGGGTATCTAATCCCACAGGTGCTTCTTGTGGCCTTGGGCAAGCCACTTAACCCTCCATTGCCTCAGTTACAAAAACAAAGATTGTGAGCCCTTTGGGGACAAGGGAAATATATACTGTACCTGCATGTATACTGCTTTGACCTGGTGAAAAGTGGTATATAAGTATAGCTAAATAAAATTGTGCAACTGCACCTGGAGAATTGTGTGCAATTTGGTTTGCCACATTTCAAAAAAGGTATAGCAGAATTAGAAACGGCACAGAGAAAAGCTATCAAAATTATTAAGGGGATGGAATAACTCACCTATGCAGAAAAGCTACAGAAATTAGGGCTCCTCATCTTGGAGAAGAAACAGCAGAGGGAAGATGTGACAGAAGTCTATAAAGGACCAAAAAGTGGAGTGGAATGAGTAAACATGAATCAGTTGTTTACTTTTTCAAAAAGTACAAAGACTAGGGAACACTCCATGAAGTAACTAAGCAGTACATTTAAAACAAACAGGAGACATTATTTATTTCACTCAACACATAATTAAGCTCTGGAATTCCTTGCTGGAGGTTGTGGTAAAAGCAGTTAACATATCTGGGTTTATGAAGGTTTGGATAAGTTCCTGTAGAACAGACTTGGGGAATGGCCATTGCTTATCTCTGGATAAGCACCTTGGAATCTGTCTACCTTTTGCAGTCCTGCCAATCACCTGTGACTTGTCTTGGCCACCAATGGAACCAGGATAATGAGCTTGATGGACTTTTGGTCTGTCCCAATAAGGCGATTCTTATATTCTTATGTTCTGAAGGTATGGAAAAGTACTGGCATAGAGCAATACAGTTCATTTGCTGGTTAGGTTGGAAGAACTACAAACCACAGTGCTCATGTTGGAATTTGCTCTGGATAAAAGAGCTGCTCAAATGATCCGTGATATGCCCACTGAGAGTACTGAAACAAAAGGGGTTTGGCAGTCAGAATGTTTTCCAGAGTCACTGTATCTCGGGGGCAGAGGAAGCTGCCAAACAAAAGCTCTGTTCTAGGAAGTGCCAGTAGCAAGTGAAGCTGGGCCAGTAGCTGAACATTCCTTGCAATGCAAATAGCCGCCGCATCCTGGCAAAGCTCCGCTGCTTATTCTTTCCTTGTCTCTCGTACCGAAGCAGATAACCACATCAAGTCAGTAATTTTCTAAAGCTTTCTTTCTGTGCCTAAAGCCTGTTTTACACTCAGAAAGGGGTTTTTATAAAATTGCTCGATGTCATATGTGCACAAAAAGCATGCCTACAGAAAATGTGTGTCTACTCTCATGTGATCTGTGTGAGGTCGTTCCTGGGGGCATAATTTGGACAGCGTGGAGGTGGGGCTGCAATGCGCACATCATTTATAAAACTGGTATGTACAAGGATAGGATAAGCATACATATTTACGCTTTATCGGGCTTGATCTAATAACAGGATGTCTGATGAGAAGTCGTATTTCATCAAGGCAACCTAGGGAGTTAAATTTAGCTCACAGCTTTCTCAGAAGTTCAAGATGAGTTAAATGCAGGTACAGTAGGCATTTTCTTGCCTCTGGAAGGCTTATAGTCTAAGTTTGTATCAGAGGCAATGGAGGATTAAGTGACATGCCCAAGATCACAACAGGCAACAGTGGGACTTGAACCTTGCTTTCCTAGTTCGCAGACTATTCCCCACAACTGAGTGTGTTTATAAAATAGGTTCTCAGAATCAGCCCAATAGTGCACAAATTCTGACATATAAATGTACACAGGCTTCAAGAAAGATGTAAATGTAGGCATGTGTTCTACATATCTTTTTTATAAAATACATATGTATATTACAACTCTGCCTCTGCTCTTCCCAAACTATGCCCCCAAGGGTGCCTATGCACAGATAACTTGGACAGAGTGGAGGAGTAGCCCATGTTGACTTTATAACTTAAACTAGGTGCCTTTTTGGATCTTTTACATAGGCGTTCTTTGATAAAATTACTCCAGAGGATGGTTGCCAAAAGTATTTTGGCACAAACAGCAGTGTTTTTCTCATGAAAATAGGCTTTTATAAGAATGTGCGCCTGATTTGCACGTGAAGTTAGGTGCATACAGCCTGCATGTGTTTACGTTTATCAAAATTGAACAGAGATGTTTCCAGGGGTAGGGATGGTAAAGGGCTTTCGCTTGTGAAGATATTTTCAAAATTTAGAGCATATGCTCATTAATTAACTCGGAAATGTTGACTATGGGAAAGGACAGGTGTAGATGTAAGCACATGAATTTTTGGAAATAACGTTCAAAGCGGAAGTACGCCCTTACTTTTCTATTGAAAATTCATCAAAATTCATACAATGTCTTTTATGAATGCCCATTTAGTAGGTCAAAAAGTGAAAGCTATATCTTACTCCTGATAGATTCATAATTCTACAAATAAATATTTCCCACCAATTAAAATCCATCATCATAATTTTCAAATATCAAGATAGGCTACATTATGCTAATTGGTTTGGTCTGGAAATAACAGTGTAAAACACTGGCAATGCCAAAAAAAACAATAACATTCAAATTAGACTAATTTAGAGACATTTTTCTCAGTTAGTAAGAGACTGCACTCACACAAACCCCAGATATTTACCCATCAGAAATGAGAATGTGCATGGCCTCCTGCATCCTGACAATGTCCACATATATACCCATGGAATGGTGGCTCCATACTACTGCTCTGTGACTCCAAACACACGGCCAGTGTATGCATGAGAGAAGGGTTACCAGTTCAAGACCATCCTGCAGACTAGGATTGGGATGTCCAGTTGTGTTAACTTCATCCTATGCTTCCAGAACTGTATTAGCCTGTGCAACCTTCAGCAAGAGTCCACACACTCAGCTGCCACTCTGAGAAACTGCACCACCTGTCCCTGGGTGCAGCCGGATGGCAGAGCACGCTAATAGAACAGGAACATTGAGTGGGCATTGACAGTGCCCAAATACTGCAGAGTGGGCTAATAGCACCTGTACACTGAGCAGTTGTTGACAATGCTGGAGCATCAAAGGAGCTTACAGGGTAGGTAGGAATGCCAACCTGCTCCACTTTTTGGACAGCGTGGGTGTGTCTCCAGAGTATTGTGAGCTTCAGTAATGCACTGTGCATGTGTGTGTTGCCCAGGCTTCATGGCTGTGTATACAACATGCTGCAAGTCAGCTACACAGCAGCCCCACATACTGTATGAGACACCATTGACAAACAGAAGGTTGATTTTCAGGACTAAGTAGTCACAGCCTGTGGCCGTGAAGCTGTAAAGCATTCCCAGTTATACCATCATTAAGACTCATCCCCACAATATTCCCCTGCACTTACATTCTACAGTAGCATGACACAATTGTGCAGCTCCCAAACCGCCTGCTGGTTTGACTGGAGTGAACAGGGGGACACATGTGTGTGATGCAACCCTCACTTTTGACTGAGCCTCCAGGCCTCAGGACACACCAATCTGCATAGGTGAGAGGCCCGATTAATTCCAATTGCCATAACAGCTGTAGCCATGGCAACAGTATCAGTCCACTCGGCACAGTTGCAACCAATAGGGAACTAGCCTCCAGGGGAGGGCTGGCTTCTGTGAATGTCCAAATTATTCACACAGTTTTTGACACAGGGAGGATTATGTAATTTACTAGCATACACCTTGCTGTTGTCCAATGCTGCAGTCACAGAGTATTATGTTTATGTTTATTGGTTCTTGATATACCACCCTTTATGATGTCAGGGTGGTTTACAAAAATAAAAATACAAGAAAAAAAAGTACAATCCAGGGGACTCTTTGCTCCACACAGTATGAATATACAAGCAGGACAGTATCATGCAAATGTGCACAGGATAAACACTATCTCACTGCCTACCAATTATTGGCCAAAGCATTCAGCAGTACATTACCCATCGCCCCAAATGAGAATCCAAATGCACCTGCGTGCCTGATTGTGACTGTGGGACACAGACCTCTGAAAGGTGCATGCACAATTCGAGCTGCCAGAATGTGGCACAATACTGTATATCATGTTTGCCTCTGCATTGCCTGCCACCATATGGGAAGGCAGAGCCTGGAGGTGACTGTTGGTAGGGGGACAGTAACATACAAGTTTTGACTGTGCCTGTTTGTAGGTAGCATTGCTGGCCAAAGCCTATGTCCACATGTCCAGATGCTATGCGGGCCGACTCATTGTCAGCATGTGTTACATCAGAGATCTTGAGTGACAGCCTCACGAGTTCCCCATGGGCACTGAGTCTAACAGTCACACAAGGATGTTGTTAGAGTACAAGGAGGCAAGGAATGGTAGTATTTGTTTGGCCAGTGACTGTTCCAGCATCCAACCTCATGTCCAAGCTTCCAAGCTGCCATGCACTCTTGTGGGGGGGGGGGGGGGCAATGTGTCTGCAGAATGGGAGAGTGCATGTGTTGCACTGGCCAGTTTTGTTGTGCCCATGGCTAAGAGACATGGCCTTTTATGGGAGTACTAACATGGCACTATTTTCAATCTTCACTGCCAAAAAGCTGTGTGGGGAGACACCATATTGTAGTATGTGAATGTCATAGGCCACTGTGGCCTAGCATGCACCCACAGCCTGTCTCTGGTCCACATTCCACTGTGCCTCACATTGCGTAAGCTGTCTCCAAGTTCAAAATAAAAGGGCACATAATGAAGAGCAGAGGACTGTGAGTATTGCCTGATACAGAGAGCTCTGCAAAGGATGTACATGAGTCAAAGGTAGGGTCAATGGCTGAACATTCTTAGTATGCATCTGCCATGGCCATGGCCTGGATGCACATGTATGTTCAGGCAGAGATGCCACTCTCACTCTGACTGAGCTGTGACCATGTCACGGCTATGTATCATATGGTGCTATATAGCATCAAGATGCAATGATATAGGTGCGGTTTTTCTTATGGCAGTCCAATCACTGGACAGGCTGCGGGGTGATCATGCTGTTTGTACCAAGTCAATGTGCTCATAGTCACCATGTGCACACACAGTGTGTGGTGACTGGCAAATTAGGCATAACTGGTATGTGAGTGGCTGACAGAGCCCAGTGTTGCCTAACACATGCAGACTGCCTGTGAGTGCTCTAGTTGATTGGAGATCCCAGAAAGGGAGGCTGGATGCTGTTCTTGGGATTATAACTATGTTCTTGGCAGGCCCATCTGCTTGATGACAGCGCCTCCCTTTCTGCCTAGACAACACTCACTGCAGTTGGGTTCCTTGGAAATAGCTCCCACACCTTTAGGGACTGACATGAGATGTTATAATGGAGTTCCTGGCCAACAGGAGAAGGGCACAAGGCTCAGTTAGAACAGACCACACCAGCATGCTGCAATTGTGCAGTATACCATTATATAGCGGCGGTAAAATATATTTGCTCTAGGACCTGGAGGATCCATTTGTTGCAGTGCTAACTCTGGGGACCAGGTAATGTGTGCCCCCTCACATTCTGGGTGACCGCTGAAACAGGTCATTAGCACATTTGGCAGCTGTTATGTGTAGGAAGCGCAAGATGTGACTGCATATTACAGAACTGATGTGATGGATTGCTGCATTCTCCACACAGTGATCAGTTGCATATAGTTGCTCAGATTGTGCTGTGCATCATGGGTAATGGAGGGGGCTAACTAATACCGGCACCCCGAGCAGCAATTGCAGTCATAGTGGTGACTGTGACCACTGGGGCACTTCCCAGTACCTGCTTGTCATCTATGATGGTGGGAGACGTGTGCAAGGCCCCCCGGAGAGGCCAGGATGATGGGTCATGAATGTGGTTTGAGTTCAGTGCAAGTGTACCTATCTCACAGTGTACAGCAGGTCACTAGGCATATGTGAATATCATAGGCCACTGTGGCTTAGCATGCACCCACAACTTGTCTCTGGCCCACATTCCACTGTGACTCACATTGCCCTGGATGTACATGTGCTACTTCTGGGGTTAATACCACACTGTGGTGCAGCACACCCCTGTGTGCGGCAGTGGTTTGCCATTGGTGTTACAGTGGAGGGACAGGCATCTTGACCTCACATGTGGCTTGGCCTTTAGACATGAGATGCATTCTGCAACTGTGTGTCTGTTCAGCAGCTACGGTGCTACATGTCAGGTGCATTACATACTGCATGTGTGCCGCTCTAGACAGGCCCTAGGTGTGGTGTACTGCTGTCTCAGAATGTGCCAGCCATGCTGTTTCATGTCTTTGGTTTCACTCACTGCAGGCAGGGCCCTGCAGTCTCTTTGATTCTGGACATTGCTGTATTCTGCAAGGTGTGGAGGAGTAGCCTAGTGATTAGAGCATTAGTGCAGTAAGTGATAGACCAGCGTTTGAATCCCACTTATTCTCTTTCTGGCAGTGGGAAACTCACTTCATTTTACTGCCAGAAACCGTCTGGGGTCTGAATAGACTTGGGGACACACAGTCTTATGTTTTTTTTATGTGTTTCAATAGCACATTGGGTCTGCAACCATGTGAACTGCAATCAAGCCCATCTGACAGCCCGACTTCATCGTCTCTGCTGTAATCCATTGTAAAGGATCAGACACGTTCACTCTGCAGGTGTATGCCACCTGAGTTGAACATGATTGGACTATATCATCATAACTGTGACTGAACATCTTTGGCTCTATCACATATATGAGGTACATGCAGGCACATCCCTCTCCTGGGATGGCCGCCAGCAGGGATCATCATACTTCTTTATTTGCCAGTTTGAGAGACACTTGTCCACTTATTGTGTGCACCTGTGTTAGGAGGGTTGTATGATGATTAGAAGGCTGGGACAGCTGTCATACCCATATAGCTTCTATTGGCATTTCCCCGAGGCGCAGCTCTTATTTTTCACCCACACTACAACTGCATTTGTGTTGTCGCATCAGGTACATCAGGGCAGCAAGACCATGCCACACTCTCATCTAACAACATCCATCCTACAGCCCATTCATCAACATATACCCATTGTTTACAGTCATGTAATTTTCAGACAGCTGCTACAATATGGCCCGCAGAGGAACATTTTAATCATTAGGATGTATCACTCACACCTTTCCTGTGCATGATCCACATGTCACCACTCCTGCTCAGTCATCCTTTAGCTGCCCACATTGTGACTCTGCTGGGTCTGCCAGGGGACACTTCTTCCCAATCTTATGCCACACAATGACATTACAGCAGATTACATGGGCACCTCTTACTGATACAGTACAGATGCCTCCCACATACTCACCCCACTTACTGACTGACATGTAGGATACACATGTCCATCAGCTCCTAGCTTTCCTTCCATCCATCACCTGCAATGTGAGTTTCAGGAGAGCTCCCTTATTCTGCATTATGGTGTCCGCCATTTTTGGGCATTAAGGTGCACGCTTGGCACCTTAACGCCCAATATCCTGTTAGTACCCGATAAGTGGAGCCAAACACCCTTACCGCCCAAAACACAGACTCCCCTCCCTTGTCTTTAATACATGGAAACACCCTTACTGCTGCCATTACCACTGGCTAACCAGTAGCCCTTAACACTCTTTAGTAAGCATATCCCAATGACTTGTATACAAGCGAAGGCCAAATTATAATTACTCAAAATACATTGGGGGTTTTTTGATGCATACAGGGCCATTCCGAGGCATGAATAGTGGGGATGGACATTGTACGGGGAAGTTAGATGGGGATGGGAAAGGGGAGGAGCGGGGGTGGCATTAGGGCAGACAGTGGGTGGTTGGCGGCCCCAGACGTACAGGGCCGATTCCAATGTCGGCCCTGTATGTCTGGGGCTGTCTGTCTGTATGGGGAACTTATTCCACCTCTGAGATGGAATAAGTTCCCCTAGTTGGCGGGGGACAGCGGGCCTGGCCATTGGAGGAGGTAGGAGGGGGTAGAGGGGATTCCCCATAGCCTGACCCTGGCCTTGGGAGGCCAGATCGGGGATTAGGCTGCGGGGAATGAACATTTTGGTCTGGTGGCTGGGGATCGTGGCTTTTGAATGGAGCTGCGGTGCCATGGCAACCGGACGCCATGGCGCCATGGCGCCACCGCTCTATTCAAAAGCCCTGACCGAGTTATCCAGGCAAGACCTGTATATGCAGGCCAACCTGAATCGGGGTCCCAGCCTGCACGTACAGGCCTGGACGTGATTCTGATCCCGTGGGGCTAGACATGCCCTGCGAGATCAGAATCCCGGCTGACTCTGTGCATCCGGTTCCAACCGGGCACACAGAGGGCCGTGACGTCCAGGACTGAATCAGGCCTATATTGTAGAGTTTATTCAACACTCAGAAATTCTGAAGGGAAAAACCCATGATTCTTGGTATGTATATTGATAAATGAACTCACAGATGAAAAGCTAAATGGCACAGGAATATGTGTAAGCTAATAGGTAAACAGGGGAAAAGTAGGCAAACCCAAATTTAAAAGAACAGTAAGAGCCTGACACATCCATGCACAGCATATGAAAAAGTCCTTTACTGATCCTGGTACAATATCATTGCATATTCATGACCCACATGCGGACCAAGCATGTTGTATATGAATAACATTTATTTATCAGTATTTTTTACTCACCTTTACCATGATAAGATCAAAGTAGTTTACAATAAGAAAGAATACATTTATCATAATTTTCACAATCCATTAATACATGTGAAGTGCCATTTTAGGAGGGACGTCTAGAAAGAATCTGGGATGTCCAGAGCAGAACGTCCAAAAATCTGGGGGAATAGCAGCAATGAAGGGAGGCACACCTAAGTGCTGTCTGAAATCATTCCATTTCCACTCTGAAAAAGTGAATGTGTCAGTACCTGGAGACACATTCTGGAGACACACCTTCCTCTGAATATAATATTCTCATGCCCTCCCAAAATTTATCATGCCTAATATATAACTAGGACCAACTCCATGTAGATACAAAAATGAGAAATACCGTTCAGTATAATATGGGATTTCAGTTTCAAACATGAGTTAAATAAATGCTCAAACAAATAGCTGATTGTGCTGTAGGTTCAGATTGGCTATTTACACAAATATGTTTTGATGTGTGTATTCTTTATATTCAAACAAGCACATATACATTAATAAAGTGTGGTAAATATTATTGGCACCCTTGCATTTTAGGTGTGTTGTGTACAATATCTTGAGAAATAATTGGAAATATTCTGTATGTCATCATAATATTTTAATAGTATGTTCAAAGGTATACAATAAAAGAAAAGATGTCTGTGCAACCTAATTGTAGTAATTTCTGAAAAAAAAAAAAAGACCTGGACAGGATTAATGGCACCCTTCACTAATATTTGGTTGCACAATCCTTGGCAGTGATGACAGCCTCGAAATGTTTCTTGTAGCCATCTATGGGGGATGTTTACTAAACTGCGGTAATCGTACATAACGCGTGTAATGTAACGTTAACAATCGTTAAGTAACTTTAACGCGCGTTATGATGCATTAACGATCGTTAACGTCTCATAACGCGCGTTAACATAAGTTAACGATCGTAAAGTTCCGCGGTGTGGTAAAACACCGCAGAAGGTGGAGAGAGGGCGGAGAGAAGGGGTCAATGGGCGGAGTGTGGGCGGGGAGAGTCTCCAGGCACACCAACGCGCTGAACTCAAGGGCTGAATCCTACCGCGATTGAAAACCTGCCGTTAGATGCACATTTGCAGGGGAGGGAAACCATTTCAGCGTCAGCAATGTACAGCATAGGCAGGAAATCCACAAAACGTGATAAGTGTGATACATGTGCACGGAACAAAAGGGCAAATAAGCAGTGAAAATGACCATAAGAAACAAGGAATATAGCATAACCAAGCTAGCCAATAGTGATATCAATGGGAAACAGCCAAAATTACCACTGAGAAAACCTCAGAAAAAGATATTAACTGTGGAAGGGTGTATGCTCTGTCACCATAGAAGGTGAATGATGCCACAGTGAAATAGCGCAGATCAGGGCTTCCCCTTGTTACTGAACAGGTTCCCCATGGCATGCACATGTTCTGCAACAGCAGGGTGGGCATGTCGGAATGGGCAACTGGGCAGATGCTGGAAAAGGGGATACAGAGGGCCGCAGGCGGCACATGCTGTGGTGCAGCTGGGCCACAGTGGGGACTAGGGTGATGCTCAGTTTGGCCCACAGGAATGCATAAACAGTAGAGCCAGATTGCAACTGTTGAGGGCCTAACATGGGCATGAGTGTGTCCCCCGCAGTGTCACAGCGGACAGTACCCAGCAGCCACCCCTAAGGGCACAGAACAGTGGCAGGCGGTGCTGGGGGGAAGTGTGGACGTCCATCCAGGCACCCCTACCCCACCACCCATACCATAGGCAGCTGCCTACATGCATACTGGATGGCCCGAGACTGCGCACCACCAGCACCACCAGCAGAAGGGCATGGCAGCATGGCAGCAGAGGGGTACTGGTGGCGGAGGGGGCAGTGACATCTGACCATAGCAGGCCACGGCCCAGACCCATGTAGGTGGGTGCCGTGCACTGCAACAGACAGGCTCAGTATGACAAACAGTCATGGTACCTCCAGGGAATGATCTGTCCCTGTGGTGCAGTAAGCACAGCCAGTGCGCTCAGGAGCCGAAGGTCACAGGTTCAATCCCAAGCTGTGGTCCCTCTCAACTCTGTTCCCATACTTTTTACCAGTAATAAAGCGTGGTAAGAAAGATGGAACCTTGTATTGCTGATAGAATAAACATGTTGGAACACCTACATTTTACCGTACAGAACACAGACACCACAAACAGGTGCATTAACGAGAGCAGAGTCTCCCAAAGGCAGTCATGGAGGTCCAAACAACATTCAGGTTCCATGCTGTCTGCAATAAAGATGCCTGTTCTGTATGTCGATGTGCCGCCCCATGGTATGCAGATGTATCTCATGCATATTCATCAGGAATAGCATGAAAACCTGAACATGGTGCGGCCCACCAGGACCGGAGTTGGGAACCCCTGTCCAAGAGCATTGATCCACAGGGGTGGAAACACCCGCACCCACAGGCCCCATTAGCCACAGTGTCCTGGAGAGGCAGGATGTTGGGCCCTGTGTGCATCTCCCAATACTAGCACTTGCATACCCTAGCAATGACACCCAAAACCAGGGAATATGGTACACAGATAGCAAAAGGTTGCTATGATAACTGGCACATAGCAATCCCTAAGGTTAGCACAAGCTGTCCAGTGTGCTGTACCATACCAACCTCTGTGATGTCTGTGGAGTGTGTGTCACGTCTGGAACCTGACAGTGTCCACCACCTTGGAAAGAGACCCCAACAGTACAGCATACCATAGCCATGCCTGCACTGTGCCCAGGACTGGTGCGGTGTCCTGGACTGCCAAAAGCCTATATTGGTGCACAATACTGGCATAGGTGTGGGGGTGTGCGTCAGTCTATCCAGTGGCTTGGTGGGTGTGTGCACATCCCAGGTGTGCGTGCACACGTCACCTCCAGGAACATGCACTATGGACTAGCAAGCAGGCTGTCTGCAGTTAGTATGTGTGTGGCTGGAACACCTTGCAGGGTGCAGTGGTTGGTGACTCACTTTGCTTGCTACTGGAAGATGTCAGATAGTGGTGGGGGGCAGCTGCGCAGTACCAGGTCTACTGTCTATCACTGCCCAATGTAGCGAGGCGTACTGCCCTGTTGGGGTGTCCATTCCCCGGCAGGACTGGGTTGAATGGTCCCCTCTACTGTCAACAGTGTAGGGGGGTAAAAGGTTGACCCGTTATTTGGAAACCCTGTTTCCCCCCCTGAGCCACAGAGGATGGGTTGGGTGTTGGTAGGTAAACCGCCTATGGGCCCAAACCCCCCCTGCCCCCCCCCACCCCCTCCACCCAGGGCAATGGCTGGGACATTGTAGGGCCTGCCCACCACCTACACAGACAGGGTGGCCACGGCATGTCCTGCTGGGTGGTCATGCTCACCCTGACTGTGCAATGACCACGGCATGGCTGGGTTCCCCCATAGTGCTACATAGTGTCCTTCTGAAGTGAGATATATGGGCTCTGTCCTCTGGAGCCCTATCACTGACCCATCTGCTTGGTGGGTGTGTGCACATCCCAGTTGTGCGTGCACACGTCACCTCCAGGAACATGCACTATGAACTAGCAAGCAGGCTGTCTGCAGTTAGTATGTGTGTGGCTGGAACCCCTTGCAGGGTGCAGTGGTTGGTGACTCACTTTGCTTGCTACTGGA
The DNA here is from genome assembly GCA_033557465.1 of Ichthyophis bannanicus. Classification (NCBI taxonomy): domain Eukaryota; kingdom Metazoa; phylum Chordata; class Amphibia; order Gymnophiona; family Ichthyophiidae; genus Ichthyophis; species Ichthyophis bannanicus. The sequence goes on along the minus strand of CM066032.1, from coordinate 522,150,779 downwards.
AGATGTCAGATAGTGGTGGGGGGCAGCTGCGCAGTACCAGGTCTACTGTCTGTCACTGCCCAATGTAGCGAGGCGTACTGCCCTGTTGGGGTGTCCATTCCCCGGCAGGACTGGGTTGAATGGTCCCCTCTACTGTCACCAGTGTAGGGGGGAAAAAGGTTGACCCATTATTTGGAAACCCTGTTTCCCCCCCTGAGCCACAGAGGATGGGTTGGGTGTTGGTACGTAAACCGCCTATGGGCCCAACCCCCCCACCCCCTCTGCCCCCCTCCACCCCCACCGCCCCCGCCCCCTGCCATCCCCCGCCCCCTCCGCCCTCCGCCCCCCCCGCCCGTTAAGCTATGGCGCCTGGTAACGCGCGTTATCTGCAACGATGTACCGCCCATGTCCTTATTTGGGATTTCTGCCTGTACCACGGATCCTAACGCGAATCACACTAACGCAGTTTAGTAAACATACCCCTATAAGTTTCGTACATCTGTCTGCTGGTAGTTTCTCCCACTCTTCCACTGTGATTTGTTCCAGCTTATGAATGTTTCCAGGACTCCTTTTACCAATGACCGAGTTCAGCTCTTTCCAAAGGTTTTCGGTTGGATTGAGATCAGGATTCATTGCTGGCCAGTTTAAAACAGTCCATTTGTTCTTTTTTAACCATTTTTTTGTAGTTTTGGATATATGCTTTGCTCATTGTCCTGCTGGAGGACCCATGACCTTCGACACAGACCTAGCTTTCTGACACTAGGTAGAACATTTTGCTCCAAAATACTTTAGTAGTCCTCTGACTTCATGATTCCTTTAATAAGTTCCAAGCCTCCAGTTCCTGAGACAGCAAAACAGCCCCACAACATTATGGAACCTCCACCATATTTAACTGTAGGAAGGTATTTTTTTCCTTATAGGCTTAATTTCTTCACCTGTAAATATATCGCTGGACTGCATTGTGAAAGAGCTCAAATTTGATTTCATCTGTCCAATAAACATTTTCAAGAAGGATTGTGGTTTCTCAAGGAGAGGTTGGGCAAAGATAAAGTGTACCTTTTTATGTCTGTCTTTGATCAGTGGTATCCTCCTTTGTCTTTGTACAAGAAGTCCTTCTTTGTTTAGTGCGTTGAGTATGGTGTGGGTTGAAACCACCACTCCAGATTGCTCCAGGTCAGCTTTAAGCTCTTTGGATGTTGAACATGGTGTTTTTCCAAAAGTTAGCATTAACCTTTGAAGACTTCTTGGATTAATCTTCCTTTTCCCACCACATCCTGGGAGGTTCTTGATAGTTCCATCAGCACAAAACTTCTTAATAACATTGTAAACTGTAGACGCAGGAATCCCAAGGTCTTTGGAGATGGCTTTGTATCCCTTTGAAGTTTGATGTTTGGTGATAATGGATTTTCAGATGGTCTCAGGCAGCTCTCTTGTCTTCACCATTGTGAAAATGAAACAGGGAGTGAATATTGCCATTTTAAACATTAAAGCCATCATTCATTGGTTATTTCAAGTCATGTCAGTACTGAAAATTGATCACAGGTGTGTCTAATTTTACTGCAAAACCAGACTGTTCACAAAGCAAAAAGATGATATAATCATCCATAAAAAAACTCACTCTATTCTTAACAAAGAGATCTAATGGAACATTTTTTAATAAAGGAGAACAGAATCGCAGACCACCTGAGCATTGGTCATAGGCATCACTTATCTTAGCCCTTGACCCCTTGCTCAGTTGCATCAACAATCCAGAAAAACTCCTTAACCTAATTTATGTATTTAATCTCTTTTATTATCTTTTTTATTCTTTTTCATTCATACATTGGAAGAGAATAAAGAAAGATTAAATACATAAATTTAGATAAGGAGTTTGACTAGATTTATTTATTTATTTAACCAGTTTTGTATACCACCTTATCCTTCAATCAAAGTGGTTGACAAGACAACAAAGGCTTACATACTGAGGGTATGGGAAAAAAACAAAATATTACAATATAAACATAAAACAAAACAGTATGTTATAATACTATATCATAGTGAAATTAAATATACATAATGGTTAATTTAAGTTATTTCACCAAATGATTCTATAAATAAATAAGTCTTTAAAGATTTGAGAAAGTCCTTAATGTGATTGTTGATGCAATTGAGCAAGTGATGCCTATAACCAATGCTGTGGTGGTTTGAGATCCTTTTCTTCTTTATTAAAAAATGTTCCACTAGATGTCTTTGTTAAGAATGGAGTGAGCTTTTTGGTGGATGAATAATCACGTTCTGGCAATGTCACAGTTTTTATACTATTTCCTACTATTTCCTTTTTTAATTGGTCTTGTTTTATTTGATTCTTTTACCTGTCAAATATGGGCATATATAGTCCAAAGCCATTTCACTGGCCACAATTGTTTTGAGAGATATTGGACATTAAGGGGTTGACCTGCAAGGTGCTAATAACGTTGACCACAACTGTAGTATCAGTATTTGCTTTGCTGACTTTTTCAGAAACATCTCACTGCTGTATTGCAAAATTTGGAGATGCATAAAAAATTATAAATCTCTATGAGATAATGCTAAATATCCCTTCCTTGGCCTGAATATGGTGAGCTAAGGGGTGGGGCAATTTTTAAACTGTCTAGTACCTGATTTTCAAAGGGAACATCCCCATATAGAAATTATTTTTTTGAAGGTGTGAATAAACAGGTAGACAAAGATAAGCCAGTGAATATAGTGTATCTGGATTTTCAGAAAGCCTTTCACAAGGTCCCTCATGAGAGACTCTTGGTGGAGTTAAAAAGTTGTGGGATAGGAGGCAGCATACTACTGTGGATGAGGAACTAGTTAAAAATAGAAAGCAGAGGGTAGAGCTGAATGGGATCTGTGCTGGGTCCACTGCTTTTTAATGTAAATGACCTGGAAATCGGAATAACATGACAAAAAATAATCTAAAGTTGTTAAAACCCAAAAGGATTGTGAAAAATTGCAAGAGGACCTTGACAAATTGGAAGACTGGACGTTCAAACGGCAGATGAAATTTAATGTGGAAAAGTGCAAAGTTATGCTCCTAGAGAAGAACAACACAAACTATGGTTATACGATGCAAGGTTCCACATTAGGAATCACCAGCCAGGAAAAAGATTTAGGTATCATCGTGGATAACCTTTTGAAACCCTCCATCCAGTGTGCAATGGCGGCCAAGAAGGCAAATAGAATGCTAGAAATCCTAAGGAAAGGAATGGAGAATAAAGCCAAAGATATTATAATGTCTCTGTATCGTTCCATGGTACGACTGCACCTTGAATATTGCGTGCAGTTCTGGTCACCGTATCTTAAAAAGGATGTAGCGGAATTAGAAAAGGTACAAAGAGCCACCAAAATGGTAAAGGATACCTCTCTGAGGAGAGTCTTAAAAAGTTAGGGCTTTTCAACCTGGAAAAGAGATGGCTGAGGGGAGATATGATAGAGGTCTATAAATTAATAAATGGAGTGGAACTGATAAATGAAGATCAATTGTTTACACCATCAAAAAGTAGAAAGACCAGGGGACATGCAATGAGGCTACAGGGTAACCTATTTAAGACTAATAAGAGAAAATATTTTTTCACTCAATGCGTAATCAAACTCTGAAATTCGTTACTGGAGGATGAAGTAAAAGCTGTTAGTGTAGCTAGGTTTAAAAAAGGTATTAAGATCCTTAAGTCTGTCCTTATATGCTTTATAAGGTAGACCACTAACCATTTAAGTAGCCACCCTCTGTACTGACTCCAACCTGTTTATATCCTTTTGAATGTGCGGTCTCCAAAATTGCACACAGTACTCCAAATTAGGTGCACCAAAGACCTATACAGAGGCACTATCACTTCCTTTCTTCTGCTGGCCGTTCCTCTCCCTATGCACCCAAGCATCCTTCTAGCTTTCGGCATCACCTTTTCTACCTGTTTAGCTACTTTAAGATCATCAGACACAATCACATAAGATATGTCATACTGGGTCAGACCAAGGTCCATCAAGCCCAGTATCCTGTTTCCGACAGAGGCCAATCTAGGTCATAAGTACCTAGCAGCTTCCCCAAAAGACACAGGTTCCTCAATGTTTGTATTGGGTCAAGCAGTGATATCCCGGGTCACTTTTAATAATGGTTTATGGACCTTTCCTCCAGGAACTTGTCCAAACTTTTTTTAAATCCAGCTACACTAACAGCTCTTACTACATCCTCCGGTAACAAATTCCAGAGGATTACATGTTGAGTGAAAAAATATTTTCTCTTATTAGTCTTAAATAGGATACCTTGTAGCTTCATTGCATGTCCCCTAGTCTTTTTATATTCTGGTGACGTAAGCAATCGATCTACGTTTACCTGTTTCACTCCATTCATTAATTTATAGACCTCTATCATATCTCCCTTCAGCCGTCTCTTTTCCAGGTTGAAGAGCCCTAACCTTTTTAGCCACTCTTCATAGGAGTATCCTTTCATCCCCTTTAATATTTTGGTGGCTGTTCTCTGTACCTTTTCTAATAACGCTATATCCTTTTTAAGATACGGCGACCAGAATTGCAAACAATATTCAAGGTGTGGTCGCACCATGGAACAATACAGAGGCATTGTAATATCCTTTGTTTTATTTTCCATTTCTTTCCTTATGATACCTAGCATTCTATTTGCTCTTTTGGCTGCTGCTGCACACTGGGCGGATGGTTTTAACATGTTATCCACGATGAGGCCAAAATCATTTTCCTGGGTGGTGGCTCCCAATGTGAAACCTTGCATCGTGTAACCATAGTTTGGGTTGTTCTTTCCTAGGTGCTTAACTTTGCACTTGTCCACATTAAATTTCATCTGCCATTGGGATGCCCAGTCTTCCAATTTATCAAGATCCTCTTGCAATTTTCCACAGTCCTCTTGGGTTTTAACAACTTTAAATAGTTTGTGACATCTGCAAATTTGATAAACTCACTCGTTATTCCCTTTTCCAGGTCATTTATGAATATGTCAAAAAGCAGCAGACCCAACACAGATCCATGGGGTACTCCACTATTCATCTTTTTTCCATTGGGAAAACTGGCCATTTAGCCCTATCCTCTGCTTTCTATCTTTTAACCAGTTCCGATCCACAATAGTACATCATCTCCTATCCCATGACTTTTTAGTTTTGCCAAAAGTCTCTGATGAGGGACTTTCTCAAAGGCTTTCTAAAAGTCCTGATACACTATATCAACCGACTCACCTTTGTCTACCTGTTTATTCACACCTTCAAAAAAACATAACAGCTTAGTAAGACAAGATCTTCCTTGTCTAAAGCCATGTTGGCTGTCTCTCATTAAGCCATGACTATATACATGCTGAGTAATTTTATTCTTTATGATGGTTTCTACCATTTTTTCTGGTACTGATGTCAGGCTCACCATTCTGTAGTTTCCTGGATCACCCCTGGAATCCTTTTTAAAAATTGGCGTTACATCACGCCTAGGCCCTGTTCTTCTTTTGAGGATAGAAATACTTCACCCCTATACTATATCGCTCCCTTGGATTGCTGCAGCCCAAATGCATGACTTTGCATTTTTTAACATTAAATCTCAGCTGCCAAATTCTAGACCATTCTTCAAGTTTAGCTAGATCCCTCCTCATGTTATCTACACCTTCCTGGGTGTCTACTCTATTGCCCAGCAGCCCTCCCAGGAAGGAGAGTCCCACCGACACCTTCGAGGCCGCCCCAGAAGCCCTCAGCCTGCTGCTGCTGCCCAATCAGAGCAGCCCGGGGCAGTTATAACGAGCGCCGGCTCCCAACGAAGGCCTTTCCGGCCTAGCAGCCCTCCCAGGAGGGGGAGGCCCACTGCCACCTTCGAGGCCGCCCCCAAAGCCCTCAGCCTGCTGCTGCTGCCCAATCGGGGCAGCCCGGGGCAGTTTTAAGGAGCGCCGGCTTCCAACGAAGGCCTTTCTGGCCCAGCAGCCCTCCCAGGAGGGAGAGGCCCACCGCCACCTTCGAGGCCCCCCTGTAGCCCTCAGCCTGCTGCTGCTGCCCAATTGGGGCAGCCCGGGGCAGTTTTAAGGAGCGCCGGCTCCCAATGAAGGCCTTTCCGGCCCAGCAGCCCTCCCAGGAGGGAGAGGCCCACCGCCACCTTCGAGGCCGCCCCCGAAGCCCTCAGCCTGCTGCTGCTGCCCAATCGGGGCAGCCCGGGGCAGTTTTAAGGAGCGTCGGCTCCCAAAGAAGGCCTTTCCAGCCCAGCAGCCCTCCCAGGAGGGAGAGGCCCACCGCCACCTTCGAGGCCACCCCCGAAGCCCTCAGCCTGCTGCTGCTGCCCAATCGGGGCAGCCCAGGGCAGTTTTAAGGAGCGCCGGCGGGGCGCACCCATGCCTGGCGGGCCCGCGCCTGAGGGCCTCACCAGAGATTCCTTTGGAGTGGCCCTTAGGCGCGGGCCCATGGTGTGAGGCCAACCAAGTCTTGAGAAACCCGACAGGAACCTGATGCTCCCCCGAAGTCGAGCCTGCTCTCAACCATCACTGTTCGCCTACGCCTTCGTGAACAGTCTCTACAACCTGCTCAAGCAAACCACTAGTCTAACCAGAGATAATCATGAATTACCTTGGAACGGAAACCTCAACCCGACAAGACTAAATGCAAGTACTATTACACATACTACCCTGTTCAACTTTTCAGCTACATTCTAGAATGACTAGATGTATGATAGCTTGCCATTCAGATAACTGTTCAACTTTAAAGCTACATTCTAGAATGACTAGATGTATGATAGCTTGCCATTCAGATAGCTACCTATATTGTTTACTATACAATGTACCTGTAACTGAAAACAGCAAACATACTAGATATTGTGTCTGTTTAACTGCTGTCCTTAACCACTTACTAGATGAGATGACTGTTTAACCGCTGAATGTAACAACCACCAGATATAGTACCTTAGCTACCAATTGGCGAATGTCCTACTGAATTTACCCAGTAGGCCACACTCTCGCCCATGAGCAACATTACTGTCATCACAACCAAGTTACTACAGGAACAGCTCAAAAGATGCACCCAATTTTAACCATAACCAGTATCTACATCATCGCCAGTCTCCCCAATGGATTCCATGCTCTCAACTCAGCCCACAACTCTATTCCAATACTTCGGAGTGGTGGAAAAAGATGGACTGAAAACCCTCATCACTCCCCAACTGAAAATAATCGCACACTTCACCCTCATCTACTGCACATCTCATTACAACACCTCAAGAAATCTCAATCTGAGAAACACCAGTACCAACACCCACTGAAATGTGCCCTCATTAATGCTAGATCAATACACACAAAATGGCCTGTGATCAATGACCTAATAACCCTCTATGACTTGGACATCCTAATGATCACGGAGACATGGCTAACCGAATGCGACAACGTACTGCTCAACCAAATGTTACCTCCCAAGTTCTCACTCTTCACCTGCCACAGAACTAGCCAGAGAGGAGGCGGAGCACTCATCCTCGCAAAAGCTGAACTAAAATTCCAATTGAACGACGCTACCAGCTCAGCTCATCTAGACACAATCACCATAGAAAGTAACCACTGTACAATCAACCTGCTATACCGAGCCCCAACACCATCACCTGACGATCTCCCCACAATAATCAACCTAGCCTGCAGCACAAACAAACTGCGATCCACAAATTGAATATTAGGCGACTTCAACTTACCTACCCTGCAGGAAACTCAAGCCACCGTCCTCCTCGAAGCACTGGACGAGTTAGGATATAACCAACTAGTAAACACACCTACACATGTGAAGGGAAACAAACTCGACCTAATTTTCACTCCACGAACAGTATCAGAGGAAACCCATGACCCTGCAATAACCATAACACCAGTACCTTGGTCCGACCACAGTCTACTTAGATTCCAAATACCCACCAAATCACACATTCCGAAGTCCAGCAATGCTACTACCTCCCCAAAAATACCAATGAGAAGATTTAGACCCTTTGTCAAAGAGGAAATACTTGAGAAAGCCCTTCCTCTCCTTGACAACCCAACTCAGGACTTGGATGAATTGATCGATAACTGGGATAACAGCTTCAATTCCATTTCTCATCACACGACCACAGCCAAAAAACCCAGAAAACGAGAACACGCAACATGGTACTCTAAAGAGCTCCGTGCTTCGCTCCTCCACCTACGCAAACTTGAAAGGAGATGGCGCCACTCACGCTCCCCTGAGGCCCACGGCGAGTATAACTCATTTCTGAAAAAACATCAGGACGAAATAGCGGAGAGAAGAAGGCAATTCCACACAGAGCTCCTGAAGCGGTCAATGAACAAGCCTCATGATCTCTTTAACATTGTAAAGACACTAACAAAGGAACCAGCACCAGACCAACCGGACATGCCGCACCCGCAGGCATATTCTGACTACTTACAGTCGAAAATGATCCTGACCGACAAGAGAACAAACCTCCCTAGCCTCACCCTTACCCACAAGTCATCAACATCATCCATACTGGCCAAATTCAACACCATATCAAAAAAAGAGACAGAAGATACTATTGCCTCCATTAACACCACCACTTCACCTAGCGACCCATGCCCAGCACCCTGGATAAAAGAAATGCGTTGTGAACTAAGTCACTTCCTGAGTAAGATCCTGAATCTATCACTATCGACGGGATCCTTTCCACAAAAACTAAAAAATACATCCATCAGACCACTACTGAAAAACAATAAGCTGGACCCCTCAAAAGTAGAATCCTACAGACCAATATCAAGTATACCATTTCTCTCCAAAATAATAGAGAAGGTTGTACTCCGACAAATCCAACACCATATAGACACTGAAGCACCACTTGACCCAGCACAACATGGATTCAGAGAAACACACGGTGTTGAAACCCTCCTCGCCACATTTTTCAATACTTTAATCTCTGGCATTGATAATGTCCGGCACGGCTTTGCCCTTATTTTTATGGACATTGCAGCAGCATTCGACTCTGTGAGCCATGAGATACTCATATAACGTCTCGAGGAAAAGGGATTACAAGGCAACGTTCTAGACTGGTGTAAATCTTATTTATCCAACCGATGGCAACATGTGAGGACTAACACCACAACCTCAAAACCTTTCCTACAAAAGCAAGGCGTGCCCCAAGGATCAGCACTATCTGCATTGATGTTTAACATTTACATGCAGCCTATCTGTGCCTTGATCCATTCATTTGGTGTACACTGCCTGGCATACGCAGATGACATCTTCTTATACATGCCATTTTAGACTCATCATCCAGACCTATCCCCGCTAACAAGATGTTTCAATGCAGTTGCGGACTGGCTATACACGCAAAACCTTAGGATCAACCACAATAAGACAGATGTTCTCTTCATCACTAGAAGCAAAGAATTCACCCCCTCCCCATCTGTACTAAAAGTCAAGAACGCAGAACTGTCAACCAAATCCACAATTCGATACCTCAGTATTACACTAGACCAAAGACTGGACATGAAAACTACGGACACTCCGACAGCTTCGAACACAACTAGATCCCAGTGACTTCAGAACAATCTACCAAGCCCTGATACTCCCGCACTTTGACTACGCCAACGTTATATTATATGGACTCCCGTAATCAACGCTACACCCGCTCCAACTTGCAATGAACACAGCTGCAAGAGTCCTAATTGGGGCATCAAGGGCAGAACACATCACACCAATCCTGATGAGTCTACACTGGCTACCCATCCAGGCTAGATTAATCTATAAAATCTTAGTCTTGATCTTCAAAGCCCTAAACAACCATCCCCCTACATCCATTAACGAAATGATCCACTTTGCACCCCCAAACAGAACCAGAAGATCTACAATGGTGAACACATTAAAAACCCCAAAGGAAATGACGACATGCATGAAAGCAACTTCCAATAGGGCCTTCATGATCTATGCACCCATAGCCTGGAATGCCCTCCCCTCAGGCATGAGAGCCATGACCAGCCTGACCCAATTCAGGAAAGCACTGAAACATCATTTATTCCTAAGACACTATCCAGAACTCGGCAAGACAATCGTACCAATGAACATACCTGATAAGAAAAGAGACAGCCAATGCAATCAGTTGAGTCCTGAATAGACATCAGCCCGTAACACGGACTTCAATGTAAATAAACTGTAGATATGTTTCCCCAGTTAACCCCAAGTTCTATATCCTGTTCATTGTAAATACCATGCGGGCCTTCTGCATGGTATAAAGTTTCTGTTTTATTGTACACCGCACTGATAATGAATAGCACGGTATATAAGAGATGTAAAATAAATAAATAAATAAATAATAAATAACAGCCCTTCTGCAATATCACTATCAAAGATGTTAAAAAGAATCGGACCAAGGACAGATCCCTGGGGCACACCACTGGTAACCTCCCCCTCCTCAGAGTGAGCTCCATTTACTTGTACCCTTTGTCGACTCCCACTCAATCAGTTTCTAACCCAAGCAGTAACTTTAGGGTCCATTCCTAGGGTGCTCAGTTTGTTTATAAGTCACCTGTGCGGAACGGTGTCAAAGACCATACTAAAATCAGCTCCCTGGTCTCTCAGTCAAAGAAATCAATTAGATTTGTCTGAGAAGACCTGCCTCTGGTGAATCCTTGATTCCTCGGATCCAGTAATCCGTTGGACTCCAGAAATCTCACTATTTTCTCTTTCAGCAGCGCTTTCAATAATTTACTCACCACCAAGATTAAACTAACCAGCCTGTAGTTTTCAACTACATCCTTACTTCCACTTTTGTGTAAAGGGACCACATGTGCCTCTCTCTAGTTCTCTGGCACCACTCCCGACTCCAACGTGGCATTGAAAAGGTCAGTCAGTGGAGATGTTAGAATGTCACTATTCTCACTGTTCTCTGGTGTATGCCATCTGGTCGCATCACTTTGTCCACTTTAAGTTTAGCTAACTTTTCACAAACACAGTCTTCTGATAATCGTTCAAGATGCCCCTAGCTTCTGTTCCTATTTGTGGTTGTTTTCTGAGGTCCTGCTCCTGGTTCTTCATCTGTGAACACAACAGAAATATTTGTTAAACAATTCTACTTCATCCTCATCAACTTCTACATATTCCTCTCCTTCACCCTTGAGTCTGATAATACCACTTTTTCCCTTCCTCTTCTCACTAACATTTCTGAAAAATGTCTTATCCCCCCATTTTATTGCATTGGCTATTTCCTCCTCTTTCTGAAACTTTGCTGTCCTGACTACTTTGCTAGCTTCTCTAAGTTTTTCCAAATATAGATGCCTGTCTTCCTCTCTCTGTGATCTCTTGTATTTCATGTAGGCCTCCCTAATTTTCTTCATCTTTTTAGCTACGCCTTTCAAAAACCATAGCAACATTATTTTTTCCTTTTACCTTTATTTAGTATTTTAACAAAAAGATTAGTTGCCCTTAAAGTATCCCCTTTCAGTTTTGACCACTGTTTTTCTACATCCCGCAGCTGTTCCCATCCTGCTAACGACTCACTGAGGTATTGGCCCATTTTGACAAAGTTAGTTTTCCTAAAGTCTAAGACCCTCTCTTTTGAATGGATTTTATCAGCCCTAGTCCTAGTACTGAACCACACCATCTATGATCACCGGATGCAAAATGATCTCCCACTATAACATCAGAAACACTTTCACCATTGGGGGTCTATTACCAGTTGCCTAAATAGTTCTCCCTGTAGAGAATCCAGGATATCCTTACTTCTAGATGATACTGCAGTAGAGATGTGCCAATTAACATCTGGCATACTGAAATCCCCTATCAGTAGCACTTCCCCTTTCCTGGCAATGCTGCGTATGTCTTCAATTAACTCTCCGTCCAACTCTTCAACCTGTGAGGGAGGTCTGTATATCATGCCAATGCAAATAGATTTCCCTTTCTCTCTTTCTGGTTTAACCCACAGTGCCTCCTCTCTCCCTTTAAAGCCCTATATTTTCATAGCTTTAATATTATTTTTTACATATAATGCCACTCCTCCTCCTCTTCTTCCTACCCTGTCCTTCTGAATAAAGTATAGCTTGCTATAGTTATATCCCAGCCATGGTTGTCCTTGAACCATGTCTCAGTTAGTGCCACTAAATCCAAGCTAGCCTCTCCCATTAAAGCCTCAACATCTGGGATCTTATTTCCCATGCTACAAACATTTATATACACTGCCTTCTATATGTTGCCCCTTTTACCTATTTCTATAAATGTATTTAATGTTTCACTTACCTGGGGGCTTTCACTTACCTGGCGGCTTTCTTCACCCATCCCCAACAAATCTAGTTTAAAGCCCTCTTCAGTAGGTTAGCCAGTCTGCTACTGAAGACATGTTGACCCTTCTTGGATAGATGGATGTCATCTCCGCTCTGCAACTCTTGGAACAGCACCCCATGGTCCAGGAAACCAAAATGCTCCTGGTGACACCATCCACACAGCCATGCATTGATGTCCAGGATGCAAAGTTCTTTGCCTTGGCCTTTACCCTCAATGGGGAAAATTAAAGAGAACACCACCTGTGCCCCTATCTGCTTCACCCTATGTCCCAGAGCCTTGAAGTCACTTTTGATATGCTCAGAGGGATACCTGGCAGTATCATTTGTAACAACATGAATGAGCAACATCGGGTAATAGTCAGTGGGCTTGATGAGTCTCGGCAAACTCTCTGTAACATCTTGGATTTTGGCACCTGGCAGACAGCATACCTCTCTGGACATCAAGTCTGGTCGGCAGATGGATGCCTCAGTACCCTTCAGACGAGAGTTACCAACCACCATGACACTTCTCTTGCTTGTGGTCACTGATTATGCAAATTTTGGGTACTTGAGCTCTGGTTCTTCCCTTTCCAGGGATGCGTTCATCTCCTCCACTTCCAGGGCTGCATAATGGTTCTTCAATTCAAGGGTTGGAGGAGTTGGATTGGTAATTCTGCAGGCCCTGGTGACTAGTGTCCAACTTTCATCATTCTGTAGGCACCCATCTTCTCCTCTGCTGGAGAGCTTAGATGTTACAAGAAGCATCTCATCAATGTACTTCTCACTGTCTTGAATACTCCTCAGCCTCGCCATCTCTTCTCTGAGCTCCTTCACTTGTTTCCTGAGAGCTTCAGCATGCAGGCACCCTGCACATGGAACCGGTCCTTCAACTGGCATTTGAATTTCTGTCTGGACAGAGGCAGAAGCTGTAAGGGGGGCAAAAACTTTGGTGATACGATTTTTCCCAGCCATTGTTCAGTTGGTGGAGCTTAGGCTCCTGTTGAATCAAAAAAGAGAGAGACGTACCAAAGTAGTAGCCTGTTTTCCAGCTGTCCTTTCAGGAAAAAAGCAGTTAACCTCTTTTAAGTGTGTTCTAAATGTGCTGATTCCAAGTCCCTGTGTGTAGCTAATTGGGAGAGGTGCTCTATAAAGCAAGGCAACTCACAAAGGGTGGGTGAGAGTTGGGGAGTAGGAGGGAACTAACTCCTGATGAAGTATCAGTAGCTTCAAAGAGCTGAGAAAGATACTAAAAACAGTGTTTTAAACCTACACCACTAAAGACTAAATTTCCCCTTTGAACTAAAGCACCAAAAGGAATATAACTGTTTTAAAACTGTACCAAAACCCTTTAAGAGATCTCAGGCAGAGAGCTAGTAATTTAAAAGTCACATACTGTTACCTTGGTTTGAAATGCAGAGCCCCATGGAACTGTGCAGGAGCCCCAAAATACTGAGGCAGCCACACTCCTAATCAGCAAAGAGCCAATCAAAGGCCTACATCTATAGGGGTACCCACCAACTATTCCAAATCACACTCTGCCAAAGGACAGAATGAAACTTCGGACTGCCAGGCAAGCCATGTTTTCAATATGCAAGTTAAAATCACCAGCCCATTATCAAATAAGGAAGCTTTATAGACATATCTACCTTAGACAGCATGATATTTCCCTCTCCCATGGTTTATGAATTTTGCAGCATAGAAGCCAGCAGTTTCTATGTACTAAGGGCCCGAAGTTCAAAGGCATTTACACAGTTTACAGACCTGTAAACCGTGTAAATGCCACTGAATGGGACATTCAGTGGCATTAACACAGTTAGTGCCGCTGAAAATCTTCAATTAATGCTGCTGCATGCCCTGATGCTAACCGTTTAGCATGGGGCGTGTTTGGGGCATTCCAGGGCAGAGGCTGGGTGGCACCGGTCGCTATCTGGGCAGTGGCAGTATTGCAGCGCTGCCTGGTTAGTGACCCATGGGTAAATTGGTCTATCTTTACCTGTAGGCGCTAATGGGGCAGTGACTCAATATCACCACTGCCCAGCTAACGCCTGTGACATTGGAGACAGACCCTGGATATTCAATGCCGGGGCTGCCTATAGTCCTGGCATTAAATATCCGGGGTTAAAGTTCAGCGGCGATGGCTATGCACTTTAGAGGCGCATAGCCGTCTCAACTCAATATTGAGCCTTAAGTCTTATATAGATGTAGAAAACTTTAGTTGTCATATCAGTCCACTTGAATATGTATATATAAAGGTCAACAAACATGTTATAGGTGATACCTTTCTACTGGACTAACTTTTGACAAGCTTTTGAGAGCTGCGCTCTTCTTCAGGTCTGTGAAGGGACAATGCAGTTACACTGCATCCCTCCTTGCATATTTTGCATTGGATCACGTATACTACGGTGGGGGGAGGGAGAATATTTAACATGATTAGTGACACTGAATATTCCCAGGTGCTGCCACTGTTCATCTCAATGCTAGCAGGCTAGCACTGGGGAGTTTTGGCGGCCATACCGCGGGCTAATTGGGCAGCAGTGATATTCAGCTATTACCTGGTTACCTTAGCCAGCTAAAGTTAGGACAGCTGAATGGAGGCTGTCATCGCTGCCAAGGGTTGTGCAACCAAATATTAGTGAAGGATGCCATTAATCCTAACTAGGTCATATTTTGTTTTTTTATCTCAGAAATGACTACGTCTAAGTTGCACAGACATCTTTTTTTTTGTTGTATACCTTTTGAACATACTAATAAAATATTATGATAACATACACTAGGAATATTTCCAATTATTTCTCAAGATATTGTACACAACATACCTAAAATACAAGGGTGCCAATAATGTTGACCACAACTGTATTTAGACATGAAACTGGACCCAGATCGAAAAATGACGATTAAACAGTATCCAAAATAAGAAGTAGGGAAAGCATGCAGAGATATGATTTCAGGAATGCTTTCAAATATAAATTTGTAAATGACTCATGTAAGGGTATGGGGTGCAGACATAGAGGGGTTGGGAGAATACACAAGACCACAAACACACACACACACACATCCACTGCGCTAATGTGTGTGTGTGTTTGTGGTCTTGTTTGGAATGGAGCAATGGTCAACATGCTGCAGCCCCTCTTTTCCATGCAAAACCGTGGGGCTTTTTTGGAGGCCTGTTTCTCTGAAAAGAGTGACCTGATGTCTCTAGTTTTTAATTTTGTTTGAGATATTCACATTTTATTCCCAAATGCCAAATTTGGTGAATTTCAGTTCCATTTAAAGAGTTATTGTGTTTAAAGACATAGCCTTGTCCCCACTGTTGCGTTGTCTATCTTGACTAGATTGTAAGCTTTGATGTGCAGGGACCGTCCCTTACATGTTTCTGTACAGCGCTGTGTATGCCTTGTGGTGCAATGCTAAAGATCAGTCATAGTAGTGAATGGAGGGATGGGCTTTAATTCCCAAATACTTGTGTGTTTTTTGACAATAGATCCCCCAATGTGACAATGTTTCTTGAAACACCTGGGCCCTTCTTATGTGTTGTGTGTTTGAGAACGTGACGAGCATGCTGTGGAAAATTCTGGGAAGCGAACTGGCATTTTTAGGATTCTGTGCCTGGATGTGGGAAGCTGCCGATTCAAGAATTGAGCCAAGATGCTTAAAGTGACATGCCCCACATTGCTGCAATGGTGATGTTTAGTGAAGCTCTTTAAGATAAGTATTGCTGGTGAGGCAGCTTCTTTTTCATTCCAAATGGAAGGACACTGTGTTGAAAAATGTCTGAAAAGACTCTGCATAGAGCAGTTAATATTGAGACGAAGAGACTATGAAAGGTCTTTTTTGTTTGCTAATAGTATTTTCCCAAATGAGCTTATATTATATTCACTAGATGGAAGTTAACAAATGATTGTAAATTCCATAGAAATATATGAACACATGAAAAAATGTGATGGATAGGTCAATGATGGAGGCTTATAAGCTGCCAAGCATGGCTTTCTTCTCTGCATAGTAATCGGTGAAAAAGTCCCAACTTCATGGGCCGAGGAAGGACTGGGTGGTTTATTGGGATAATTTATCATATCTCTTGAGAATATTTGTAGACCTTAATCTTTGAGAATTTAGTCTGATGTTGCCTTTTTGAAGGGACAAATAGAACCGTTTTGATGGTAGTTTTGACAGCAATTTACCTTGAGCTTGGATGTAGAAAAAGAAAACTATATTTAGAAACACTGAACTGACAAATTTCTGTTAAATTAAATATGTAAGAATATACTTATATATTTGTAATGGTCATGTGCCAATATTATAATTAATACTCAGAAGCACTAATGGAAGAAAATGCTGAAAACCTTGTAGGGTCGATATTCAGAACCCTTAGTCAGTCGGCCAATGGGAAGTCGACTAGCTAAGGTTGATGACCATGATATTGAGCGGCACTATATCCAGTGAGTGCCCCTGAATATTCTCATAGACTGCTTTGACAGTGTTCTATTAGTGCAGGGTCATCTGTGGGAAGAGCAGAGGTGGATTGGCACTAACCAATGAAGTGGCAACACTTACCTGGTGAGTGCAGTTTCCAGCACCACTGTCAGGATAACTTAGCCCTAAGTTGGAAACCAGTCAAGGGCCAACTGAAAATCATTTTAACCTGATAAATGCCAGCATTTTCCCGGTTAGAGCCATTGTGCCAGGATATTCGGTGGCCACTTCTTTCCAGATACAGCCACTGAATAGCTTGCCGATATGTCAGCACCTTGGCTGATTTTTGAATATCAGCCAGCTTATTTATATGTATGAGTAGGTAGTTGAATCTGTTTGCATTGTTTTAGCATGCACAGTTTATTCAATGTTTGCAAATAAACCATTGATGTACATGTTAGCAGACTCAAAATGTAGCGTACTAGAACTACTGTTCAAACAATAGTAGAAGGAGCAGATAGAGGCCAAGATATGCCTGTAAAGATCAGTGATAGGCAGCGGCCTCCATTGCAAAGAGGGAGCAGAGGACCAGCAAAGCTACAACTCCTAAGAAGGACAGGGAAGCAGAGGACTGACTGAGCATTGAGGGTGTTGGGGAAGAAGCCTGAGATTTGAGCTCATGAATGCTCTGTCCTCACTAACATCATTGAGGATATCAGCATGAGAGATGAATGTATCGGGGGGGGGGGGGGGGGGGGGAGAGCTGCCACGGGAGGAGGAAGCCATACAGATTACTTCTGAAGCAGAACCCTTTGCAGAGGAGGAAATCATAGAGATTATTTTCCAGAAAGAACTGTCTGCATCAGAGAAGCTTATGGAGAAATAAGTCCGTCGGTGAAAAGACTCAAAGTAAAAGGAGTGCTTTCTCAGAACAGGGTGAAACTGTGAGAACACTGGGTCCTTTTCATTAAAGTGTGATAGGTTTTTGAATTTACTGCGTATTAAGAGCAAAACCCAACACGTGATACTGTAAATGCAATAGCCCTGTAATAACTGTCAGGGCATGCCCAGCAGGTCCCCTGCAACTACCACATGGAAAAACCCTTACGGTATGTTAGGTCTGGTGTACCCCAAGGGTCTGTCTTGAGTCCACTCCTTTTCTCTCTATATACCCAGTCCCTTGGTGCGCTCATCTCCTCCCATGGTTTTCAATACCATCTTTACTCTGATGACTCTCCAATCTACCTCTTTACACCTGAAATCTTTACGGCAAGCCAGGCTCAGATGTCTGCCTGCTTATTCAATATTGCTGCTTGGATGTCTCACAGCCATTTGAAATTGAACATGACCAAAACAGAACTTCTTATTTTTTTCCCCTAAATCCATCTCTTCTCTTCCTCCTTTCTCAATCTCTATGGATAACGCTCTACTCCTCCCTGTTTCCTCGGCTCGCAGCCTTGGGGTCGTCTTTGACTCCTCCCTCTCCTTCTCCACACATATCCAACTGAGAGTTAAAACCTGTCATTTCTTTCTCTATAACAACAGCAAAATTTGCCTTTCCTTTTGGAACACAATATCAAGACACTTATTCACTCTTTATTCACCTCCCGTCTAGACTATTGCAATCTCCTCCTCTCTGGTCTCCCGCTGAATCATCTCTCTCCCCTTCAATCTGTTCAACACTCTGCTGTGCAGCTAATCTTCCGCCAGCCTCATCATGCCCATATTACTCCTCTTCTCAAGTCACTTCATTGGCTCCCTATCCATTTCCGCATCCAGTTCAAACTTCTCCTGCTGACCTATAAGTGCATTCACTCTGCAGCTCCTCACTACCTTTCCTCTCTTATCTCTCCCTACACCCCTCCTTGGGAACTCCCCTCTTCTGGCAAATCCCTTCTATCTGTGCCCTTCTCTTCTACTGCCAACTCCAGACTTCGATCCTTCCACCTTGCTGCTCCTTATACCCGGAGCAAACTACCTGAGTCTGTGCATCAGGCTTCATCTCTGGTCCTTTTCAAATCTAGACTGAAAACACCTCTTCGAGGCCACTTTTGGATCCTGATCCGCTCAGTCGCCTATATGTTTCCTTACCATTCCCCTAGATTTATTGTTGCCCTCAGCTATTGTGTTTTCTATCTTGACTAGACTGTAAGCTCTAATGAGCAGGGACCTTCTTTTACATATATCTGTACAGCGCTGCATATACCTTGTAGTGCTATACAAATGATCAGTAGTAGCATTAGCTCAGATGCACTTAATGTCCTCCTTTGAGGTGGCATTAACTGCATCTGCACTAACTGCAAAATTGACAGTGCAGCTGCGCTAATTGCATTGTGCAGTCATCGTCCACATTCCACACAGTTCCACCCCTCCCCCCCCATGCATGCTAAGCAGTTAACACGGGATTTTTACTGCACACTAAAATGAAGGTTAACTGCATTGTGCACTTTAGCAAAAGGGCCCCTATGAGTTTAATTGCTCTTTAGTGTTACTGGCTGTTTTGAAGCATCATTTGCCTTGGATATCAGAAAAAGGACTGCGGCTTCTCACTATCCACCTTACCCAAAAGGGACTGAGGGAAGAAAAGCACAGAATCTCTTTTGTTTGGCTTTTGTGTGTGTGGATGTTAGAAACCAGGGAGGCCATGAAGGATTTACAGATAAACAGGGCTCAAAAAAGCCCAGAGCTTTATTTGTTTTTACATTAAAAGCCAGAGAGGTTGCAGGGACTTGCAGATAAACAAGACCAGGAAAAGCACAGAACTTTGTTACTTGCTTTTGTTTCAAAGACTAGAAGGACTATGATAACTTGCAGCCAGGTACAAGGCTTCACAAGTAAAATATTTCTGACACCTGCAAAGGGAAATCAGCTGAAGAAGTCAAGCCTGTGTTGAGAATGTTTTACAGGAGTTAGAGAGATGCACAGGCAAAAGGTTTTCAGTTGAGTTTCAGAATCTTTGGAAATGTTCCTGAATACTGTCTGTTTCTAAGCTTGTTTCACATATTTTTGATATTTAGGTATATAATAAATGTCATGAAGGAAATGAAATGCAGTTGAATAAAAAATGTTTGAAGCACATTAGAAATTGTTAATGTACATATATCAATTATATGTATATTAATAGGCTAATGTTTCTTAAATCACTTTTGCATACACTTATTTTTTAATGATGCACTAACAGACCGAATGTGTGCTAATGAATGTTTATCCCTAACAGGATTTAAACCTGAGGATGTCACATCTAATTTACATATTTTAAAAAATCTTTTAAGTATAAGAAGGGATTGATAGTTATGTTAAGGCTTTATGTGAAAGAAAAAACCTCCATGACATCAGTTATTGAACTAACATAAAGTTGGTTACTAAAATGGACCATTCACAGCATGCAGGGCCAGCCCAACCACTAGGCAAACAAGTGGTTGCCTAGGGCAGCAGCTTCTGGCACCAAAGAGGGGGGGGGGGGGGAGGTCACACAGCAGTGGGTAGCTACAGTCAGAGCAAAGCAATGGGTCCTGGCAGCCACACAAACTCAGAGTCATCAGTGCAAACTTTTATCTGCAGGAAGAATGGGCAATATGCAAATAGTCTATTTACCCTTGTAAGTGGCTTTTTGAGATGTATATCTTTACCAAATAAAGTTTAATATTTAAATGTGTGATGTCCAAATATGCATTTTTACTGGATTGTTCTGGGAAGGATTGTGTTGAGCTGATTACAATCGAGTTTAATCAAACTCTTTGGGTGGGGCGCTAGGGGCCTAAAAGCTAATTGCAAGAGGGTGCATGGCTGAAGTTTTACCCAGGGCCCCTAACCCCCTTGCAGCGGCCCTGACAGCTTGCAAAGTTTAGAGTGGCTGGGCTGCTTTAAAGCTTTAAATAGACAGAGTCAACATTCAGCACTATCTAGTTAAAAACTTACTGATTGAGTCCAGTTGTTAAAAATGATATCAAAGGTAACTGGAGAATTTGGGTCAACTTTACGCTAGCATATTCAATGCTGGTAATTTAACCAATTACCTTTTTACCATCTGGTTAAAATTAACCTGATAGGTTATTCAGTTCATTTTAACCACATATGTTGCAGCTGAATATTGGCCCTAGTATTACCAGTAGGCAGGGTTTTAGTAGGTCTCAAAACAGGTCCTGATAAGAAGAAGCAAGGATACTGAGGATAACAGTGACCAGGTCTATCTTTTCATTCTGTGTCTTCTGATTGCTCATTGTTCATTCAGCTTGCTTAACCATCAAAAACCAGAGAAATAGGATTCACGTGACTTGTTTGTTTTGCAAAAATAATGATTTTTGGTTTCAACAAATTTGTCCTTGATTTGTTTTTCTAATTTTTAGAATGATCTCTGCATTTTTGTCATGACTATCATATCGTGTCCCCTGTTTCCAATAATGCTAAATAAATATTTAATGCTATACCTAAGTCACAAATGAATCTCTTATACCTTCTAAAGATGGCCAATTTTGTGGGAGTTCACTTTCACAGATGTATGATGACAGCTTGTCACAACCTATGCTGTGAAATGGGCTTTTAAATATTTCTATATCACTTGGATAATAAAAGCAGCAAGCAATCACTGTGTTTTACAAAGTCTCTACCAACCCTGAGTACATTTGCAAGAAAGGTTTGGTTTTAATCTGTGCAACACCATTCTGTTAGCAAAAGGAAAAAGCCATTGTAAAAACCAACTCTAGTTGATATGTATTGAGTTGAGGGGTGGAAACAGAAAATAATGTGGATTTGTATTGCTTAATTGTCTTTCAGGATGGAGAGTGGCACCTTGTCCTGTTGAGCCAGAGTGCATTTATGTTTGGGTTCTTGGCAGGCCAGGAGGTAAATATAGTTGTGTGTGAATTTCTGTTTATTATTTTTATTATAACAGTTTGGGGCATTTTTATACTCTTTTTTTTAAATGTTATCATACAGTAGGCTTTAATGTCATTACTTGTGTGCAGGCACATTGTAGAAAAGCCATTTGTGTGATTGCAATGACGTCCAAGTGAAAATGTCTGCAAATCTATATCAATTGTAGAGGAGAAGGTGGACACGTTTAGGTCCGATGTAAAATCAACATATTTCCGCCCCTGTCTATGAACATGCTTTCTATAACAGAGAAGGAAGTGCAGAATGCCTGGAGATGGGCGTCAATGTGCCGCAGTAGGAGCCATTTTACAAGGATGCACGTGGGAAAAAATCACCGCAGAAACCTGGCAACTTACATGTGTAATTGCCAACATTTTACAACTGGCACATGTAAATGCCAGCACTCACATGCTTATCTTCATCATTTCACAAACCTAGTCGTGTAGATCCCACTAATTAACCTTAGAGGCCTATATTTGTCCACTTGATTTTCCAGCAGGTTCTCAGGCTTAGATACTCTCCTATTTAAAGCCAACTGCCCAAGACAGCCTACATTACTTCTCCCTGTACTCTTTTTCTAAATGGAGTCCATCAGTCCTGGTTTGAGCCGCTTATATTTCAAACCAAATAAAACTGCACTAGATTTCATTCTATTAGTGGCCACCTATGCTCATAAATACTGACATTTTAGGCCTGTACTTGCTGCCTAAATCTAGGTGTCTCCTAAGAAATCACCCCCAAGGATATAATTTTATAAGGAGCTGCGTACTTTTAGGTAATTTAGTCATTTACACATGTAAGTAGCCACATCCACATATAAATAACCCTTTTATACAATACTAACCAGCATTAAAGTAGGCACCTTATTTGCAATGTGGGTACTTTGACTGTGGGCATGCATACATGTGGAGGGTGGGCGAAACATGTGAGCATGCCCGTTGATTATAGAATACTATGATTTACAGGCATACTTGCAAAACGTAGGCACTGCCATTTATACCAGCTCGAGGGCTGGTGTAAATGTCCCTGCTTTAAGGCAGTGGTTCTCAACCCAGTCCTCGAGGCACATCTAGGCCAGTTGGGTTTTCCGGATTCCCACAATGAGCATGCATGAGATAGATTTGCATGTTTTGCCTTCATTGTATGCAAATGTATTTATTTTTATTTTATTTATTTGGTTTTATACCGCACTATTCAGGATCAGGACGGTTTACGAGGTAACAACATTGTACCTGGAACAGTATATATTAACTTTAACATATTACATTTAACATCTTATTACATTTAACATATTAAACATGTGAACAAGGTATAAATACAGTTAACTATTTACATTGGTAGATCAATGATCATTCATTGATGCTTATATACTGGTAACTATTTACAGGCTGATAGGGTTATGACTATAATATTGATGGGTAACTTTATGCTATGTGGTCGATCGCAAGGCAGAATAGATGTGTCTTTATTGCTTTGCGAAAAGTGGTCAGTTCTGGTATGAGACAAATAGGAGGAGGTAGGGAGTTCCAAAGTAGAGGGGCGAAGAGGGAGAAGGCTCTGTTATTGGTGAATTGCGAGGTTTTTCTAGTTATGGAAAGAATGGTAAGCGTGTTTATCATATTTGATCTTCTCGCTCTGTTGTCAGGAGTCCAATGTAGGAGATTTTCCAGTGTGGGTGCTGATAGGTGGTGGAGAATCTCGAATGTTATTAGTAGAGTTTTGTACTTGAGTTGACTGTTTATTGGGAGCCAGTGTAGTTGGATTAGGAGAGGAAATACATGGTCATATCTGGATGCTCCATAGATGGTTCTTGCAGCCGTATTCAGTGCTAATTGTAATGGATGGATAGAATGTCTTGGAAGTCCTTGCAGGATGATATTTGCGTAGTCGAAAAGTGGAGTGATCAATGCTTGGAAGACCGTGCGGAAGTGAATAGGCTCCAATAAGGGTCGGAGATGACGGAGGGAGCGTATTTTATGATATACAGATTTTGTGATGTTGTTTATATGGGGCTCCATGTTTAGGGACTGGTCAAGCGTGACACCCAAATATCTAACCTCATTCTTAGATTTCAGTTCAGCATTCTTTACTTGCAGGAATGTCGGTGGAGTGAATGTTAGATCTTTCTTGATAAAAAGGACTTCTGTTTTTTTTATAATTAACTTGCAGGTTGTGCACAGCCAGCCATTCAGAGATAGCATTAAAGCAGTCAATGATTCTGTTGAAACATGGGTTTTATTTATTTTATTTATTTATTTATTTAGTAAATACTTATATACCGCTACTTCCAGCAATCAGCAGCGGTTTGATTACAAGTTTGGGATTTGTCAAAAAATCAAGACAGAAAATTTGGGGTATAGATAGAGAGAACAGGGGTAATACACAGCACACATATTATCCATATTACCCTATTATCCAAGTTGATATTCCTGTTCTATGTAAAACCAAACAGTTTGTGTTTAGGTTGTTTTTGTTATACTGTAAACCGCGCTGATACCGAATAGTGCGGTATATAAGCAACTGTAATAAATAAATAAATAAATATTAGGGTCTAATATTTAGACCATAATTACTATCACAATCGATTATAGATTTATACAAGCAATTATACATTTACACACGCGATTATCCGTCATCTATGTACAGTTTTACATACAGCTATTCACTCTATTTTATCTTCTTGGATTTACATCTGTATATAGTGACAATTGAACAGGTGCGTCTTTAATTTTTTTCTGAAATCGGTTATGTCTTTAATTGCTCTCAGCTCGTGTGGGAGCTGGTTCCATAAAGTGGGGGCAGAGAAGGAGAACGCTCTGCGACTAGTACTGACGTTTACGTGCCTAATGCTGTTTGGGACTATTAGTGTGTCTGAGTTTATGGTTCTCCTGCTTCTGGTGGTAGGTTGTATGGAGATCAGGGTGGAGAGGAATGAGGGGGCCAGGTTTTGAATTAACTTGAATGTCGTTACCAATGTTTTGTATTGAATCCTGGCAGCAACTGGGAGCCAGTGCAGTTCCATCAATACCGGTGTGATATGCTCAGTGACGCCTGTTCTCATGATGATCCTTTCTGCTACGTGTTGTGCCAGTTGTAATATGTTAGTGGTTTTCTTTGGTAGACCCTGCAGGATGGCGTTGCAGTAGTCAAGGTGGGGCATGATGAGTGCTTGTGCAACTGATCGGAAATCACACGAATCCAGTACGTTCCTCAGGGGTCGTAGAACTCTAAGCTTGTGAAAGATGGCTTTGTTGGTGTTGCTGAGGTGTTTTTCCATTTTCAGTTTGCTGTCGATTGTGAGAAAGCTGTTTAAATGAGCACATCATCTGCATAGAGGTGATAAAGGATACCGAAGGACTGTATGATTGTACAGATTGGTTGTACATATATGTTAAAAAGTAAGACGGATAAAGAAGAGCCTTATCTCATGCATATTCATTGTGGGAATCCTGAAAATCTGACTGGATTGAGAATCACTGCTTTAAGGCATAGTCTCTGCCACTTACACTAGTATTTTATAAAGTTAAGTAGGTGTATACTTGGCTTTGTAAAATAGGCATATAAACACGCATTAACCAGGTGTGATTTTATAAAATTACCCTTCATATGGCTGAATGTCATTGCTCTAAGGATTGCTTAAGTCCTGCCCTGGCTCACCCCAAAGCTTGGTCCACTTTAAATGGTTAGCTCAAGGTCATATGGAGGTAATTTTATAAAGGCTCTTTGGAGCATTTATGTAAATATATGCATGCGAAATGTCACTTTTAAAATTACCTCCCACATAAAAGTACAGGTGGTGACATGAACAGGTGGACTTTTATTCGCCTTGGGTCTAAGGATATTAGGGGGCAGATCTGGGGTGGAATATGGACAGAGTCATGATTTATTTCACGCATGTACGTTGCTGCTTCATTTTAACTATACCTTCTATGAAGCAATTTTAAAGTATCTATGTGTCTTTCTAAAATAGACCCAAAAATGGACAATGAAGATTTTGCTTCCTGAACACATTTTGGTGTATCTTATGGATTTTGGGTTGCTGATCATGAAAATCACTTTGGAATTTTCCTATCAAGCACCTTTTTTTGCAATCACCTATTTTTGTGATTTCCTTGCATATTTTAAGTCTACTCATATGTTGCTTAGAAAGTAAGCTGTTTTGTTTAGTCTAGGCATTCCTGGGCATGCACTCAGTGCAGGCTCATAACATGCATTGGAAATACTACTGCTCAGGAATGCGTGGGCATGCTTAGTCAGGATGGATGCTGGCAGTACAGGCTATAAAAGCAGCTTTCATACACAGATGCTATGAATGACGTTGATATCAGTTTGTGTTCTTAACAATAGCATTTACATGTGAGCTTCTTATCTAAATGGCAATTTGTTACAGCAGAAATGTCTCATCAATGTCACAATGGCCATGATACTTTCTGTTACTTTTGTGATGAGTATATGCTTAAGCCTCAAAGATTCAGCATGACTGCACTTATTAAGAAAGAGTATGAGCTCTATTTTGGTTGTAAAGTTGGCAATCAAGACAAATCCTGGGCTCCTCACATTTGCTGTGCAACATGTGCTGTCCATCTCAAAGCTTGGCTTAGAGGTACTCGGAAGTCAATGCGGTTTGCAGTCCTAATGATATGGCGAGAACAGAAGGATCATGTGATGGACTGTTACTTCTGTCTGACAAATGTATTCGGATTTTCTGCTAAAAATAATTAATCTATTGAATACCCCAATCTGCCTTCAGCCATGAGACCAGTGCCACATGGCGACAGTATGCCAATACCGAAGCCACCAGAGACAAGGAGCCTAGATGAGGCAGACGAAGATGCCACAATACACGATCCAGGCATGGAAAATGACATGGATCCAGATTTTGAACCATTTATGTCCGGTGTGCCTCATCTGATAACACAGTCAGAACTGAATGACCTGGTGAGGGACTTAAGTTTGTCAAAAACAAAAGCTGAACTAATTGGTTCAAAATTGCAAGGATGAGATTTGCTGTCGCCAGGTATGAAAATTTCTGTCTTTCGGACCTATCAAGAAGATAAGAAAATTTTCTGCACAGGTTGACAACCTTGGTTTCTGCACTGACATTGATGGGTTGTTCATCGCTTTGGGTTGTGAACATGATCCACAACAGTGGCACCTTTTTATCGCTTCATCATTGTTAAGCCTGAAAGCTGTCTTGTTACACAATGTCTACCTTTCAATACCTATTGCTATGCAATGCACATGAAAGAAACCTATGAAAACATGGACCTGTTGTTGAAATAACTACAGCTGGAACATCTCTGGTGATCTAAAAGTAGTGGCCCTGCTACTAGGAATGCAGCTCGTGTATGCCAAGTACAGTTGTTCCATTTGTGAATGGGACTCCCATGCTAGAAAGTCTCATTACATTAAACAGAACTGACTGCTCCATAAGTTATTGGTTCCAGAACAGAAAAATGTGGCATATGAACCATTTGTTGACACAAGTAAGATATTTTTGCCTTCTCTTCATATAAAACTCAAACTCAGATTAATGAAAACCTTTGTGAAAGTAATGAACAAGGAAGGTGAACGATTTTGATATTTGAGGCAGATGTTTCTAAGAATAACTGATGCCAAGATTAAGGAAAGCATTTTTGTGGGTCCACAAGTCAGACACATCATCAATGACTTGCAGTTTGAAGATCTGCTAGTGGGGCCTGAAAAAATTGCATGAAAGGCATTCAGGGATGTTGTTAAGAATTATCTTGGCAATTACAGGGCACAAAACTATGTTCAGCTGGTTGACAACATGCTTCAAGCATACAAAACCATGAACTGCAACATGTCACTGAAGAATCATTTTTTGTATTCTCACTTGGACTTCTTCCCTGCTAATCTTGGTGCAGTCAGCGACGAACATGATGAAAGGTTTCACCAGGACATTGCGACGATGGAAAAGCGTTATCAGGGCAACTGGAACCCATCAATGTTGGCCGACTATTGTTGGGCACTGAGACGAGAAGCATCAGATGCTGAGTACAAATGAAAATCAGGAGCAAAACATTTTTAGCTCAGGTGAACTAGTACAATATGCCAGCATCATTATGCGATTAAAAATGCTAAATTCAGTCAAAATTTAATTTCATGTTTCTCCAAATTCCTAGGTGATAAAGTTAAACTGAAATTATATTTGTGTACAGCTTGAAGCTATCTATCATAATCATCAAAAATTTTTCAGGAAGCAAAATTTTTGAACAAATTTGTTGTCCAGTGAAATAGGTGCCTATTTGCCTTTCCAACCTAGGCAACCTATTGTAAAATTACTTTTGCAAAGAGCAATTTTAGAAAAGACATGGAAACTGGATTTTGTAAACTGCCTTGATGCTCAAGCTAAAGGTAGTATATCACATTTTTAATAAATCCTAGACCATAATAGAGACGTCAAGGCTGCGGTGTTCACAGTTTCAGCAGTTTTTTAGAAAAGACTCTGCTATCTGTGAAGCCTTTTGTAAAAGAATAAAGAGGTACTGTAGGTGCAATACCACCATGCAGGGCTGTACCGAGTGTGAATCGCGCCATATGCGACTTGCACATCAGGCATGCGTGGCCCCCCCCCCCCACACCTCCATCCAGGCAATTTCTGGATGACAGCGAGAGAGAAGAGGTTCGCCCAATGTGCAGTCTCCGGCACTCTAAGTAGATCTGTTGCATCAGAGGAGGGAGGGACCAGGCCTGCTTAGAGTGCCGTGAGAAGGCTTTAGGGGCGCATTTCAGCTGTCTGCCATTGCCTGTTGCCGCTGAGAGAAGAAAAAGTGGTGGCGGCAGGCAACAGCAGATAGCTGAAATGCGCTCCTTAAGCCTTTGCGCTCTGTGCAGCCGCACCACTTGCACAGGGCTAGGTACGGTCCTGCCACCATGTTAACTATCTGGGGAATGGACAGCATGTTCCTTTCAGTTAACGTCTTGCACAGTGCCTTAACATGTGACAACAGTAGCACAGGTGCACTCACTGCCACCTATTGAGGTATCGTAATTGCACCCACAGCCCTGCAGTTAGAGCGGGCATGATGATCACAAGACGTTCACCATAACCACTCTCCGCCCCAACCTACCTACTTAACACCCCAACGCTTAAAGCACAGCACAGAAATTGGGCTGCACTAACTGTGCTGGTCCAATGCTAACAATTAGTAAAAGGGCTCTATAGTGACTTAAATGGCCAAAAACTAAGCATTATCCATGCTGGCATTTTAGGAAAAAAAAGCTTATGCGGCCATCACTCAATATTGGCCACATAAGGTCTTTAAACCATTTTCCTTACCGTTTTTCATGCAGGCTAGTAGGGGGCAGAACCATCCTCTCCACTAGGTAGACTAGGCTGCCACCTAGGGCAGCAGATCCCAGTGGGTGGCACACAATGAATTTTTAAAGCAGTGGCTTTGTGCCATCGCTTTGCTGCCCATGTTTGGCCACGTACTTCGGCACCCATTGTGCAAAAACCATCGCCTTTCACTCCTGCCTTCCTCCAACTTCTATTTGAGAAGGGCAGGAGCTTACCGAAGTGGTGGCACAAATCTGCCTCTTTCAAAGTGACAAGTTGTGCTGCTGCAGCCACTGCCACCCTGCTGCCTCCCCCACAGAAGATGGTGTGGCACGAGGGAGGCAACGGCAGCGGGGGTATGTGGTTTGGCACGGCGGAGGCTTCTGCCTGGGGTGCAGAAATACTTGGGCCAGATCTGGTAGGGAGTGAATTCCTACAGAGCTCAAAACATTTCATTATTATATACAAAGTCATACTGTAAGCACATGGCTGTGGGATTTTAGACACATTGAAGAGTTAGTATGTAGTATGTTCTTTTGTGTGAGCACTAAAATCCTTTAGCATATGCCAAGGGTTCCCAAACCTGTCCTGAGGGACCCCAACCACTCAGGTCTCAGGATATCCACAATGAGAAAATTATGCATGCAGTGGGGATAGTACATGCAAATTTAGCTCATGCATATTCATTGTGGATATCTTGAAAACTTGACAGGCTGGGGATCTCCTAGAAAAGGTTTGGGAACCCCTGGCTATGCACAAAAGTTAAAGACAGGATTCAATTTATCTGTTGAAATCATCAAATAACTTTCTGCCAAAAACTGTTTTAAATCCCAAATCTGGGTGAATGGAACAAAATATTTTGTTACGCTAAAGCTGAGATAGCTCTACTGAGGCAATTTCCAAAGGCATTCTCTATGGATAAACCAGAGTTGCCAAGTTACCTAGTTCAAGGAATGAGAATTTTTGCCAGTGGTGGGTTTAAATTTTCATTGCATTGCAGTATGGTATTTGTAGTCCCTGATGTTACCCATTGGAACCAGTGTTGCAGGTCCCATAATGCAACAGGTTGAGATCGTCATAAATCTAGGACTGGCTAAATCTCACTCATGGAACTGGGTACCTTGGCAACTCTGGATGAACCAGTGTTTAGCTGCAGAGAAGGATCCTTTCAAAATCCTCTCCCCCCCCCCAAATAAAGAAAATGATTGATGCTGGTGCCAAGGCCAGAATCAGGGCTAGAGTGGAAAAGTATGTGCGAGCAGATTATTCTAATATGCATGAGCTTCTAAATGATCTAATAGCTGATTTGTGAAGAATTTATTACAAGTTTCTTCAAGTGGGATATTGCAGCCCACTACATCAAGATAAGGTAATTTTTCCCCCTGTTACCTCATTAAAACTGTAGCTTTAGGAAGCATCACATGCTATTGTTAATTTGTTTGCACTAAATTAACAGCTTTAAATCTTTCTACTAGTAAATAAAGCAAAGAGTAATTAAAGTGAATTGCATGGAATTTCTCACCCTTCAATATACGAGATTTATTTTTAGCTGCGCTATCTCTAGAATTGTACTACATTTGAATACAGTTCCCATGGAAATTAAAGGATGAAGGGAAACAGGATGTGCATGTATGGGAGGAAAAAGGGGGGAGAGGCTATGAAATTAGATTTATTGATTCTTTAGCAAACAGTAGAGATTATCTGTCTGGACTTCTGCAAACTATTGTAGTTCTTATAATATAAATGAGATCAGATAATACATATATCTTTAAAATATGTTCTAAAGAAGGTAATAGAAGAACTCAAATGGCCTTATGACTTCTTTTCATCTCTTGAAGATGTGCACATGCTTGTATATCAAGGACCCATAATGGTGGGGGCGGAGCCCGATGTCCAGCGGGATGGTCGCATAACGCTGAGGCTCCCGAGAGGCCTACTCAGAATCCTGAATTAACACCGGACAAACTTGAATTTCTGCTCTGATCTTGCCGGGGCATATTGGTGAGATGGCGGGGACCAAACCCAAGCGCCTGGAATTTGGATCTCCAGCGGCTTCTCACGGTAAACGCTCCAAAACTGAACCCCCGTCCTCGCAGAAGGGGCTGGCTTTCCGCGAGGGCCCCGAAATGCAGCAGGAAATCCTCGCAGAAATTAGAGGGGTTAAGGACCTCGTGCAGTCAAACGGTGAAGCACTTCGAGCGCTGAGGGAAGATCTTGGTGTACTGCAAGGCAAGCTAGAGGGGCTCTCTTCGCGTCAGGACAAAATGGAGAGTATATTAGACTCCTATGCGGTCCGGCTGTCCAAACTCGACAAAGTTGAACGTCAGGTACGGGCCTTGCAGAAAGAAGTGGAAGATGGCAATAATAGAGCGCGCCGCAACAACCTACGACTCGTGGGCATACCGGAGGGAGCGGAACTGGGAGACATGAAGGAGTTTTTAGGTAAAATCCTCCCTTCCCTGCTCCAAATCACCTTTGCCAAAGAATTGGAGATCGATCGCGCTCATCGTGTACCTACAAACATAACGCTCAATAGGAAGACCCCGCGGCCTATCATCTTTCGACTTTTGAGATATCAACATGTGGAACAAATTCTCAGTGCCTCCCGGGCAAAGGGCCATATGGAGTTTGAGAGCCACAAGGTCTCCTTCTATCCTGACTTGGCTAAACCCACGGTCGACCGTCGAAAGCGCTTTCTGAAATTTCGGCCGAGGCTTCAACAACTACAAGCACGCTATGGCCTGATGTACCCGGCCAAGCTCCGAGTCACGCTTCACAATCAGACAAGAACATTTGAGGACCCTGATCTACTAGCGGAGTTTTTGGCCTCTAAAGAAGCCGACTTGATGCGCTGACTTCCAGAATCTTCCTGCCAGTACTCTCACGTCCGCTGTACCTGCCATGTTGGATTTACCGCAGCGCAGTGAAGAGTCTGTCGAGGGCGGTTTGTTGCCTTATTTTGAAGATATTTGGGACCCGACTCCATCTACCCATAGCAGCCTCGACGAGTATCAGAGACAGTGTTTCTTATGGACTCTGGTGTTTCTTTTCTTTTATTATGTCAATCTCTTCCTCTCTAGGGCCTCCTCCCGCAGACATCTGGTCGCCATATTCATTGGGGGTTTTGCTTCTTCTCTGAGTTACTTTGGTACATACTTTCAATATGGGTGTATTGGCCAGCATACTTGGTGTTTATGTCATTAGTGTGCAGATTCTGATTATGTTGTAAGTTTTCAAGCGCTCTTACCTAAATGTCTATTATCGATTGATGGCACCATGTCAGATTTTCTCATTGAACGTACAAGGATTCAATAATCCGATAAAACGGAGGAAACTCCTAAGCTATCTAAGTCATGCAGCTGCGGACCTGATTTTCCTCCAAGAAACACATTTCAATTCGAAGGAAACTCTCAACCTCAATATTAAACCTTACATGGTGGCCACCTATTCCCCAGCCGTTTCTAGGAAATGTGGGGTTGCCATATTGGATAGGAAATCTCGGCATGCTACTATTGTTGCGATTTGCTTAGATACAGCGGGTAGATGGCCCAGAGTTCACTTCAAGATAGGTAACTTTAAAGCTACATGTATATGCCTTCATGCTCCTAATGTGGATGATCCTGCCCTTTTGCTATTATTGCTCAGGTTACGCAGGCCTCTGCTAATACTTCCTTGATATCGGGGGGGATTCCAATTTAGTTCTTGATCCCCTGATAGATCAATAGCCGCCTAGGACAAGTGGTCCCCCCAAGAGTCACATTGCGCTTTGTAGTTTCCATGCTGCCTCAAAAGTGCTCCAATCATGCCGCCTTCTGTCTTTATTAAGGATGGGCTATTAGAACTATTTCACTCTATTAGTAGTACACATGGGATAACCTCTAACTTTTCCAAACTATTATGTCAGGGTACAGATGCAGTCACCTGCAAAGTCCAACCAGCCTGGGATCGCTAACCGCAAACCACTTTAATCCCTGTGCATTGGAGCGTTTTCTGGAGTAAAAAAGTGCGGGTCTCCCGCTCTGCCTCAGTTACCCAAACTCAACTCTTGTCTTTTGCACATAGCTGCTCTTATATTCCAGGAAAATAGCCAAATGGAACACAACTGCCAGGGACCAGTGTAGGTCTTGCCATACTGATGTGGGAACCCTTGCTCATGTTCTTTATGACTGTTCTTAATTACAGGTTTCTGGGGGCGGGTCTGGGGTCGTATTTCACTTATCTTACACCTTCATGAGCCTCTTTCTTGGAAGACTGTGAGACTCCGCTTAGTGGCGGAGGTCCCCTCTCTTCCTACGAAGGGTCGCTCTCTCCTGATTTCATGTTGGGTATAGCCATATGTCTAATCCCGAGGACTTGGAAGGATAGCTCTCGACTTACTGTCAATGAATAGTGAACCTTGTCTGCTTATGTAGCAAATATGAGCAGATATTTCGGAGAGCTATTTTCCATGCCCAAATTCATTCTTGCTTGTCTAAATGGCAGATGTTCAATGATCATGTATAATCTGTTTATTGCTTCGACATGTCTGTTTAATGTACATTCATCATGTTTCAGATCGCTGTTAGGTTTTGTAACTCAATAATGTCAGTATACGCCCGCTCCGAGAATGATTTAGTTTTCTAGAGAAGAAGCGGGGGGGGAGGGGGGTGGCAGGGGTTTACTTTGGTGTATGTATCACATTCCATGTATGTATTGTCTTTTAGTTGTATGTCTTTCTTCCTTTGTTGTTGTAAAACGAAAATAAAGAATTTAAAAAAAAAAAGGACCCATAATGGTTTCCCATTAGATAACAGCTTTATCTCATTGACCTTGGGTAAAAGAGATGCTTCTACAAACCTCAAGTTAGCCTGGAAAACATATCCCTCATAGCAACATAGTAACAATAATGACTGATAAAGACCAGCATGGCCCATCCAGTCTGCCTAATAAGCGAGGTTACTTACTTGTAACAGGGGTTCTCTGTGGACAGCAGGCTAAGTCAGCCACACATGGTGGGGGTGATGTCATCTGATGGTGCCATGGATGGAATTGCTCTCCAACAGCTCATAAGAATCAGAAGACTCTTCTAGGCATGTGTCAGCCACCCCATCACAGTGTCTACTCCTTCCTGCCTCAATCCGCTCTCCATCTGTAGGCAGGCTCATCTTTGAGGAGAAGTGGGCAGGTTTGTGTGGCTGACTTATCCTGCTGTCCATGGAGAATCCATGTTACAGCCAAGTAACCTCACTTTCTCCATGGAGAAGCAGGATGAGTCAGTCATACATGGTTGATTCTTCAGCCAAAGAAGGAATGTGCTTTTGGCATAATTTTGTCTATGCTTCACAGCCCATATGGTGCTGTGGTAGGATGAAGCAGTCAAATTAGATCAGGTAGCCAGATGATATATATATGTGTCACAACCATGCCAACGCTTACATGGCCTGAAAGGTAGCAAGCTGGTGAGTATAGCTTCCATAACTCTATGGAAAAATGGCAAGGTGCTTGGAGCATCAATAGTGGTCAGTTGAGCCAGGGTAAGGGGAGAGATGCCAGGACTGCATAGTTTGTTTAACTGGATGATGTGTTCCAACAGTCAAGGGGAGTGTGTGCTGGGTTTAACCCTGGGATCCAGATGGCATGGTTTACTGTTATCTGATCCTAACCTGGCATTGGAAAGTACGTGGTCCTCCTGAAACCAAATACATGCGCCTTGACATAGTCCTACTGGGACTAAGTGTGCATGGTTTGAAGTGTCATGAAGAATTGTAATGGTCCATTTGGCGTGGGCAAGAGAGTTCTCAACTGATGCAATGTCGGGCTTTGCCATAAAAGGGGCATCTCTCTTTTGTGGGGTACTAGATCTGGATGCTACTTTTATTCCATTTCTTCACTCTGAGCCTCTCCTGTGGGGGAAAAATGTTGTATTTTGAGTAAAAAGCATTGAGAGGGTGGGAGGGGGGGAGGAGGAGAATAGCCGATGGATCTCTTTGAGGTATGTCAGACAGAAGTGGAAGAATAGAAATGTGAGATGAGGCCAATCTCTGAAGTGGGTCCTGTTGTTGTATCAGTTGGATGAGGGTCCTAGACAGTGAGATGGTAACTGATGGTTGATCAGGATGGCCCATCTTGTCATCATCAGAAGGTAGGGTTCGGGTATGTACCTGGCCTACTGTGCAGTGTTCAGGTGTGTAGCTGCCATCCTGTGCAGGTGGGCCCCTCTCTGTGCCCTTGGTTAGGGTTGTGATCCACAACTCTGAGGGTAGTGAAAGTATATTTTAGATAGTTCGAAGGAATAAGATTGGGACTCTCATCCCTAGAGCTATTTTCAGTTGACACTGTGTGTGTCACAAAGGAACCATTGAAGCTCCCAGATATATGTAAGAATGTGCATTGTTTATGGACCTGTGTGATAAACAGGAAAGTAAGGAGATCAGCATCCAAATCATCAGACTTTGCCTTAAGCTGTATTATGGATGTGGACACATGGTATATGTGTGGATATGTCCTAGCCTTAGGGGAAGATATGACCTTCTATCCTTAAGGATCGCCAAATGGGCAGAGTCCATCCCTATCTGCATTAGGATGAGGGGTGGAAAGGTGGTAAACTAATTTTTCGAAAGAGTGTCCTGTTTATGGACTCAGAGAGGGGGTGATTCATACAGGATAGATTGTTCTACATTGAAGATGCTGTCAAGAAGGAGTTGGAAAAAACCCGACCATCCAACAGGCTGGTGTGACCTCTAAACCATCTTTGTTAAGGATATGGAGACAGCCTTGTTGTTCAGCCCTTGGTAGCCTGGCACATTGATGCCATTTCCCCGGTTGCGTATTCTCCTTTAAGTATGGTCATTTATTAATTATTGTTCTCTCTCTCTCTCTCTCTACAGGGTGGCCCAAAAAAAGTGAGAACATCTCGTAAATTAAAAGCTTAAATAGTTTACTTATTTACCTTTTTTTTAGCTATATAACGTCTTTATTTTGACAATTTCCGGTCACCTGGGCCATATTCAGGAGGACTGTCATGGTACTGTGCTGTTGGAAAGAGACAGAGTACCATGCTGCATAATTCAACTTCCTGGTTTGGGAGAAAATCTCTGTCTGTGATGCAAAGTGGACAGGCTCAAATCAACACCTTCCCTAAGATTGTTAGGGTTTCTCATTGCAAGAATTGAAATAGGTGCCAATTCTGAGCAAATTCCTATATCAAATCTCCATCAGGGAATTTGTAGGGGTTGGTGGTGAAAGGAGTGGCAGGAAGATTTGGACCTGGCTTCAAAGGCTCTCAACCCGTTGCTCTAACCATCAGGCTACCCTTTCCACGTGATTGGTTTTCAGAGATTGGCTGCTGCAGACATGCTTGGAGAGGCCAGGGCATGAGTCTTACAGTGCAGGGCTGGCATTTACCCTGGTGTTGTGAGTTGTACCATGCAGGACTCGGGGCTTTCCAGTGGAAAAGTGCATCGGAGCAGAGATGAGTCCCAGCTATAACTGCATCCCTATGAGCTGGGGTCACAGAAGGGTCAGCAATAGTGTGCACGATAGGCCCTGGTGGCAATAGCACTGGTGAAAGAGAGGGTTGGGAGATTAGTGCTCTGATTACTGAGACACAGATCTTGCTGCTATTACCTTGAAGCCATGCCCTAGCATCCTATTCCTAGTCTTGTGACATAGGGGTAGGCTGTAGTGGTACGGACTCTGAGGCAGTGGCTCGAGTCATGTAGGCCTGACATCTCGTGTGCATCACCATACCATCAGAGAGCCATCAGAGCAATTGGTGCATTGTGGCAGGAGGGTCCTGAAGTGTTCTTCCATCATAATGGATGCTACAGGCTTGATCAGACTGAATTTCTCTGTACACCATGATAAATTGTCAACATGTTAAGTCTTATGAAACCCAAAAGGGTTTCTTTTTGGCATGTACGAAGGTGCACGTTCACCACCAATTTGAGAGATTGAGAATGAACTCCACTCTGGCTTGGGGATATGCTGACCTTAAACCAAACCCCTTTGGGTGAAAAGGCAGGCATCCCACAGGAGAAGCAGATGAATCTTCCTAGAGGCTGAGGATGGTTGAAGTGTGCATAAACTAACCGAGTCAGAGAAGACTGCCCCAGAGGCAACCCATGGTATTCTCAAGCCTGATATGATCTCCAAGCAGCTCTGTTCACAGCAATGCTGGTGAGTTATAGCCCCGTCCGACTGGAAGATGAGTTAGTCTGGCTAAGGGGCAAGGCCTATCACTGCAGAAAAGCAGCAGAGTGGTTGGTGTAAAGGCACTTTGCCAAGGGCATCAGTGTTGCTTGTCTACTCTTGATTGAGAACTGTGCAGTGGTTGAAAAGACCATTAGTGCCCATGGGCAATGAAGGGATCACATAGTTAGGTGGACACTCTCGAACTCGTTACTGTAGGATAAGGTAAAAGCTGTTAGTGTAGCTGGAGGAAAATCCATAAACCGTTATTAAAGAAGACTGGGAAAAGACCCCATTGCTTACCTCAAGGTCAACCAGCATGGAATGTGTATACCTTTGGGAGCCTGACAGGTACTTGAGACCTGGAACGACCAGTGTTTATAAAGAGGAGACTGGGTTTGATAGACCTTTGATCTGACTCAATGTGGCAGATCTTATGTTCTTAAGCCCTATCTAAATGCTTCCTCTGAGGATCCGGCTTGAATGGGCAGAATAGCCCATATGATATAAATAGAGAAATAAAGGATAAAAAAATGAAACTAAAAGAAGGAAGGAAAATTATGGACAGCAGGAAGATTCGTCTGCATGGCTGGGTGCATAGATCAGACTGAGGCAGGAAGGGGGTGGGCACTGTGGTGGGGTGGCTGACACATGCCCAGAAGAGTCTTCTGACTCTTCTGATCTGTTGGATAGCAATTCCATCCATAGTGCCGTCAGATGATGTCACTCCCCTCCCAAATGGGGCTGACTCATCCTGCTTGTCCATAAAGAAAGGTTGTTAGGATTGTAACTGCTGCTCTATGTGGTTTACCTCTCTTCTATTTAAGGCTGTAATTGTCGCTTCCTGCAGGTTACCCTCCTCTATGCTTTTTGAAGTGTGAAAGTCACCTGTCACTCGTTTTAATAGAAATAGAGATCCTCTATGTTTTTTCACACCGTTTTGAATTCTTTCACAGTTTTTGTCCCCACTACCTCCCCTGGGGGGCTATTCTAAGCATTCACTACCCTTTCCATAAAAAATATCTCCTCCTACTACTACTAGTTATTTTTATAGCCCTACAAGGTATACACAGTGCTTTGCATATACACATGAGAGACAGTAACTTCTCAATAGAGCTTACAATCTAAGCAAGACAAATATAATAAACAGCAGACAAGAGATAGTTTTAACAAATCTGGGTGATAATCAGGAGAATAATGATGTTGCATTATAGGTGAGAATATTTATAGGGGTGAAAAAATTTAATTTTCCTGTTCATTTAACTAGCATGAAGTTCTAGCTCACCTTTACAAATAAAGGCAGCATATAGTATTTCTGAAGTTTGGATGTGGTGGTTCCATGTCCAAGAGGTCCTGCAGTCTGGCTGAGTGCCTGTGGTGGTGAGATGAGATAACTTGTCTGAAGTCACGGGGATTCACTGGTAGAGAGGACCTGCTCCCTGGTTTTTGTAGTTTTCATCACTCAGCACATTGATCTAACAATTGATTATTAGATATTATACTAATGGAAATCTGCATTGTAGCAGTACAAAATTGTGTGAGGACATGAGTGTCCCAGTGTGCAGAAATGAAATAACCATCTAGCAGAGGTTCCCAACTCCAGTCCTGGAGGGCCAAACACCACTCAGGTTTTTTGCACTGCTCCCATTGTATTCAAATGTATCTCATGCATTTTCATTAGGGACAGCCTGAAAATCTGAATGGTGTTTGGCCCTCCAGGACTGGAGTTGGGAACCTCTGTTTTAGAATATTGGCCAGAAGAGTAGAGCTGCTGAAAAAGCAGTACAGAATACGCAATGGACATGCAGGCAGGGCTGGGGAGAAGGGTAGGATAAAGGAATCACAGACTGACAATGGGAAGCTTAATGCCACTTTAATTTAAAAAGAAATAGTGGTATGCCTACTAAACCACATTAGTTTTGGCTGCTATCTGCAGGGGTCGATCCATGGCACCAACAATATAAAAAATAAACATGATGGCCTCTCTTCAGCACCCAGAGGGGCCACCACAGAATTGAAAGGGTGGAGGGCCCTGTGCCCCCTCCCCCTCACACCTCTCTTTACAAAACAAAAAATTCCGGAGAGGCAGCAGGCAAGGAGGGGCCTCCCAGCCCCCTGATCCCCCAAGGCCCCCTCCACACATACTTTAAAATCCATAGTGGTCTAGGGCAGCGTTTTTCAACCACTGTGCCACGGCACACTAGTGTGCCGTGAGATATTGTCTGGTGTGCCGTGGGAAAAATTCCAATTTCATCCGTAACATGTGGCCTCGGCTCACAAATTAGGGTTGCCAACCGGCCGGTTTTCAGCTGGCCTGGCCGGTTTTTCCATGGCCAGGCCGGCTGCCGGCACAGTTGTAAAACCGGCCATTGAAAAGCCGGTTTTTTGCTCTGGCCGCAAGATCGGGAGCGGCCAGAGCAAAAAACCGGCTTTTGTGCCGAAGTCCGTGGCGCGAACGCGATCGCGATTCCCTATAGCAGTGCAGCCGCTGGTTCTGCTTTGTACAGAGCAGCGGCTGCACTACACTTACATTGAAAAGTAAAGAGAAACTGTGTCAGGAGCCCTCCGATCATGCAGAGCCCGAGGAAGTGATGTCATGGGGGCGGGCTCCTCACAGGCTGTCTTTCCTTTTCAAATTAACTTTAGCTGCAATAAAGTTAGTTTGAAAAGGAAAGACAGCCTGTGAGGAGCCCGCCCCCATGACATCACTTCCTCGGGCTCTGCGATGACCGGAGGTCTCCTGACACAGTTTCTCTTTACTTTTCAATGTAAGTGTAGTGCAGCCGCTGCTCTGTACAAAGCAGAAGCAGCGGCTTGGGCAGAGGGTGTGTGTGTGTGTGAGTGAACCAGCAAGGGGGGGGGGGAGTGTGAGTGAACCAGCAAGGGGGGGAGTGTGAGTGAACCAGCAAGGGGGGGGAGTGTGAGTGAACCAGCAGTGGAGGGGGGGGGGGTGGTGTGAGTGAACCAGCAAGGGGGGGGGGCGATGGTGTGAGTGAACCAGCAGGGGAGGGGGGGTAAGTGAGTGAGTGACCCAGCAGGAGGGGTGAGTAAGTGACAGGGGGGTGGGTGAGTGAACCAGCAGTGGAGGGGGGGGGGTGGTGTGAGTGAACCAGCAGGGGAGGGGGTTGGTGTGAACCAGCAGGGGAGGGGGGTTGGTGTGAGTGTTTGATTCCTATTCAAGAGAATTACTTTATATATAGTCAATATAGGCACAGAGGTAAATTTTTTTAACATTTTCTAATGGTGGTGTGCCTCGTGATTTTTTTCATGAAAAAAGTGTGCCTTTGCACAAAAAAGGTTGAAAAACACTGGTCTAGGGTAAGAATGAGGCAGGAGTTATCCTATATGCTCCTCCCCTGTCTAGTGGCCCATTCAAAATGGCCACCATCACGAGGTGCTTCCCTCTAGCCTCTCGCTAGGTGGCAGAACTAAGAGATCATGGCTATCTTTGGCCTATGAGAATTATGCATCAGTGGGGCAAGGGGGGGGGGGGGGCTCAGCCAAATGGCTAGCTGGGATACTTTGGAGCCTTGGTGGGTACACCGATCTCCCCTGGCAGCTCTTAATGGAAAAAAGTACGGTGAAGAGCAACCAAAATAATAAAGGGGTTGAAAAGATATCCCTTTGAGAAAAAGCTTAAAAGGTTAGGACTCTTCAACTTAGAAAACAGATGGCTGAGAGGAGATGATAGAGGTCTATAAAATAACGAATGGAGTGGAACGGGTAAACATACATCTATTGTTTACTCCTTCAAAAAGTAGAAAGACTAGGGGACATGCAATGAAGTTACAGTGTAACCCGTTTAAGAAAAAATATTTTTTCACTCAACACATAATTAAACTCTGGAATTCGTTACTGGAGGATGTAGTAAAAGCTGTTAGTGTAGCTGGGTTTAAAAAAGGTTTGGACAAGTTCCTGGAGGAAAAGTCCATAAAGCTTGATTAAAAAGGACTAGGAAAATCCATTGTTACCCCTGGGATAAGCAGCATGGATTCTGCATACCTTTTGTTTTCGGAACTTGACAGGTACTCGTGACATGGATTGGCCACTGTTGGAAACAGGATACTGGGCTTCATTGGCCCTTGTCTGATTCTGTATAGCATATCTTATGTTCTTATGGTCTCTCTTTACCACTTCCTCTTATTGATTTTCTTCTAAGTCATTTTCTTTCATTTTCTGTTTCTTCATTCTCCTTGCCTTCATCCCTTCATTCCCTATCTCTCTCTCTCTGACAGTGAATCTACTTTTTCATCTTTTTATCTCCATTTCTCTCATCTGCCTTTATATCGAACTATTGCTAAATTTCATTCCTACTCATTCTCTTCCAGTTTTGACTTTTTTTCACCTTTTACCTACTTACCAGCTTTCCATTTCTTAATCTTACTTCCCTAGTCCTCCCTATCCCCACTTCTGTCTCATTCTTTCCCCAGCTTATTTACCTCTTTTCTGCCCACTTTCTAGCCCCCCATTTATTCCCTCTGTACTCACCCCCTCTCAGCCTCATTGTCTTTCTTCTGCCTCTCAACTCTAATCAGTTCAACCTCTTTCTCTATCACTCATCCCCTCTCCACCTACATTCCTTTTATGTCTTTTCCCCTATCAAAGCTTTCATTTCACCTCCCCCACTTCGACCCTCTCTCCCCTCTTTCAAAGACCTGTCCTCTTCTTTTGTTTCTTACCCACTCCATAGTCCTCTGTCCTTTACAATTGCCTCCTAAATCCTTCAAGTCCTTCAGACTATCTCTTTTCTTGGTCTCACAGCCCTACTCATACCCCTGACAAAATCACTTAGTCCCCATTGTCCTTCTAATTTCTTTTCAATTGTTTACACCTCGCTATCATTTTAGATAATCCCCAAGTCCCCCCTGTTCTATCTTACCCAGTCCCTGAGTCCTCACTCATAATCCCACTCAATCCCAGAGTCCCCACTTACACGTATCTTCTGTCATCCCACTCAGTCTTAGCCTGCACCAAAACCTGAGTTCCTCTCTCCTTCATTCCCATGTACCTAGTACCAATGTTCCCTCTAATTTTCTGTAGGCTGTGTGCGCATAAAATATCAGCTGTGTGCAGCTTTTGAAGGAAAGTTAAATTTTTGTGCGCAACATAACGACACTCTGAGTTATATACTTTAAAATTTGACTACACGTCAGAATACACTATGTACACCACATTGATTTTAATCAAATTAAATGAAAATAGACGATTACTAAATGAAGGGGGAAATTTCTAGCAATTACAATCATAACTTTTAAATTTTAAGACGTCTGTGTTGTTTTCTATCAGAATCAGAGCCGTAATTTTTGTGCGCTCTGTTGTAAAGTATGTGCGCTCGCTCGGCAAGGTGTGTGCGCGCGCACACGCGCACAGCTTAGAGGGAACAGTGCCTAGTACCTGCCTTCCTGAATCCATCTCCCCTTCTCCAGCACCTGCCCATTTAATTCCTTCTCCAATATTCATTAACCATGCCTTTCTGATTCCTTACTCCAGCATGCCTCTCCCTCTCAATCTTCTCCTGTATAAACCCTTTCTTCTCTCTCTGACACAATATCTATCTCCTCTCCCTTTTCGCTACCCCAGCATTTGCCTCTTTCTCCCACTCTGACCCCAGCATCTGTCTAGATCAGCCCCCTTCCAGACCCAGTCCTAACCCCCCTCCCCAATATCAGTGCAGAAAATAGAAAAAAATGACTTGCCTCCACAGCGGTGTGAGGTGCGGGAAAGTACACAAATGCTTTAAAAACTTTTCTAGTTGTTTCTGAACTAAGAGAGATACTCTATCTTGATGCCATTGAATGTTGTCAACCATTTGAATGGCTGATTCATCTTGCTTGATGGAGTTGATCAACTGGAGGAAATCAACTGTTGCTAGGAGGTAAATTTGCTTTCCCTAAGGACAAATAGCATGTGGGTCCTCACATCTGGGAAAACCAATCAATTTGTAACAGGTGTTCTGTCGACAAGCAGGATTAAAGTCCTTATAAGTGGGTGATATTAACATATGGAACACAAGACAGCAAAAGCTTCACTGCTTGAGATAACTTCTAGAAGCCTTTTGATAGTTCATCATGTGTGCGGAGTACTTTCAATGCACCATTGTGTTATGGGGCTTTCTCAGTTCCTAAAAAGTTTATTTCAAAGACAATTCCTAGAGAAAGTGGAAGGTTAGATAAGGACTTGAATATGGATAATACCTGCTGTATATTAATGTTCATGTTTATTATTTCTGATTACTGACCTTGGTTTATTCTGAGGACAAGCAGGACTTCAAGGCCTCTCAAGTGGGACTCCATGTTTGTAGGTTGCCTTCAACAAAAATGGTGAAACCCTAAAAGTTTTAGATACCAGAACCATATTTGTGGCAATATGCCTTTTCAATTTTTTTTTTTTTACAAGGTAGCAACCTGGAAAAAAAGGAAATGGGCCATAGGAGTATGCCCGGATTTATGCACAGGCAAAATTGGGAACTACATAGGGTGCCAAATTTTGAAGGCTGCAAACACCCAGGCTAAAGAGGAGTCTGTTCTTGGTTACTTTAGGGCGATATGCATGTGCTGTTTCAAAGGGATGCCACTGTGGCACTATAGCCACTTTGATCTGGTGAAAAGTGGGATATAAATGCAACTAAATAAATAAATGCAGCTAAATAATTAGCCTTCCTTTGTGCTTTTTCTTTCTCTCCAATCTCTTTGGGACCTATGACAGCCCCTGCCCCATTTTCTGATCTGTTGTCTGGGCTTGCCTATAGGTGCCAAAATCTTAAATCCAGCCCTGCATAGGGGAGATGGAAATGGATTCTAAACATCAAAGAGATTCTGGAGGACAAACTAACCCAAACTACCTTTGTGTTGAGAATCCATTTCCAAATGAGATGTGAATATATGGAACAACATCTTTGCTGCAGCTCTTCAAACCTCCTCTATAGGGGGGTTACTGCAACTGGGCCACCACAACACCAAGTAGGTTTTCCCTTCTTCAGTAAGTTATGG
Source organism: Ichthyophis bannanicus (assembly GCA_033557465.1). Classification (NCBI taxonomy): domain Eukaryota; kingdom Metazoa; phylum Chordata; class Amphibia; order Gymnophiona; family Ichthyophiidae; genus Ichthyophis; species Ichthyophis bannanicus. The sequence goes on along the minus strand of CM066032.1, from coordinate 522,106,819 downwards.
TGGTAAACTCTTCCCCAGATTAGGTTTCCCAGTGAAACTTTAAAAGAGATTCCTCATTTTCTCTGCAGTGTTAGCATTGGGAACGGTGCAAGGTCTCCTCAGAAGTAGAGGTGAGAAACATGACTACTTGAATGAAAAAATGTTTTAGTTTGCTTAAAGTTGGAAAGACAATAGCTTCTAGTGCAACACAAGTAGTGAACTTCAACATTTTTTCCTGAAATATAATTTCTTTTTCTGGCAACATAATTTCATTCTCACATAAACTTTCCATTCAGAGAAGGTGAATGGCTTTTGTTGAATCGAAAGATGTAAACTCTTCAGAAGTCCATCAGCACAGGAGAACTGCAGCTTCCGGCAATTAATACCAGATAAGTAAGTGTGATAGCGCCGTTAGTCCACTATAATGGTAGTTAAATAAAAAGAGAAGGAAAAGAAGATGATTCCTTTTTATTGGCTTATTCTAATAAAAAGATAACACCTTATTTTCTTTCTTTTTGACCTCATATTTAATTACCAGATAAGTGAGTTTCTTCTTTATTAAGGGGCTGATAGCTGCAATGACCAGTGCTGTTAAAGCAGCTAGCTGTTGCCACTTTAACTTAGACCCAGATATTCAATGCAGAGTTCAAATCCCACCACCGGCATTGAATATCTGGGTTGTCAGGATAGCACTGAAGCCAACCAGGTAGCGGCAATATTCAGCTCAGCATAGTTAGGTAAAGTAGTTAAAATCATGACAGGCTTTATTCTGCCTAACTTTAGCTGCTGTGAGATAACTGGGCAGCATCTCATTATCTTCAGCACAGCCCCAGAAGGCTCCAGTGCTACGGGGCTACCTAGTGACATTTAAAGGGGATATTCAGGGGCACTAATCTGCTGTCTGCGCAGAATATCCCACTCAGCGTGATTAATGTGGTTTGCAAGTCTGCTAACCGTGTTAATCGCTTTGAATATGCCCTTCTAAATTTTTAAACTTTAGCTTTGTCACTTTTCACAATCATGAAGCTATGAGTGCTTTTCTCAAAGAACTGATACTTTGTTTTCCCTCCTTTTTTTTGCTTCAGAATGCAGAAGACAGGTAGATACGTTTCATATTCCGGTTCCTAAAGTGTGACCAAAAGAACAGTAAAGTCCCAGAACAGGCTTTTGTTTCCACTTCCTTTTTCAGTCCTTTGATGAGCAAGTTAAACAAATTGAACTTCTGGCCAGGGAGTTTGACAGTATTGGTGTGTGCACACTTAACTTTCTGCCCCTTCCTTCCCTTGTAAGTCCAGGATGGAAAAGTGAGGCATCTTCTGTCTTCCTCTGCAGACTTCTGTTCCAAGCACCACATGGGCCTGAACCTACTTCCTAAGAACACAAAATAAAAGGGGGTAAAACCCTAGGTGGCCTATGCTACCAATTGTATTTTTTTGTTGTTTTTTTAACTAACAAGTTTCTAAAATCTAAAACCAGCTTGACCTTCACTGACCCTATCTAAGCGTGAATGCAATGGATAATTAAGAAACCCTACCTAGTCAGGAGACACCAATTTTCATTTCTCTCTTTCCACACACTCCTCATACCTGACATTTCATCCAACAGCCACACTGAAACCTGCAGAGTTTTTTTAAGCATCTAGTCAGACTAGCCAGGGTTATTCATTCTTTCTATGCTCAAGGCCCTTTTTACTAGGTGACTTTTTTTCCCTCAATGGGGTGCAAGTTTACAGGCTGAATCCAAGGTAAAAATAGCACTGCTTTCCTATGTCTCAGGAAAACAAGCTTTTTTACTGGTCCTGAAATTTTCTCAGCACTATCATATAAACTCCACCATCATTTCTGAAGTTGTAAGATTACCACACACAGCACTCAGTGAATATACCAGTCAACCTCACACTGTTTCAGTCCCAGATGCCAGCCCTTCACACTTTCTAACCAGACCTCAGCACTCAGGACCACTCAAACATGTCTGCCTTCTTTGGTATTCCCTGATAAACAAATCCTTCTCTTACCCCTCCCATGTGGTGGTTTCAAGTGGCTGCTCAAGGCAATCTGCTGCCTGAGGGGAGGGATGAGATGGCATCCCCCCTCCCCTTAGTGTCTGTGTGTTTTGGGGGGGGGGGAGTAGGGCTTTCTCAAAACTCCAGTCAGGGACTTCAGCCAAACCAAAAAGCCAATTAGATAATATGGAAGAAATGCAGGATGTTTGTACCCAAGGAACTAAAAGAATGAGCGAGAATCACAGCACAGTTTATAAAAATAAATTATAACTCATTTTTATTTTGTTATAAACTGCGTTATGGTTCTTGCTTTTTCTTTTTGAACAAATATTTTGCATCCACAGAACACCCTCCCTCAACAGTGGGTACAGAGCAGAACTAGGACATTCACCCACAGAACTCAATATCTGAAAAAAAAATCTGATTCTGGTCATCTCACTAACAAACATTCTCCAGTATCAGGCATATTGGGAACTAATATAAAACCTTACAAAAGTCACCAAAGATCTTCCATTACCAGCATAAACTTCCAAAACTCATACAAAGTGCCTACCCAGAAAAAAGCAGCACTATAAATACTGCAGCAGGCCCTAGAATATCTGAAAAGCTGAACAAGGCATTACAGTACAGATCCCTGCATACAAACTTCATGTTAACAGAACATACAGCCTTGGTTACACACTCAGAACACAGACTCTCACCAAGTACAGAATAGGTGATCACAGCCTAAGTAAAAATGAAATATTTAGACAAAAATTAAACCGAAACCCCAAAAAGCCAGACTCCACATGCAGCGCAATACCACATAAATAAGACATGCAGTTCCCCATACTGTGTAAAATATAAAGATAGCACAAAGTCCAATCATTAAATTGAAAATAAAATTATTTTTTCTACCTTTGTTGTCTGACCATTTTATTCTCTGGTCTTGCTGATCCTGATATGAGGCTTCTGTTTTCCTGTCTTCTCTTAGCTCTCTTTCTATAGTCTATCTTCCATTTCTTGTCTCTTCTTTTGTTTTCTTCACTTCCTTCCATCAGCCTATTTCCAATCCCAATAACCCTCCCCACATGTCAGCTCCCTTCCAGTCCTAGTGCCTGTTCCCTGCCAGCCTCCTCCCCATTACTCGGCCACCTACCAGTCCCATCCCCAAGCGTCAGCTCTCTCAAGTCCCACCTCTAGGTATCAGCTCCCTTCCATCCCCCTCCTCCCTTCCCTAGTGCCAGTCCCCTCTTTCCCCCCATGTCAGTTCTCTTCCAGTCATCTCCTTCCCCTCTCTCAGTTCCCTTCCAGCCTCCTCTTTCCCCCTCTGTCACTTCCCTTCCAGCCCCCTCTTTCCCCCTCTGTCACTTCTCTTCCAGCCCTCTCTTTCCCCGTCTGTCACTTCCCTTCTAGCCCTCTCTTTCCCCCTCTGTCAGTTCCCTTCCAGCCCTCTCTTCCCCCTCTGTCAGTTCCCTTCCAGCCCTCTCTTTCCCCCTCTGTCACTTCCCTTCTAGCCCTCTCTTTTCCCCTCTCTCACTTCCCTTCTAGCCCTCTCTTTCCCCCTCTGTCAATTCCAGCACCCTCTCCTTCCCGCTGTGTAGCTCCGTTCTGCTCCTTCTCCTTCCCGCTGTGTAGCTCTGTTCTGCTCCCTCTCCTTCCCGCTGTGTAGCTCCGTTCTGCTCCTTCTCCTTCCCGCTGTGTAGCTCCGTTCTGCTCCTTCTCCTTCCCACCGTGTAGCTCCGTTCTGCTCCCTCTCCTTCTCACTGTGTAGCTCCATTCTGCTTCCTCTTCTTCCCCTGTGTAGCTCCGTTCCACTCTCTCTCCCCCTATGTAGCTCCATTCAGCTCCCTCTCCTTCCTCCTATGTGGCTTTGTTCCACCCCCTCTCCTTCTCCACATGCAGCTCTGTTCCACTCCCTCTCCTGCCGCCCATGTCAGCTCCGTTCCGCTATCCCTCCTGCTATCTGTATCAGCTCCTTCCCCTTCTTCAGCGGCTGCGATAGTGGTAATAATTTAAAATGAAAAGGAAACTGGTGAGGAGGTTTCAAGCCTATGGAACCTCTGCTGCTTCGTCCTGCCCCCAAAAGGAAGTGATGCTAGAGCGGGACGCAGCAGCAGGAGTTCCATAGGGCCGGAAGCTCCGCACTGGTTTCCTTTTCATTTTAAATTACCACTATCGCAGCCACAGCAGCAGCTTGTTCGCCTTTTTTTTTTTTTTAAATCTGAAGGCAGAGCGAGGCAGCTGTTTTGGGGGCATTTTGGCCATCCCCAATAGTTTTCCACCTGAGGCCACTGCCTCACTCCGCTTCATTATGCAGTGTCTTCACGGCATTGCCATGATCGCACCGATGGCTACTGAGTGCCTAACTCAACCTTATAAGCTCATAATAATTGGAGACAGTGGCTGGGAATAGGAATGGCAAAGGGAAAAACACCCTTAATAGGAAAGCAGACAAGAATGTTACAACACAAGTCATATGTAAAATTAAATGATCAAAGAGTATTAATCAACAGGAATCTTAATTGCAAACCAGCAATCTACAGTAGCATTGATAAAAGAAAGCAAATCTTCAGGCTAAAGGAAAATATAACTCTCAGATTTATACTTAAACACTTGTAAGGAAATAAAAAAAATAGGTCTCCAACCTGCATAAGGCCAGATTTAAGTAACAAAATTAACATCTCCTTTTCTTCATTTCCCTTGCTAAGTCAGGAAAAATACTGACAAGGAACCCTAAAAGGGGTATCTTCCTTTTCTGAAAATACACCCAAAGAATCCATTCGTTATCTGCACTGAGTGCACAAGTAACCAGTAATGTAACCGAACCAAAGTCTCAGTTCCAGAATCTTCCAAAATAGCAGTAACATGGAGAACATCCATATCCTGAAGTTGATTTACTACATCTTTTCCTTTCTTCCCAATAGATAAATAGCAAACTTTACACGAAGGTAGATTAGAGACTTTTGGTACCTGAAGTACTTCTAAAAGATATTTCTCTCACATGGAGAAAGCACTGAAGATTTAGGAAATATATCATTCACAAGTTACAAGAGCATGCTAAATTATCCAAATTTTCAACTTTGGATCTTATCAGAGCATTTTCCCTAACCAGCACCAAATTAGTTTTCTGGAGTAACTGCAACTTCATCTCTTGCTCAGAAGTAGTGGTGCTCAAGGAAACAATTGCAGCTTGGTTTTCTAAAGTTAATGAACTGTTCCCCTGAATCATAGTAGCAATTCTCTGGGACTGAGCCAACAACACCGCTGATAGCTGTGAAATCATGTCCCATAATGATTCCAGTGTGAACTGCTTAAGCTTTTGCAATGCAAACAACAAGGAAGGAGGAGAAAAGTCAAATGGCAAACCTGGACATGGTGACTGAGATCCCACAAGTCATTCTGATTGGATCACCAAGCCTCTGAAACCTCTCCAAACTCCTTGCTATAGTCCCGAGCTGACCAGGAGCATCTGCAGTGCCTTCAACCTCACAGGCAGCTGCCCCGCAATTGGACACTGCTGTTCTACCAGCTTCCAGTGCAGACATGTCAGAGCTGTCCATCAGAGGTGTTGCTGCTATCAGGGGAGGAGGAAGAGAACCCTGTTCCTCAGGGGAGAGAGATGTTTCAAGGTCTGAAAAGATCATGAATCCTGGGGTTGATGCAGCCGGACTTCCCACTAAGCTGTTAGCTTGATCAGCTCCCCAAACAGAAACAAAAAGCTGGATGGACATTCTAGAAAACTAAGGCTTCTTTACAATCAAAAGCGTATGTGTTAAGTATTGTAGGCAATTGGCTTGGGAAAAACTGTTGATAGGACAACTGATTAAAGTGCAAATCTGAAACCACCATAGGAAGGAACTTAGCAAGGGTGCACAGAAGCACTCTATTATTGAAAGCTTGGTTTGGGTTGGATCAGTCTCTAAGACCTAGAGCACACTAAATCTGTGTACAAAAGTGACCATTACCAAAAAAAGCAAAGCATTCCATCTCAATAATGTCTGGGGGTGCAAAGGAAGCTTTCATCAGCTAGGTCAGAAAACCACTGACATCCCAAGTCACACTGGGAGACTTGCTGGGAAGCTTCAAAAGAAAAATGGAACAAAACAAATAAAGACTGTAATTTCCCATCTATGGTGGTGATACATGCCAATTGCAATAAAGTGAACCCTCATAGAGTTATATTTTAAACCTGTCTCAGAGGTATAGAAGCAACTTTTGTGTGGCATAGAAAGGGATCTAGGGCCTTACCATCATACCACACCACTAATCTTCTCCACTTAAAGCATGACTGCCTAGTGGAGTCTTTTGTAGAAGCCAGAAAGCAATAGGCAGATTCAGGGCAGCTATTGTTACCTACTCAATCCAATCCTGGTCTTCTTTCAGAGTGGAAATATTTGTCATAACATATAAGTCCTCACTCCATTTGTATCAAGGCACATTTGAAGTTGTGCTGCCGCTATATAGATGACGTGTTTGCTTTATGGAAAGGGCCAATAGATATTTTGGAAAACGTTTTTGAGTGGTTGAATAAGGTGGATAGTAACATACAATTCACTTATTCTTATCAACATGACAAAATGATTTTTTTGGATGTACTGGTTAGAAAAACTGGTGCATGTTGGATAACGTCGGTTCATAGAAAAGCTACCGACAGAAACACCTTTCTCCACTACAGTAGTGCCCATCCAGTACAGCTTAGGGATGGATTACCATTCTCACAGTTTATAAGATACCGCAGGAATTGTTCAGAACATCAGGATTTTAAAAAACAATCCAGGGTCCTGTCTAATAATTTTATTAAAAGAGGCTATCCGAGACATGTAATAAATCAGACTTATCAAAGAGCACTCTTTAACAACCGAGGACTGCTTCTGAACTCTAAGGGTAATACTAAACCAGCTGATGATGAAAATATTAATTTAGTTACGAAATATTCTCCTTATTGTTCCCATATACAACATATAATAAAAAAACAAACACTATTCCAGGGCTAGAAAAGAAACACGTGAGATGTGAGTGGCAGCGCCATCAAAATCTCAAAGAGAAATTAAGCCCAGCTGTTTTACGACCCTTATCAAGTTCAGAGGAGGAATACTATCCGGGACACAATAAATGTGGAAGCTGTACAATTTGTGATAGTTCTAGTGAATTAGTGGACTTTGAATATCATGGTAGGACCTATAAACTTAGAAAGAAAATGGCTTGTGGGATGGCATTTGTAGTATATTGTATACGCTGCCCGTGTGGGTTAACATATGTGGGCAAAACGATACGATCTTTTCAGGTACGCATGAATGAGCATCGGAGCAGACTGAACTGCAAAACACGAGAGGCCCCAATAGTATAAATTTGAGTGAAGCAGGGACATCAGTTTGAAGATCTAAGATGTTTTTACATAGATATGATCCTTGGGGGCAGGGAAGGAAGATCGTGTGAACAGACCCTGTTGATATGTGAACAAAAGTGGATTTTTACCTTACAAACTGTACATCCAGGAGATTTAAATGCACAAATAGATTGGGGTATCAGTGTGATGAATCAGTGTGATGAACGATCGGTAATTGGAGATCCAGCCGTTTCGGTAGTTTCAAAGAAATGTATTAGGATAACATGATTGGTTAATGGGAAGCTCCATAAGGATATGCATGAGGGAGTATACATTATATCATTATGAGGAATTGAGAGGTTTAAAGTGCTGACGATACGTAAGAGGCATCGTAGAATAGGGACACCTGATTGCTAGCATTTAAAATGGATTTGTAGAGGGTAACCCACATGTGTGGCGTTTTTTGGAAGCCTGTGAGGTTCAGAAGAGAGAGTATGGAAGGTGAAAACATTGGCAGCATAAAGACAACAATAGGTGAAGTAATCCATATTGATATTCATAGTTTATGCAGATGGACATATTTAACTGATGGATTTATAGGATACACTAATAGAGATAATGGTATAGAAGTAAGTACAAGTTTTTAATGAAGTTGCGTATTTGTTTGGTTAATAGTGCTCTATAAATTGAACCCCCTGAAGAAACTTGGTGAAGTGAAATGTGAAGAGGGCGCCTAGGAGAGGTGTAGGGGATGAACAACAGCGTGTTTAAAAGCTAAGCACTTTTTTACATCTTTCATCTTCGGTAGTTGAATGTTGGTGTTTATAAATTAGAATCATCATTGGAAAAGAAAGGTCATTGATGCGAAAAGGCACATAACAATTAGACATATAAAAGTCTGAGGTTTGGTGCCAGATAAGTCTGAGACCTATTTTCCTTTAAATTTTCATTCATTTAGAGGATGAAAGCAACATGAGAGATTTAATATATGATTATTAAGAAATATTAACAATCTCTTGATACAAATGGAGTGAGGACTTATATGTTATGACAAATTGTTACCTACTCAACATTCAGGCTGTGAGGGAGAAGGTTAAACAAGTAAGAGCTCTTCAGCTTGGAGAAAAGACAACTAGAGAGTACATGATAGAAGTTTATAAAATCATGAGCTGGGGCGAACAGATAATTAGTGAATGGTAGTTTAACCTGTCAAACAACGCAGAAATAAGAGGACACATCAAGTGCTTTCTGTAACTTAAGAACAGTTTATGATTTATTATCCAACAGAGAGTAGTTCTCTAGATTCTTATGCCCCTATTCCTTGTCAGTGTTTGTTGTTGTATTGTAAAAGGGGGTATTAGTGTGACTCCACACCCTCCAGACAGTTGCCTGATAAAACAATCACTTTCATGCTTGGAGCAGATATAACCTTAGATACGATGCCAAAATCCAGATGTTTCTGAGATCAGGTGGGAACGTCCACATTTATGGGACCATCCCAGCCATGCCTCTGCCACATCCCTCTTTAGACTTGGATGTCCTCATGCTGGGGACGTCCACAGATCCAGCTTCTAAAATGGCTCTGGAGATGCATCCATGCTTTGAAAGTCTCTATGCTCATTTCCAGTTACGTGGCCTCGATTCTGCAGTGGGAAATGCCAATTACCCTATCCAGCTTGCCTGCCCTATGCTCCTGCTGGTGTGCCGGTGCCATGGTGTCCCATTACCATGGCACCGGGATGCCCAGCAAGAGCGCTGAAAGCCTGACCCTGACAAACCTGTGTGTTCCCCGCTTCCCGACCCTCGGCGGGATTGGCCAGGGCCAAGATTTGGCAGTGGGGCCCACCTATCGATTCGGCCTGCATTGGGGCGGCTGCTTGTCCTGATCGGCACAGTTTATGAGACTTATTCCACCTTTGAGGTTGAATAAATCCTCCATCTAACCAACCTCCTGTGGACATATGGGGCCATGGCAGGAATAGGCCCTGTATGTCTGGGTTATGCAGCCCACCCCTGCTATACCCACTCTCCACCTCTGGCCCTCCCCCTCCCACCCTTGTCCAGTGCTCCCCGCACAACACCGCTATATGTGCAGGAAGCAAACAGCTCAGAATACGGCGCTGTAGGGCTGGGACCTGTTCAGAAATTAATGTCTGAACCAATAGCATAACTCAAAGGAAAAAAGTCCCAAAAAAAGGTATTCCCACACGTATCAATAATCAAAAGAATACCCAAACCCCAACCGCAATCACCATATGCTGTATACTTTTTGTCGGGCATAAACCGCAAGGTGAAGAGGACTCCCTCGACACCTCACGCAGTACATGCCCCTTTTGTTTTTTTGTTATTTATTTCATTAATTCTGATTTCACAAAACTTAAAAGCAGGGAAAGGCTTCACACTTATCTGCACAAGCACGACGTGCACGTTTCGAAGCAACCAGCTTCTGTATCAAGTGTTCCCAAGGCAAAGCAGTGCGTCCAATCCTTCCAAATTCCAAAAATCGCCAAAAACTTTGGCGGGTGACGTCAGGGGGAAGTTTCAGATAGGCCATTTATAGAACCGCCCTCTTAAAGCTAAACCAATCACCAATCGCTGTCTACACATTATGAGATATTTTGAGGAACGAGGATCTGATCATGTTGATCATTCTGTGGTTCGACCGTCGTCTAATTGGATGCCACCGGGGACCCCTGATCCTGCAATAGTAACTTTTCAAGCATTGGTGTTACATGACTTGGAGGTGAGTGAATCATCGTTTAAGAAATGGGCCTCTAATATCTCTCGTTCTGATTGGACAAGTCTGGATAAATTAGCTCGGGATGCCACCATTACTATCCGGAGTGCGGACAAAGGTGGAGCCATAGTGCTTTGGGATACTGAGATTTATCTATCTAGATTAAGAGCGCATGTGTTGGATCCTCATATATATCGGCAATTGGAGGCAGATCCCACAGCAGATTTGAAGGCGGAAATTCATCAGTTGCTTTTGGGGGCCTTCTCAAAGGGTTGGATCACTTCTCGAGAACTTCGTTTTTTGTCTATTTCCCATCCAAAAATACCGGTCATCTATTTTGTTCCCAAGATTCATAAATCGTTGTCTGACCCTCCTGGCAGACCGATAGTCTCCTGCCGTGGTTCGGTCTTAGAACCGCTATCAAAATTCTGTGATGTTTTTCTAAAAGTAGAGGCTGCTACTGTTCGTTCTTATATTCGTGATTCAACGCATTTTTTGAGTTTCCTGCACACGCTTTGTTTACCATCTACAGCCTGGTATATTGTTACACTGGATGTGGTAGCTCTATACACTAATGTCGATCAGGGGGAGGTTTTGAGCCTTTTGCGCTCTAAATTTACTCAGGCACCATCCCGTTTACCTAAAGATTTTTTGCTCACATTAATTTCGTTGGTATTATCTTGAAATTATTTTTTATTTGAAGGGGCTTTTTTTCAACAAATCTTCGGGATCGCGATGGGGGCTACTGTTGCCCCATCCCTCGCGACACTATATATGGCGGCAATTGAGGAACAATATATCTTTTCTTCAGAACACTTTGTCCATGTGGCATTGTGGAAAAGATTTCTTGATGACATCTTTTTTATTTGGCTTTCTGACCTACCCTCTTTGCACAGCTTTATAGGTTGGCTGGATACCATCAAACCCCACATAAAATATACGGCTCATATAGCTGTGGATAAACTTGAATTTTTGGATATGTTAGTCTATCGTGAGGGGTCATGTTTGCTCACTACGCTATACAGGAAGCCAGTGCAAAGAAATAGTTTGTTGAATTTTGGTAGTTTCCACCCTGGGCCCCTTCGTCGGGGCCTCCCTTTCGGGCAGTTTTTAAGGATTCGTCGTCTATGTACCTCTGTGGTCCAATACAAACATCATGCGTTAGATCTATGGCATCGGCTGTCAATGAAGGGTTACCCTCGGGCGGTCATTTCAAGGGCTTACAGGAGGGCTTTGTATTCCCATCGGGAATGGTACCTAGATTGTGATATGCTTCCCCCTAATGTAAATGTGGATGGGGCTCCCTCTCGGGTGACCGGTATACTGCCATATATGAGTCATTCTGGCAAAGTGGCATCGATTTTGTGTAAACATTGGCCAGTACTTTCACTATGTTCAAGTTTGAATAAACCATTGCAGATTGCATATTCGCGTGGCCGTAACCTTCGTGACCGGTTGGTGAGAACTGCAACATACACTGACCGCCCGATTGGGCCCGATACTGGACTGGGCTCTCATGAGGTTTGTGGGACTTGCAGTTACTGCACTTTAGCCCTAACAGGCACTACTTGGTCTGATGCGGCTACGGGCCGGGTTTTTCATCGTCGATGGCGAACTACATGTGCTTCGGCTTTTGTGGTCTATGCTTTTATTTGCCCTTGTGCCCAGTATTATGTAGGCAGCACTAGTCGAGTTGTGCGGGTACGACTGGGAGAGCATGCATCCCGTTTGCGACATTTAGTATTGACAGCCCCGATGGTACAGCACTGCTTGGATTTACATCACAAGTTTGAGCAACTGCATTGGACAGTGATCGATTTTGTGCCCTGTGATCCCAGGGGAGGTGATCGCCTGGCTCGTTTGAGAAACCTTGAACAACGCTGGATCTTTACCTTAAACTCCATGGCTCCTGCTGGACTGAACAAGGACGTCGATTGGTTGACCTTATAAGGTTTTTTCCAATCCGTGTAGGGGTTCCCCTGCAGTGGGGTTTCCCTGCCTTTGGTGATTGGTTTAGCTTTAAGAGGGCGGTTCTATAAATGGCCTATCTGAAACTTCCCCCTGACGTCACCCGCCAAAGTTTTTGGCGATTTTTGGAATTTGGAAGGATTGGACGCACTGCTTTGCCTTGGGAACACTTGATACAGAAGCTGGTTGCTTCGAAACGTGCACGTCGTGCTTGTGCAGATAAGTGTGAAGCCTTTCCCTGCTTTTAAGTTTTGTGAAATCAGAATTAATGAAATAAATAACAAAAAAACAAAAGGGGCATGTACTGCGTGAGGTGTCGAGGGAGTCCTCTTCACCTTGCGGTTTATGCCCGACAAAAAGTATACAGCATATGGTGATTGCGGTTGGGGTTTGGGTATTCTTTTGATTATTGAACCAATAGCATGGCTTACAGTTACAAGATGGGGCCTGCTCTGAACCAAAGACTGAATTAAACAAGATGGATTCCTGTTTTGTTATAACTCATATGTAAAACTTACAAATCAAGCAATTCTGCCAGTTTATGATACTTCGCATTAGAAGTATTTTTCCAGCTGACTATGTGCAGAAGAACAAGGCTAGACCTTCACTGCTGCTAGAATTCACAACAATGTATGGATTGGCATCCCAACAACTTTCTAGCATGATGGACCTTTGTTTGCAGAAGGACCACCTATTAGCTATTACCGGATTTGCTGAAGATGACGTACAGGGTTCGAGACCAGCCAATCACCAAGAAATCAGGACAAAGAATTATATGGCTGGACACAGGGGCAGGAGAACACAAAAAGAGAACAGAAAAGAGATAGACTCAGGAAGACAGTTGCAGCCCAGCAAACATGTCTGCAGCACTCTGAAACATGGACAGAGGCTGGCAGAATACCTGGGAACTCTAATTTCTGACATAGACTGCTCCACTTGCCCGTCTCTCTCTGGCTGGAAAGATAGTGTCCAAGGGCAAAACCTTGGGATGGAGTGAAACTCTCCCCACAGACCTGCAGCTCGGTGTGACCACGCAGTTCATCTCTGCTGACATTTGACCTCTTCCATGCTTTGACTTCTTGCCATGCCTGAGACAATTTCCCGGACCCAACCACAAGTATTCTGGTACTGGTCTTTAATTTTCTCCCCAAGGTTGGGGCTAGCTTAGATAGACAGATAATTTACTGTACATCTGAGTGCAAAGCGAATCTGTGACATTGATTTCTAAAACAGAGATTAGGTCTCTTGCTAATTGTAACATAGGACTGAATTACATACTACCTCAAAAAAACTAATTTTTGCTAATATTTCCACTATGTTTGCTATCAGAAATAAAATCTAATTTTTATATAAACAGGGCTGGTTCTTGTCTTATCACGTGGTTTGTTTGCCAGTTAGTCCTATTGAATCCTGGGAAAAGGAGGGTAGCAGTTTTCCCTAGACAGATTGAGTATTTATACATGTGTATCTATCTGCTACTAATGATATCTCCTACAGGGTTGTAAGTTCAAACCAGCCATACATCCCTGCTATTCGCTGTTCAGAATGACCCCCATAGTGTTTATCATTTAACTGGAGAGAGTCCTGATATGGTAAAAGACTCCCGAATGAACACAATGTCAGAGCCTAATTTAGTAAGCTATATAAACAGTTTCTTTTTCATAATAGGGCTATTTAGCTACCTAACATGAAGAGATGTTACTCTCATAATCTATACATAAATTAAATAAAAAGAATCACACCCTCTAACTAGCATTCAACCAGTCCATCCACAATGGATACCTTGAAGACCTGCATAAAATCTTGTCAAAACAGGAACCAACATCCTGCACTGTTAGTTCAACCATTTAACCAGAAGTAATAAGTCATAGTGGAGTGGAGGAGTAGCCTAGTGGTTAGAGCAACTGCCTTGTACCCAGAAGATCAAGGGTTCAATTCCCACTGGCACTCCTTGTGACTTTGGGCAAGTCACTTTACCCTCCATTGCCTCGGAAGAAAAGGCTGGCAATCTACTTCCGGTGATACATTGCCAAGAAAACCCAGAGGTAGCTGGGTTGCTATGAGTCAACACTGACTTGATGGCACTAAAAAAAAAAAATAAAATAAATAAATAAATCATAGACTGTAACCATCACCAACATAACTCTAGTGAGCCAATGATCAACACTACCCGAGTGGAGATAATATGCACCAGACCCATAGCCAATCACAATCACACCACTTATTGTACAGAAACCATAGTACATCAATTATCATAGCAAACAAACAACCCACAACAGCTATTCAATCACACAATCCTTGCCCTCTGAAAAGGATGCTAACCAATATATGATACCTCATAAAATCAAGACAACATTATTCAGCAAACCCACTTAAAGCATTCATATATAACCTCAAAAACAATCTGCAACCTCTAAAATCAAAATCACACCCAACTAAAAAGAAATACTTCACCAACATGCAATCACATACACAGCAAAAGCCAGAACTAACAAAAATAAGTCATAAATGTGAGTTTAACAGTAAAGCAGAGTTTGTGTGGGATACATTCTAAAGTAGTCCATCATTAGATAGGGAGTTCACCAGCCTTTATGCTTACAGCAAATTGAAAATGAGAAAACAATAGGAGAACTCAATGCATAGCGCTCAGGTTATCTCTGATGATGAAGTCTCCACCGCCAAATTCTTCCCCTCAACCAAGTACTGCTGGAGTACAGAGGGGTCTTTAAAGGTCCTAATTGAGTTATGTAGGGTGATTAGCATCCAGGCTGATAAAAGAAAGTGCAAATAGGCCCCAGAGAACTTCACTGTGATAGTAGGCCTTTATATCTTTGGACCATCTAGTAAGATATGATCTTAGATCCCTGATATATCCAAACATCTTTCAACTGGGCCTTCTGGAAGATCGCCAAGGCTTGAGAGTAGTGCAACACTCAGAGCACTGCGTACATCTTGTAGCCCTATATAAATGATTAATAATAGTAGTAGAACAAACGTGTTGTCTGAGAAGATGGTGTCTGGTGTATCCACTCTATTTCAACTGGGCAGTGTAGAAAGGTCTTTTGAAATGTTATCGCATTCAAGCTTTTTATACCTTTGCAAAGCCCCAAGCATTGAAGATTATCCTGATGAGAATGATTACGATCTTCAGAGTCCCTCTGCAGCACTGGTATGGATGTTAGCTTTTGTTGCACTGAAGACAATATAAAGGCCCATGCTTCACATTTCTGTTTAAGTATATTGGTGTCGTTTCGGGTCTTCTTTTAATATCAACGATTTCTCCCCTAAGATCCATGAGAGTTGTCACATTGTCCAGCAGGATATCTTTCAAAGACAGTGGGGGACATTTTCCAAATGATTTAACTGTTAGCAGACCTGATAACCAATTAAACTATGGTCAGCGGGATATTCAGTGGCACTAAACCATTTAGTGTCAATGAATAGCCCCTGCTACTGGTTTTGAATGCCCCAACATTAACCACGTAGTGTCGTTGCAGGGGAGGGGCAGGAGTGGTAGCAGGGGTTAACCAGGCAGCAGAAATATTAAGCCTCTGCCCGATTACCCAAACCAGCTGAAGTTAGGACAGCTAAAGGGCCGTCCTAACTTAGGCCACTTTTGCAATCGGCCAGCAGCTGAATATCACTGCTGACCGGATTGCAAAATCACAGTCCCACCAACCCAGATATTCAATGCCAGTGGTTGGATATGGCCCTGGCATGAATATCCATTCAACATTAAAGCGGCATGACCAGTCACTTTCATTGGGCTGGTGGCCACTGCTGAAAAGACCTCCCTCCAGTAATTCCTCTATTATAGCATGGAGAGCCACTCCAGTTTCTTTTTCTTTTCCAGGTGCCATTTTGGGTGCTTAGAGGTCATGGTTGCAATACAACTCAAATTCAACTTCCGATTTGTTTTCCGTAATAGAGCAACAATTCTAGTGCATTTTGATGCCACTTTCACATAAAAAAGAAGGCTGTGATGTAGCAGGATCTTAAGAGCTCACCTACCAGAGAGCCATCCTCATTGGTGTTTGCTTGCATCTTCCACGTACTTCACTTCATGAAATGGACCCTAAATATGCATGAGGCAACACGCATTAACTCCATGGGTGTTTATAAAATTATTCTAACCTGTAATAAAAACTGTGAAATACCTAATGCACATTAATAATTAGACCCTAAAATCCTATATGTAGAACAGAAGATGCACGTAGATTCTGTACTCATTCCTGAATGGTTAGACCTTAATCATCTTCTGTAAGCAATGGACACATAGGGGTATGTTTACTAAAGTCCGGGAATTTGCGCGCCGCAAATCAGCGCACGGCAACGCGCCACTTAAACGGTGACAAACGCTCCTAAACGCCCCGCACAGGTTCGAGGAACCCCCGTGAATGTGCGCGACACACTAACGGGCCCCGCACAAATACGGGCCCGCAAATGTCCGAAAGAGGCGTGTAACGGCGAACGGAGGGCGGAGGAAGGTCCCCGAGGGGCGGAGAGACGGGGTCAATGGGCGGGTAAGGGGAGGGGAGAGGCTCCCCGCACATGAACGGGGCCGAATTTCCCATGAAAAAATAGCGCGAGTGAAACAGTCGCGCTAGAGGTCATATAAAGGCAAGAGAAACCATTTCCGTTAGCAATGTACAGCAAAATCGGGGAAACCTGCAAAACGTAAGCAGTGTGATACATGTGCACAGCAGAAAGGTGAAAGTAAAAATAGACAATGACCAGAAAATCAATAATAAAAATAGTAATGCAGCTTGTGAACAGTTACAGTAATGGGCAAATATAAAAAGCACACCCAGGACAGTCCCAGAAAAAAAGATATGAATGTAGGAAGGGCCATGGAGCTGAGACTCCCCCAAAAATAATTCCCAGCCCTGTGGCTGTCCTGGGTGTCTTCCAAATGGTTGCCCACCAATATCACTGTTGCCCAGCTTAAAAGTAAGGCCCCGGTATATGTGTCTATTTCTGGGGTTTAGCTGCATGTTTGTCACCAGACAAGGTGAATGAGGCCACAGTAAAAGACTGAAGAGCAAGCTGTGCATACCCATCCTGACAGGTGTCCTATCACCAGGTACTGCACTGCCTCTGCGGCCACAGTGTGATGCAGCAGACAGAGCCAGCACCTCCAAAACAGGAGGGTCACAGGTTCAAATCCCAGCTGGGGCTCATGCCAGCCCAGTCCCAATATTTTAACCATCACCAAACAGAGATAGTAAAGACACCCCATTATTGCAGAGAGCATAAACATCTTGCAAACACCCATATTTTACCCTCCAGTGCACATGCACCTGAACAATGGGCATCACCCACAGCCGAGTTCCCCAAATGCAGTCCTGGAGTGGCTCAAACTAATCAGGCCATATGCGTTTGCTAAGATGAGGACATGCCAGCATGTTGGTGGAACAGTACAGAGGGTGGAGGGGGCAGGGGCTGTGAGCCACAGAAGACAGTGGCTTAGCCATGTGCAGTCTGGCACCGTCCACTGCTACAGACAGGCCGTGATGGATGTACAGACATGGACCTCCCAGGGAACCCAGTCAATCTGTGGCGACATGGTGGTGCAGTGCACACAGATAGTGTATGCAAGAACATAAGGTCAGAGGTTCAAAGCTCAGCTGGGGCTATGGCCAATTCCACCCACATTTTTGTCCAACAACTAAACTGTGTTGGTAAGCACAAACCTGTAATGCAGAGGAGATAGGCATTGTCTATATGGCTATCATTTCCCATCCAAAGCACATACACCATTAACTGTGGCATCACTCAGATCAGAGTATGCGAAATGCAGACCTGGAGGACCACACACCATTCAGCATCCATGCTGCGGCTAATACTAATGATTGTGCTGCATATCTATGCACCACCCCCATGTTATGCAGATGTAGCACATGCATATCCATGAGGGACATCCTAAAACCAGAACAGTGTCTGACACACCATGACCTGATGTGTGTAACCCATATGAAAGGCATCAACCAACAGGCCATGACACACCCATACCCACAGGCCCCATTGGACAATGCATCCTGGAGAGGCAGGACAGTGGGCCCTGCCTGTAATCCCCAAAAGTAGCAGATGTGTACCTTAGCAATGCCACCCCACACCTATGTACATGGCACACAGCTATCCAAGGTCCCATGTGAAAATATGTTCATAATGATTCAAATGCTCAGTACATGTGTCCCATTGAGCACCACCATAACAATCATTCAGATGTGTGTGTTGTGTGCAGCAGGTCTTGTGTCTGATAGTGCGTACCGCCCTGGGGAGTGACCCCCAACAGTCTATGCCTAACATATCCATGCCTGTAGTGTCACCAGGACTGGTGTGTTGGCCAGAGCTGTCAAACCTCTCGATTGTAGCACAAGAGAGGACCAACCTGGGTAATGGTCACAGCAATGTGAAACATCATCAGACACACCCAAGAAAGGCAGGGCCAAAATATATGAATGTTGGAAGGGTCACCAGCCCCTGCGGCATAAATGTTGAATGATCACACATTGATGTAGGATAGAGCAGGTTTCCCCACAGCAATGGACAGGTCCCCTATGGCATGCACATGTTGCACAACAGCATGTGTGAGTTGGGGGGAATGTGCAGTAGAGGTAGTTGCCGACATGCACACTGTATGGTTTAAAACTGTGCGCCCCCAGCACCAGTAGCAGAAGGGCCTGTAGCATGTTGGGAGAACTTTACTGGTATCTGAGGGGGCCAGTGGCAGGTGGCCAGAGAAGATGGAGGCTGAGCCAATGCCATGTGGGTGCACCGGACCACAACAGAAAGGCCCGCTATGACAAACAGACATGCCATCTCCAGGGTCCACATTCACTCTGTGACTGCAGTGTGGTGCAGGGGACACAGCCAGTGTGCTGGGGAGCCAAAGATTACCAGTTCAACTCCCAGCTGGGGCCAGCAGCAACACTGTGCACATATTTTACCCACCAGTAAAACGTGAGAGGAAATCAAAACATGTCTTGCAGATAACAACCAATATGTGTAGAGCACCCAACCTTTTTTCGGTGACCTCACAACCTTTTTCTTTTTGTCGGAGCTAGCCGTAGGAAGGTCGGAAGAGAAACCGACCCACACCAAGCGAGTAGCTACGTTTATTATTATAGGTTCCTCACCAAAATAAAGTTAAAGGTCATTTAACCATAAAATAGTAAAAAGACTTATCTCAGTACAGAAATGCCAGTTATGAGAGATACACGATGCGCACGTTTCGGGCACTCTAGCCCTGTTTCAAGTGCAATAACTAGGATTCCTCAATCCTCAAATACCATCCTCTGAACGCCGCCAATGCAGCTAAGGTCATTATTACAATGGCTGATGAATCACTTTTAAAATAAAAGAAACGACCAATCAGTATCGGGAAAACCCCCACATGATGGGGAACCCCTGATCTGATTGGTTTTCAAAAGTTATGACGACATCATCATCTTATGCTCTTCAAAACACCTGGTATCATCCTTCCGAAATAGGGATATATCATTATTATGTCATTCCCGATGGTCACATAGAATTGTAACTTAAATAAGACTCTGCCAGTCTATTTCCCTGTTCAAACCTCCTGGCTCCATTGTTTCAAGACGAAAATGCCATCGTTGTTCTATGTATTGCAGACGTTCTTCCTGCTGTCCTCCCCGAGGATTAGCTGGCACATGATCAATAATAGACCATTGAAGCTGGTCAATAGTATGAGAATATTCTATACAATGAGAGACCATGGGTGCAGAAAGTACCGCACATCATGTGGGGGTTTTCCCGATACTGATTGGTCGTGTCTTTTATTTTAAAAGTGATTCATCAGCCATTGTAATAATGACCTTAGCTGCATTGACGGCGTTCAGAGGATGGTATGTGAAGATTGAGGAATCCTAGTTATTGCACCTGAAACAGGGCTAGAGTGCCCGAAACGTGCGCGTCGTGTATCTCTCATAACTGGCATTTCTGGACTGAGATAAGTCTTTTTACTATTTTATGGTTAAATGAACTTGAACTTTATTTTGGTGAAGAACCTATAATAATAAAAGTAGCTACTCGCTTGGTGTGGGTCGGTTTCTCTTCCGACCTTCCTACGGCTAGCTCCGACAAACAGAAAAAAGTTTGTGCGGTCACCGAAAAAAGGTTGGGTGCTCTACACATATTGGTTATTGATTTGCCCTGAATAGAAGGTGTTTTTGTTTGTCTTACAGATAACAACAGCATGTTCAGAGGACCTCTATTATACCATAAGGATCACTTACCCCTCAAATATGTACAACACCTACAGCAGAGTCCACACAATGCATCACTGGAGGGCCACATGTCAGTCAGCTGTGATGCTGTACCCAATATAGGCCCATGTCAGCATGGTGGCGGATGCCAACTGCTGGCAGAGGGGGCAGAGGCTGCTGCCCCACAGCAGATCCTGGCCTAGCCACCCTCATGTGGCTGCAGTACAATCCAACAGACAGGCCCTGTGTGACACACAGCCATGGACTCCCCTGGGAATGTACTGTTGCTGTGCTAAGACGGTGGTGCAGTACATGTAGCAAGTGCCTCCAAGCACAGAAGGCCCCAGGTTCAATTCCCGGCTGGGGCACCTGCCATCACAGTCCCAATGTTTTACCCATTCGCGAAACCTTAAAGTAAAGAATGGAGCTCCCGTGCTGAGAACATAAGTGTTGGTCACGATACCATAGTTTGCTATAAATACCACACACCACATAAACATATGCCTCACCCACAGCAGAG
Organism: Ichthyophis bannanicus; assembly: GCA_033557465.1. NCBI lineage: Eukaryota > Metazoa > Chordata > Amphibia > Gymnophiona > Ichthyophiidae > Ichthyophis > Ichthyophis bannanicus. The sequence continues at coordinate 522,086,077 of CM066032.1, read as the reverse complement.
TCCCCCATATGCAGCCATGGAGGCTCACACATCAATCAGGTTGTCTGATGTCTGCACGAAAGATGTGTGTGATGCAGGTGAGTTGAACACCACCATGGTATGCAGCTGTATCACAGGCATATTAATCACAGATAGCATGAAAGCCCAACAGGTGTTTGATTCACATTGACTGTAGTTGTGCAAACCTCCCTAGAGCAGTGGGCAACAGGGGCAGAAACAGTTGCACCTGCAGGCACCAGTATTGGAAGACCGATGAAGTGGCAGGATGTAGGGCCCTGTGTGGCGTTCAGAAAACTAGCATGTGCATACATCAACAATCCCACACTACACATTTGGAGATGTCACACATATATACAAAGCAATATATGATCACTGACCGATAAAAATGCTCATGCTACGCACAAGCAGAACAGCGAGCTGTCACAAACCAACGTCTCTGATGTATGTGCAATGTGTGTCAGGTCATATCTCCTTCAGAGAGTAGCACCCTCGGAAATTACTCCAAAAGTACATCCCAACGTTGCCATGCCCACACTGTGCTCATCACTGTTATGTTGGCCATGGCTCCCAAATAACACCACATCTGTTCAATGTTGTCCTAGGTGTGGGGAGTGTGTGTCTGTCTATCCAGTGTGTGGTGGCTGTCAACACCTCCCACAGACCACACTAATAGCACCGTTGCCATTATTGGCCTGCCAATGTGCATAATGAGGAGCAAAGTACTGTGGGTACACAACAAACAGGGTGGCTGGAGCAGGATGCAGCTACACAGGGCAAATGTGCATGCCTAGGACCATGCTGTGCCGTGGCATCACCCCCACAGACATGGTGTCCATAGCATGCCTTGTGTGGAGGTCACTCTCCCCCTGAACGATCAGTGACCATGGCATGGCTAGGTCCCGACATAGTGCCATATAATAGTTCTCTCATGTGATATATATGGGTGCTGTGTATATGTGAGGCCCAATCACTGAGGTAATTGTGCGGTGGGTGTGCTGACATCCCAGTTATGGGTGCACACAGTCTCCCTGGTAGCATGCACCATGGACTGGCCAGTGGCCTGTCTGCAGTTTGCATGTGTCTGGCTAGAACACCGTGCAGGGTCAGTAGCTGGGCACAGAATGTGCCTGCTGCTGGAAAATGTCAGATGGTGTTGGTGAGCGTAGGCCCACAGGCCATACTGTCTGTCTGCCGCACCCTGAAATATGGATGCGTCCATAATAGCAGTGAGTGACGTGTAGGTTTTCTGTACCACAGCTGGACCCAGTCTGCTGATGGTGGCAGCTACACCCACCATAGCTGGGATGTAGAATGTGGATATGTTTTGTTTGGGGAAACTGGGTTCCACAGGGAAGGTTTGGTGGTCAGACATACCCGGCCTATAGGTCCTGTAACCTCCTCTCCCCCACCCCCCTGCAAATATATCATGAAGGGCAGGCCACCCACACAGGATATGCCCCCTTCGGGAACATTGTAGCTCACAAGGCCCAGCTGGGTCTTGGAGACAGAAACGGTCAGATGTGCCAAACTATCAGACATTGGCAAACAAATTGATATGATGTATAGGCCATCTCAGCCAGGATAGGTGCTGTGTGTCTCACCTCACCCTCAGGGTGAGCAACAGACACACACTGGGATGGTCAGTACCCACTATGCACAAGAAACACAGAAGGTCAATGTCCAACACGAGGCCGAGGTGCTGTGGGGTTGCACACCCTATCACTGGACCATCACTAGACTGCTGCTTTGCATGTGCAGTGCATCATGGGTGCGACTGGATAGACTACACCCTGGTAACTGCAGCACAAAGTCTGCAGAGGTTATATTCTAGCCAGACAGACCTCACATAACAGCCACAGAGCTGTAGTCCCCTGGTGACTGCAATGCCTCTGAAGTGAAAGGTTGTTGGTTCAAATCCAAAGTGTGTGTGTATAAGCAAAGTGATTTATATATTGTCCTTGGCCCCTATACGCCGCCAGTCAGCAGCAGTGCAGGTCTGAATCTATATAATTATGCATGTCCTCTATACTGCTTTTTCCAAAGATCAAAGGCGGTGTACACTTAACATATAATGAACATGGTTTTACATGGAACAGCGCCTACATTGCATAAAAATAACATACATTGAAGATGACATTGTAACATATAGCAAACATTTTGACGGTTCATGGGGACTGTCAAGCCTGGAATGTGTGTAATGTCCTGTAGTACTGGCAATTCCGAAACCATCACAGTGCATTAACCCAAGTCCACCCTATACGGTTGTGTAAGGAGCACATGATGCAGACAGCACTGTGAGGATCACAGAGATTCCAGCACTATTTCACAGTCAGGGACCTGTCACTGGCTGCACTCACCAAGAACCACACTGTGGATGGAAACATGCAACCTCTGGCTCCACAGGTATCAAGGTTAGGTGTGGGCCACAGCTCGATTGCTAAGAACACATGCCTGTCTGGTGAAAGAGGCAGGCATGCAGACAGTGTGCAATGGTCACCAGGGGTGCGCTGTTCCATTGGTGAGAATGGTGTACTGCACATGATGTACGTAGCAGTGTGAGGGTCTTGCCAATAGCAGCACCTCTGTAATGTGGAAACCGGTCTGGGGCAGGTAACAATGTTGCAATGTATGAAGATATATGTCTGCTGCAGCACAGATGTACATGAAATAAACCATGGCTACTGTTGCACTCAAGTATGAGAATGTGTGATGCCTGAGACAGGCAGTCCTGAGCTCAACTGGAAGATGTAACCCATGACGGCTGGTTAAGCAGTCCATGTATCAACCATTGAGCTATTTTGCAAAAACCAGGACTGTATGCCGTCACACATACCAAAGGATAATGTGCAGTGTGGTGACATGGGGACCCACATAGTCCTGTAATGTCCAACACGCAACCTACTTTGCGTGTGCAATGCTCATATATGAATCACCCCCCCAACCCCGATGGCAAACACCACAAAATGTCTGTCCACACATGGAGATACACCATACAACATATTGCACTGGCACACACAACCCCCTATCACCAGGTTGAGTGACACCTGATGCTGATGGTTTGTCTGCACCCATAACTAGTAGTGTCTGAGCACTACCTGCTATGTGACACACATAGCACACCTCATCTGACAATGCATCAGCAATCAGTTGCTATGTGTCCAGAGGTTCAATACCACACTGTGTGGACAAGGGTAAACCATAATAATAATTGTTTGTCAAAGTGACATTAGAGACACCCCAGTAACTATGTAATTAGGCACAGAACAGTAAACATATTTTGAGCACAACCCTTACTAATCAATATGAATGGTGCGTGTAGATAGTATTTGCAATTTGCAGACGCACAGCCATGCGGAGCGCAAGGGCGTGCAGAGATCTGACGCGCAGCCATGCGAAACGCACGTGCGCGATACGTCACGCGCAATTCCGGAAGTTGCGCCGGGAGCGTCCGCGCGTCACCACGCCCAGAAACAAACATGGCGACCCGAACCAGGAAGCCGGCTTTCAGCCACAAAGAGCTGTGCCACCTGGGCTCCCTGATAGCCCAAAAGCAGCACAGGCTGTTCCCAGGGCCCTCCAGGAAAAAGAACATGGGGAGGGTCCTGAGGGCCTGGGAGAGGGTGACCAGGCGTTTTAACAGGCAGGCAGACCATCCACGGGAGGTAAGTGAATGGACCTAGGTCAAAATAAACATACACACATACAGGGTTGATGTCAGCTGTCCATGCTGTTGTAAGTAGTCTGTATAAGTTTAGTGTAGCAGGTGAAACACATGCCATATAAATGTGGTATCACATCTGATTGTGTGGCCATGTAGCCAGGTGTTGACGGTTTGTGCCAAAGAGGGCATGATGGCCCCCTGGCGTCATGACAGCTGCTGGTGTTGATACAGCAAAGCAGACTGTAACAAACCTAGGCCATGCATCTGCATAAGGAGCGTATGCAAACATCCTGTGTTGATGGCGGTATCTGCATCAGCAGGGTAACACATAGGGTTACCCATCAGGGGGGGTGCAATGTTAAGCACATGGGGCCTCAGACATACAGGTGATCTGGGGTTGTCTGCCAATGTTGTTTAATACATCCACCCTATCCTCAGGGGTCCAGAGAGCCCCTCAAAGTGTGCATTCAGTCACTCTGTGGATATGTGTGTGTGTCAGAATGTTCTGGGGATCACCATCACCATCTCCAGGAGTCTACAGGGCCACACAAAGTGGTCCCCACACCCAATGGGGATATGGCTGTGTGTACTGATGTAGTTGGAAGCATCCCCCTACCTCCAGGGGGCCAGAGAGACCATCCAAAGTGGGCTCTGTGTCACCCTGGAGATATGGCTGTGTGTACTAATGTAGTTGGAAGCATCCCCCTACCTCCAGGAGTGCAGAGAGACCATCCAAAGTGGGCTCTGTGTCACCCTGGAGATATGGCTGTGTGTACTGATGTAGTTGGAAGCATCCCCCTACCTCCAGGGGGCCAGAGAGACCATCCAAAGTGGGCTCTGTGTCACCCTGGAGATATGGCTGTGTGTACTAATGTAGTTGGAAGCATCCCCCTACCTCCAGGAGTGCAGAGAGGCCATCCAAAGTGGGCTCTGTGTCACCCTGGAGATATGGCTGTGTGTACTAATGTAGTTGGAAGCATCCCCCTACCTCCAGGAGTGCAGAGAGACCATCCAAAGTGGGCTCTGTGTCACCCTGGAGATATGGCTGTGTGTACTAATGTAGTTGGAAGCATCCCCCTACCTCCAGGGGGCCAGAGAGACCATCCAAAGTGGGCTCTGTGTCACCCTGGAGATATGGCTGTGTGTACTAATGTAGTTGGAAGCATCCCCCTACCTCCAGGAGTGCAGAGAGGCCATCCAAAGTGGGCTCTGTGTCACCCTGGAGATATGGCTGTGTGTACTAATGTAGTTGGAAGCATCCCCCTACCTCCAGGAGTGCAGAGAGACCATCCAAAGTGGGCTCTGTGTCACCCTGGAGATATGGCTGTGTGTACTAATGTAGTTGGAAGCATCCCCCTACCTCCAGGGGGCCAGAGAGACCATCCAAAGTGGGCTCTGTGTCACCCTGGAGATATGGCTGTGTGTACTAATGTAGTTGGAAGCATCCCCCTACCTCCAGGAGTGCAGAGAGGCCATCCAAAGTGGGCTCTGTGTCACCCTGGAGATATGGCTGTGTGTACTAATGTAGTTGGAAGCATCCCCCTACCTCCAGGAGTGCAGAGAGACCATCCAAAGTGGGCTCTGTGTCACCCTGGAGATATGGCTGTGTGTACTGATGTAGTTGGAAGCATCCCCCTACCTCCAGGGGGCCAGAGAGACCATCCAAAGTGGGCTCTGTGTCACCCTGGAGATATGGCTGTGTGTACTAATGTAGTTGGAAGCATCCCCCTACCTCCAGGAGTGCAGAGAGGCCATCCAAAGTGGGCTCTGTGTCACCCTGGAGATATGGCTGTGTGTACTAATGTAGTTGGAAGCATCCCCCTACCTCCAGGGGGCCAGAGAGACCATCCAAAGTGGGCTCTGTGTCACCCTGGAGATATGGCTGTGTGTACTAATGTAGTTGGAAGCATCCCCCTACCTCCAGGAGTGCAGAGAGACCATCCAAAGTGGGCTCTGTGTCACCCTGGAGATATGGCTGTGTGTACTAATGTAGTTGGAAGCATCCCCCTACCTCCAGGAGTGCAGAGAGACCATCCAAAGTGGGCTCTGTGTCACCCTGGAGATATGGCTGTGTGTACTAATGTAGTTGGAAGCATCCCCCTACCTCCAGGAGTGCAGAGAGACCATCCAAAGTGGGCTCTGTGTCACCCTGGAGATATGGCTGTGTGTACTAATGTAGTTGGAAGCATCCCCCTACCTCCAGGAGTGCAGAGAGACCATCCAAAGTGGGCTCTGTGTCACCCTGGAGATATGGCTGTGTGTACTGATGTAGTTGGAAGCATCCCCCTACCTCCAGGAGTGCAGAGAGACCATCCAAAGTGGGCTCTGTGTCACCCTGGAGATATGGCTGTGTGTACTAATGTAGTTGGAAGCATCCCCCTACCTCCAGGAGTGCAGAGAGGCCATCCAAAGTGGGCTCTGTGTCACCCTGGAGATATGGCTGTGTGTACTAATGTAGTTGGAAGCATCCCCCTACCTCCAGGAGTGCAGAGAGACCATCCAAAGTGGGCTCTGTGTCACCCTGGAGATATGGCTGTGTGTACTGATGTAGTTGGAAGCATCCCCCTACCTCCAGGGGGGCAGAGAGACCATCCAAAGTGGGCTCTGTGTCACCCTGGAGATATGGCTGTGTGTACTGATGTAGTTGGAAGCATCCCCCTACCTCCAGGGGGCCAGAGAGACCATCCAAAGTGGGCTCTGTGTCACCCTGGAGATATGGCTGTGTGTACTAATGTAGTTGGAAGCATCCCCCTACCTCCAGGAGTGCAGAGAGGCCATCCAAAGTGGGCTCTGTGTCACCCTGGAGATATGGCTGTGTGTACTAATGTAGTTGGAAGCATCCCCCTACCTCCAGGAGTGCAGAGAGACCATCCAAAGTGGGCTCTGTGTCACCCTGGAGATATGGCTGTGTGTACTAATGTAGTTGGAAGCATCCCCCTACCTCCAGGAGTGCAGAGAGGCCATCCAAAGTGGGCTCTGTGTCACCCTGGAGATATGGCTGTGTGTACTAATGTAGTTGGAAGCATCCCCCTACCTCCAGGAGTGCAGAGAGACCATCCAAAGTGGGCTCTGTGTCACCCTGGAGATATGGCTGTGTGTACTAATGTAGTTGGAAGCATCCCCCTACCTCCAGGGGGCCAGAGAGACCATCCAAAGTGGGCTCTGTGTCACCCTGGAGATATGGCTGTGTGTACTAATGTAGTTGGAAGCATCCCCCTACCTCCAGGAGTGCAGAGAGACCATCCAAAGTGGGCTCTGTGTCACCCTGGAGATATGGCTGTGTGTACTAATGTAGTTGGAAGCATCCCCCTACCTCCAGGAGTGCAGAGAGACCATCCAAAGTGGGCTCTGTGTCACCCTGGAGATATGGCTGTGTGTACTGATGTAGTTGGAAGCATCCCCCTACCTCCAGGGGGCCAGAGAGACCATCCAAAGTGGGCTCTGTGTCACCCTGGAGATATGGCTGTGTGTACTAATGTAGTTGGAAGCATCCCCCTACCTCCAGGGGGCCAGTGAGAACATTCAAAGTGGGCTCTGTGTCACCCTGGAGATATGGCTGTGTGTACTAATGTAGTTGGAAGCAGCCCCCTACCGCAAGGGGGCCAGAGAGGCCAACCAAAGTGGGCTCTGTCACCCAGGTGATATGGTGCAGTGTGACACAGCAGATGAGCCAATCACCCGTATCTCAGGCACACATGTTACATGCGTTGTGTGGGCAGGGCGTCAACATGTTGCAATGCTGTATCCTGATGATGATGCGCCCTGGCACACACAAGACCCTGTTGGCGGGGGAGCTGAACGTGACGGAGGGTATGTCAGGCAAATGTGTGCAATAAGGTATAGTGGTCTGGCTGCACGGCATCCGCAGTCCAGGGGCCACATAGCCCAGGACAAACACTGTAGATGTATGGAGATGATATGTAGGATGCAGATCTGGATGCGCGTGAGCAAATACGCACACACAGTATCTCCGAGAACCAGGTCACAACCTCTGCAATGGCAACCTGTCTACAGCTATGTATGTTGATTCAGGTCGCTCCTACCCACAGCCCACAGGCATACCGCCCCTGTGTGCGTAGGTATCTCACAGATGCCCTTGAAAGGTTGCAAGCACACAGTCAGGTTGGCCCAGATAGCCTAAGAGGCACACATGACCAGAGGTGCGAATAGCCCATAGTGTGTGCAGTGACACCTCCCAGACACATACACGACACAGGTTAGAGGAACATATGAACACCCGATACGCCTGTTTGGGACAGATGCCTGTCCACCATGACCAGTATGCTATGTCCAACATTTGCCAAGGTTGGACTGACGTAGCTATCAACATCCCCATGACATACAGGATACACTGATCCTGTAGTGGTATGGCAAGTGACATCTCTGGCTATGTACAAAGGCATGTGTCATGGACGTGTCCCCTGCCAAGGTGCATAGGGGAACCCACCCAATGTCTTATGTGTCTCCAAACACCCATGTGTGCTGGTAAATACTGTTGCCATTGGTCGTGGAGTGCATGGCATGTGTACATAGTGTGACCCCAAATGTGTATGATGTAACACCCACAGGGTGACAGGGCTGAGCATGGACACCATCAGTGGCCACAACACATGGACATGGCAATGCCATGTCTCTCAAGGGTGCCAAAGGGAAACAGATATGTGCGCTATGGGAGACCTGCACAATGCACATAGGTGTGACTGCACACATGGCAACACACACAGCTAGGCATGTAGGTTGTACTGGGTACAGCTACACATCTGGAACAAGCAGGAATGAGCTGACACATGATGGTACCTGATGGCCTGTTGAGGCCAGCATGCCACAGCTCCCCACCAGACATCTGGTAAGCACAGGGGGGGATCACACAGCACCTGTCACCGTCCCTGATGTCAGCCCAAAATGCTGCACCCCAGATCATTAGGTTAGTCCGACTCCCCATCTCTGTGTCCCTGTATGTGCACCACACCCGACGTTGTAGCCATCCCTGTGTCTGTGTCTGCTGATGCCGCCAGAACCGTTGATACTGGTGTATGTGAAAGACCCTCACCAGTGGTTGTGTGGACCTCACCGAAGCACAAGACAAGGGGGTCCTTGGCAATGACACACCCATGTCCTCACAATATCTGTGCCCAGTCCAAAGCCACAACACCAGCATGGAAGCCACGCCCTGTGTCAGGGGACGGACGTGGGGGGTGCTGATCCCTCCCCAGTCACTGTCAGCCATGCCCAGTGTGCTGACTGCCGAGGGCCCGCATGTGCGATGTCACGATGATTGTACAGTGGGTTGGCACACAGGGGTGGTAGGCTGAAGCAGGCAGCCAGGCACAGTGGCCACCACCACACAAACATGGCTGGGTGGGGAGCAATGTCCCCTGTGCAGCCCCATGTTCCCTGTGTATCACATCTGACACAACATACAGTGTGCTGGTTCTAAAGGGGTCCCGAACCCTAGCACATGGGGTTTCCCTGGTGGTGGGACTGAGGAGCGCACACTGCACAAACATCCCTGGTGGTATCACTGGCCATGAAAAGCGACTCAGTGCCCACAGCAAGGTATGGGGTCAGCAGATGTGTCTAAACCCCATGTGCCATGCTGAGTGGCATGGGCTGTGACAGTTAAATAGACACACGCAGAGCAAGTGTCACCAGCGCACAGGGTGCTGGCCACAAAACATGCTAGTGCAGCTAGCCGTGCCCCAACAGGGTATCTGTAACCACCCCATACCACACACATGGTGTGACTACAGGCCACAAAGATGATGGCCACAGCATGGGCATATGGACCATCAGTGCATGTGTTTGGCATGTGGTACCCATTGGTGCAGGGTCACACCTGGTAGTATGTGCCTCTGTCCTAGTACCGCAGTCTGCCACATCCCCCAGGGACAATACACGTCCAACCCGCTGTGTTGACCAGTGAATGTGACCACTCAGAGGATAGTACTGTCAATTGCAAGGGGGTGCCTGCATGTCCCAACACACAACTGTTGTTGGGCGATGACATGTCCCACCAGGGGCTGCCATGTCCTGTGGGCAGGGTCCAATCACGTGCAGTCACAACTGATGTACAACACCGGACACATGAGGTAGACAACCCCACCATACACAGACCCCATGGGAGGCTGCTACACCTACAGGAAACCCAAACGTGCAGGTTATCCCCATGAACAGGATGGCATACACCCCCAACAACCCCCCACATGCCGTACAGCTATATAACAGCTATGCTGCGTTGACGTCACCTGCGTCCCCAGAGAAATGGCACCCTAATTGTACCAGTGTGGGGTACGCAGGTATGCTGAGGACAGCATGACACAGAGGACATGCCGTGAAACAGCTTGGTAGGTGCCCATGAACAATGATGCCTAGCTCGCAGTTTGTGCCATGCATCCCTGCTGTCACCCAGGATACTGTCCAGAACCCTGTTCCCTGTGGATGGCATGGATGTGGGTCTGCCAACATCGCTGACACCTAGATGCGCACCTCACACATGACAAGTGTGAGGGCCAGGTAGGCCATGTCAGGCATGCCTGTGGCAAACGAAAATCATGCTTACAGTGTCGCATTGGAATGGTGACGGGGCATAGTTAGGGTCCCTGCCATTGACATTGTGGCACGGACCTGTGGCTGCATTGCTGCACCAGCAATGGACCACCTGTCATAGGATGAGGTGTGAGCCACCCCCTGTATGTGTCTCCCACTGTCAAGCACAATCCCCATGCAAACATCCCGAGCGTGGATGCTGACAGGCCAGTCCTGGCCAGGTGGTCCCAGAAACGATGCGTGCGCAACTGAAGGACCACCCACAAACCCCCTCTGTGCAGCACGAATGGATGCTAGCAGTCAGATGCCCAACATGGCACACCCCCAGCTTAAGATGATATAACTGGCAGCGACACACAAAACATCACATGTGGGAGACACCCAGACGTATATGGTCCACCAGCGACACCACCCACAGGACCCCAGGGTACCTGGTGAGTTCTCCCCCCCCCCTTGCCCATCCACGGAAACATCTGTAGTCTATCCCATGAGGCCCATGTCCACCCATGCATGTGTTGTGGGACAGACCATAGGACGCCTGGAACATGCCCAGCACATGAGGCAGCCCAGGAGACACCCCCGAACAACCCCTCCACCCACAACATAACATCGGAACACTTCCCAGAAGCAGACCCCATCAGACCCCAGGGGATATGTGTGAGAGAGGTCAGGAGGGATACACGTGTTAGCACCCCAAGAAATGGACGGTGTGTTCCACAGCCCCTATCTGTGCACACCTGAGTCACCCGGAGGGAGCAGACACATCTGGGAGCCCACAGGACTGGCCAGGTCTATCCCTGCGATAGGTGGACATATGTCACGACCTTAAACATTTATTACCATTCCCCCACAGGCCACACTAACCCCCCCACCCGAGCACATGGATGACGGCAACCATGTGCACAGCCACCCCTCAGTCCGTCAGTCCACAGAGTATCCCCTATATTGGTAGGGGTGGGGCGGCTCAACACACAGCTCACACCCTGGGTCCAGACACAGCACACACAGTATGCACATGGTGCATGGCTGTGAAAGCTGCCGAGCTGTGTGGCAGGGCACATGTGTATAACCACACCTGGACGTGATGGACATCTGGAAAAAGCCACTGCAGGGGGTAGGCCTGCTTCCCCTCCCACACACCAGGTCCATGCTACGATGTATGTGGTTGCAGAGATACCCTGGGAGCTGGCACAGCCCCTCGCACATCTCATTGTGGTCACACGAGCATGACAGCGTCGCAGACTGACAACAACACACCAGCTGCAGCTGTGACATCCCTGCATTGTGCACATTGGAACATGGGACCTGCAAGTAAATCACCACCTAGACCCTGAAATGCACCAGCAGGTGGGTCACATGGACGCATCATGGGCCCCACCCTAGTCTGTCTGTGTGCATGTCAACACACGAGCAACGACATGGAGACTGCAGATGACCAACAAGGGCCAGTACTGCTCAGCTGGGGGCCCACATAGGGATGCTCTGTGTGATAGGGATGCTGTGAAACACCAATCACAAACATACACATCCCTGAGCCAAACCCCATAGGGAATGTCACAGATCCCTAATGTGTGGGTGAGCTGCCACACAGGGCACACACATTATGGGGTGCATACCCTGCCAATGGTGCCCAGGGGGCGCCACCAATGGTGACAATGTCCCACGTGGAGCATGGGACCACAGACACACCCACCATGGACAGCTGCTGTCAATGCACAGCTGGGATGTGTCTGGCAAGGTAGATCATCTCCCCTAGGTGATATTTCCCCCCCTCATCCACTGTGTGTCTGTCACGCCCCACCGGTTGCCCCCGTCGCTCCTCTCCCTCTGTCCATCATTGTGGCAAAACCATTCCACCAATGTCATGTGTGGCTGTGGTGATATGGGTGGGTCAGCATGCAGTCAACATGTGATGCTGCTGAGAGCTGCCCTATGTGACACTGCATGTGTGTGCCAGCTAGGCTCGTCTGATACTGCTGTGACACAGCTGTGCAAACCTACACCCACATGTCCAAGGCAAGGGCATCCGGGGTTGTGTCACGCAGCTGTATATGCCACAAACAGCAGGGGTGGTGCTGCAGGTACATGCGTCACACACAGGGCAATGTAATCTGGTTGTCTGCTCCAGTGACAGGTGTTAGGTGCTGACCACAGACGTTTATATATCCACAGGTGGAGGACCTGAGGAAAAAGGCGCGGGAGCTGCGGCATTACCACCCGGAGTTCCTGGAGAGGTGCAGGACGGAGCGACAACAGCACCATGATGGTCAGTATTGCCAGGGCTAGGTTGCAGGTCAGGTCGGCCATGGGACCACCAGCCTGTGTCTCACCTGTATCTGTAAATGTTGTATGTGACACACATGGATGTGCCCTGATGTCTGTCATCCTTCACAGACAGTGATACCAGCGATGGGGCGCCACACACATCCAGCTATTGCCTGCGCAGACCCACCAGCCGGCACGCGAGGCAGGAGGAGCCAGACGCGGAGGAACAGGAGGGGCCGACGGAGGAAGAGGAGGAGGTGGCCATGGAGGCGGAGCCACTCCATGTGACAGATGTGGGGGAGGAGGAGGGGGAGGAGGAGGACATCACCCCACCCACCCATGACCAGGGGGAAGAGGAGGAGGAGGAGGAGGACGATGATGTCCTGATAGTGGGTGCAGGGGAGGGGGGAACAGGGGGTCTGGGTGGAGGCAGGGTGGGGGGAGGGAGGGGCACGGACAGGCCAGGGAGGGCGGGGGGAGGGTGCACAGGGAGGGGGGAGGGGCGGGAGGGGGGTGTTGGCAAACACAGCCCAGCACAGGGCCGAGGGGGCAGCAGCCAGACACTGCAGGCATCTGAACGGCATGGGTGGCAGCATGAGCGTGCACCACCCAGGGCCACTGTCACACCACATGCACATGCCAGCACACAGACTGCAGCCACTGTGTGTCTGTGTGCTGGCAGGTGCATGGACGAGGTGTTAGTGGCCCTGGCTGATGCACGACATGACACCCATGTCGTGTTACATGCGGTGCAGTCTCTGACTGTGGCTGTTCGGCAGGTGGCAACTGATGTGGTGCATTTGGCATCCCGGTTACCACCTGCCGAAGAGCATCACAGGTACCAGCGATGGAACCTGTGATGCCGCCATGTGCCCTGTGCTGGGCTGTGTTTACCCCCCTGAGTGTGTGTTGTTGGTTGGCCATGTTGGCCATTGTTAATGTTGGCCCAAATAAAGGTTACATGGTTTCGTAACCCAATGGTCACGTGTCATTCCTACATTCAACATGTATGCAAGCACGGGATATGTATTGCGACCTGCAGGGCCAGGTGGGGCGGACTTGGGTGTCATACGTGTCGTGCGCGCACATGCAGTCAGAGGGGCCATATATGTGTGGGGCTGTGGGTACGGGGTGGGGCCATGGGATGCCGCCTGGCGGGGGTCCACCCAAATTACACTGACACATGGATGTGTGCTATGTAGCCCCATGTGTTGCTGACTGCCTGGACCACCTGACACATGACACCCCTGTCTGCCTTATGATAAGGAAGCTTATCATAGCTCAGGTAGGAGCGATAGAACATATGATGTGACCCTGAACAAGCAACCTGTCAGGTCTGGTAGAAGCAAGAAAACAGAGCTGTCACATAAAGGACTACCAGTCCCAGATTGCACCAGGTTTCCAGCAGCCATGAGAGGGGCTGTCGTGAGGAAATGTGTGTGCAAACAAGATAGCTATGAGGTAATCCCTAAGCACTCATCTCAAAGGGCTGGGCCTGATTCAAGACAGCTGCGCTGTGTTAGGGAGCAGCACACATTAGAACAGGATACGAAAATAGCTTATTCGTCAGATAACAGTTTCAAGAACAGCTACAGCAACTGCTACAGAGGGAGGAAGAGATACAGAGACAGAGACAGCAACGGCTACAAGCTCAAGCACCAGTATCACCTGGTGAAACAGAAGCCATGCCATGCAGATAGAGAGAGAAGGAAACTCTCTGGATGGAAGAGAGGAAAGGCCATTGGAAGGTCTGGGAGATTCCAAGCCAGTACTCATACTGGGAGGTAGTCCAAAAGCCAGCAGAGTCCATTGCACAGGAGTCAGCCAGAGGAATGGGGTGGCAGAGATAGGAATCACCAGTGGCCACCTGTAAGAGAGAAGACTGCATGTGGAAGGGACGTTCAGACCAAGGCCAGAAGGTATGTGAGAGGAGATCCAGTGTTCAGGGATCAAGATTGGAAGGCTGGACATCAGAATTGGGTTACATATTGGCCAGGCTATACAGAGAGGAATAATGATAGCAGGAGAGGCTCAGGTATGAACACTGATCCAGACCCTATCTATAATAGAGAATGGCAGCAAGGGAATAAGCATTCTCATGATAGTGCCTTAATGAAAGACTCGTCTGTGCCAACGTATGACACTGACCCTATGCTGATTGATACAGCAGATGAACGTACAGTTTATATGGACTGTTCTCTATCTAGATGCTATTGCTAGCTGTCTCTGAGCAAACACATCAGCCATCACAAAGAAACCTAACTTTGTTCTTTATTCCCACTGCAAACAGCTCTTAAAGCAGGATTTGGGCGCACACAGTAGCAGCCAGCCAGCTAAAGGCTTTCAGCTGGTCCATTGATAGTAATGAGGGCTGCACATGATTGTGTGTGTGAGCAAGGGAGAATCACTGCTGAGATCGGCGTGGAAAATAAGCAGAGGTTAACCTAACCAGCAAAGTGTATTCTTTACAGTGTGCCTTCATATGTGTTAATTATCTGCTAATAAAACATTAGCTAATTGCCTGACATGCTGAAGGTGTTGTCTGGTTTACTTTGTGACCGTTTGTTATCCATTTGTAACACTGCAAGCACGTAACCTCATTTATAGTGCTATCAGGCATACATGTGCTGGGTGAATTACACCCCATCAATACAAGAGGTATGTTATTGATCTTACCACATGGCTTCACAACTCAAATTATTGTCATCAGCTGTGTTTGGGAGTGAATGAACTACAATACCCACAATACCTGCAGGAATCATATGTATATATGCATCGTCAAGATTGTGTAAGCTCTCACCCTCGGCAGCCGTCTGACAGCCGTTACCACCCACATGCCCGAGGGGTGTGCCATGACGTGCAATGTGCTTTGCAAGCAGGGGCGAATGTCAGGCAGCTGCACACAGTGGCGAGTGTAGGTAGGGGACAACATTACTATGGAACACATCAGTACGCGTGAGGTCTGGGAATATGCACCCTCCCTGACCATGGGTGTGTGTGAGCAGCACCCAGCTCCTGGCCCTGGGCAGCTGACACACCCTGTGAGGGTCACAGCCATCCTGTTGTGCCAGTGCTGCAGGTGTCACTGGCCAGCCAAGCCACACATTGGCAACGTGCTAAGGGTAAAGGGTAAATGGTCATGGACCAACCATGCATGTGCACAATACATACGGGACCACAGGTGCACAAATATGCTACAAACCTGGCACACACTGTTTGCTACACCTTTATTTGGCTAAGGTTACATTTGACGGCGCGGCCGACCACGCCTGGCCTGACCCATCCCCCCCCCCTCTGCAGTGCAACACCCTCCCCCTGTGAAGATGGAGGCGCTCGTGGCCGAGGAGCCGGTGCCGGTGCTGGTGCTGGTGCTGCTGCTGGTGCCGGTGCATGTACCCCCTGCTGTCTTGCCGCCAGCATCCCCTCCAGGGCTACACACATGCGTTCGTAAGGTATAGCTCTCACCACCTCTGTGAGGCCCTGTATCTGTGCGGTCGACTGGTCCAGCTTGTTGCATACGACATCAATGGATGCTCTGATGTCCATCAACGCCTCACGCAGGCCTGTGTGTGAGACAGAGCGTTGTATGAGAGATAGTCCGTGGTCTGGGAACTACATCAACACAGTGACAGGTTGCACATCATCACCAGGGCTAGTACTGTGGTGTGGCTTACCCCTGTAGACAAAGGTGTGTGGCGATGTGGCAGCGTGTGCCCCACTAGTGTGGGGAGACCCCACACACAGCACACGGTCCACACTCAGAGATGTTCTGATGCACGTGACCCATGTGGCTGTGCTGAATCACACATGTAATGCATGGTCTGCTACGGTTGTGCATCCAGGGGACTGAACACATGTTTCAAGGACATGGGAGCTGATGGCTGATACAGGGACAGGGACAACAAATGCATACCATCACAGGTGTCCCCGAAAGGGTGGGGGTCAGGGGGACAGGGTGGGGCCACAGTGCAGCAGGAACACAGACCTTTGACAGGTCCATGTTGGAGGGGGCTCAGGTCACAGGGGGGCGATGTGTGCATTGGTACAACAGACCCTCACTGGCGTATGTGCACAGCTGCAGCATCCGTCTGGCAATGATGTTAGGAGAGGGTACGGGCCATGTTGTGTGATGGCAGGGACATGTTGTTTGTGGGGAGGGACATGGTACCAGTGCGTACTACCTGGGCAAGACAAGCGGCGGGCATGGTCCGATAGGATTGGACAAGAGATGGATCCGCAGGGGCTGTCTGCCCCACACACATACAGGCAATGTAATGCTGGTTATGCACATAGCAGGTGCTGCCCCATGGGGTGTGGTGCGTCACAACACTGCATGGAGGGGGGGAGTGCCGTGACCTGCAGATGGGTGTGCACCTGCGGGGTATGGTCCAACGCTATACACAACAGAGGACAGCACATGACCAGTGTGTCCATGTAGGTGACCGACCCAGCTGTGCAATGTGGGGGCATATTGTCATGTCCCCACGAGGGGTACATGTTATTGCACACATTGATATGTCATGCACGACATTGTCTATGTGCGCAATCAGGGGGCCCGGTGGGACATGTCCCTCACCCGGGCCAACTCTACATTGTCCCTGACCTGGACATCTGGTGGGTGCCAGGTATCTGGGTGTCTGGACAGGCCTTGTCTGCTGTAGGGCTATCATATTCTGGCGGGCAACAACATCTCTAGCATGGTGTGACAAGGGGCAGTGGGCCACAACAGGTGCAGGGCTTCATAGGGCATGGTGGGTCTGTCCCAGTTCCCCCGGACAATGTGGCAAATGCCATTCATATGCGTGTGTGTCAGCTGCATGTGTGCGATGCGGAAGACTATTGCTAGGTCAATGCATGTATGCATCCCCTGTCTGTTAACATGTGGCCGCTGTCAGACAGATGCCTGGGTGTGATTCATCCCAGGCCTGTCAGGGGTATATACTAATATGTTGCGCAGGGGTATGTGGGGGATGTAGCCCATCTATGACAGACACAGCTGCTCACACTGATCAGTTATGCCTCCTCAGGTGTGACGGCAACAGGATATTGCTATGTGGGGTGACGTCCACCAACACAGATATGCCTGGTAGCACACACAACAGGATACC
Organism: Ichthyophis bannanicus; assembly: GCA_033557465.1. Lineage (NCBI taxonomy): Eukaryota > Metazoa > Chordata > Amphibia > Gymnophiona > Ichthyophiidae > Ichthyophis > Ichthyophis bannanicus. The sequence continues at coordinate 522,068,497 of CM066032.1, read as the reverse complement.
TGCTGTCAGTGTTAGATGTGCGGTGACACGGGGCAGGGGTGTCAACAGTTGGACATGTCAGGGAATCCCCAAAGATGTGTGCAGACCTGTCTGTACACAGCATGGCTTTTGATGTGCAGGCTGTGGCAAGGTTATCCATACCAAGCATCGGAACACAAACATAGGAACATGGGAACATGAGATATGCCATACATGGTCACACCAGGGTCCATCAAGCACAGTATGCTGTTTCTAACAGTGGCCAATCTAGGTCATATGTACCTAGCTGTCTCCCCAAGGGACAGTGGTCCCACAATGCTTGTCTATGATCAAGTAGTGATATCCAGGGTAACGTCCTACTGATGGTTTATGGACCTTACCACAGGTACATGTCCAAACATGTTCTATACACAGCTCCACTAACAGCCTTTACTACATCCTCAGTCAGAATATCCCAGCGTTTGAGTACACGTTTTGTGTAAGACGACATCCTGTTATCAGTTGTAAATAGATAACCCTGTCGCTCCAGTGCATGTCCCCCAGCCTCTAGATATTCTGATAAGGTGTTCAGGTCATCTATGTCTACCCATTCCACACCGTCCATGGATATGTAGACCTCTATCACTTCTCCCCTCAGCGGTCTCTCTCCCAGGTTATAGAGCACCAACCTATTTAGCCTCACCTCATAGGAGTGGACTCCCATCCCCTTTGCCATTTTGGTGGCCCTTATCTGACCCACCTCTGTATTTGCTAGATCCCAATTCATTTTACGGTGACCAGTATTGCACACAATATACAGGGTGTGTCATCAACATGGAACGCTATAGAGGCATGTTAACATATGTTGTTATAACTGACATTGCTGTCCAGATCATACCTATCGCCCTTTATGATAATTTGGCCGCCGCTGCACTATGGGCCAAGGGTATGAATATGGTATCTGCAATGACGCCTACAACATCTCCCTGGGTGGTGGCGCCAAATGTTGGACCCAGCATCATGACACCATAGTTTGGGTTGGGCCTCCCTAGGTGCATATCCCTGCACCTCACCACATTATCCCTCATCTGCCATTCTGATGCACAGTCCCCCAGTTTATCAGGGTCCTCTTGCATGTATCCGCAATCCCTGTGGGTTTCAGCAACCTGACATTGTTGTGTGTCATGTGCATATCTGTTAACTTCACCTGTCACACCACCTTCCAGGCCATTGAGGACTATCTGAGGAAGCAGCAGACCCAGCACAGATCCCGGTGGTACACCACTATTCACCTTTCCCCATTGGGGAACCTGGCCATTTAGCACCACTCTCAGCTTCATATCTTCCAACCTGTTCACGATACACAATGGTACACTGCCTCCCATCCCAGGTATCTTCAGCTTTGCAAACGGTCTCTCATGCGGGACCATGTCAGAGGGTCCCTGCCAGTCCAGATACACAGCATCAACCGACTCACCTTTGTCCACTTGCCTCTTCACACCCTCATTATAACATAACTGATTAGTGGGACAGGATCCTCCTGGTCTAAAGCCACGTTGGCTGTCCCCCATCAGGTTGTGCCTATCTACCTGCTGAGTACATATATTCATTATGATGGTATCTACCATTTGTCACGGTACTGACATCAGGCTCAACGGTCTGTGTGTTCCCGGATAACCCCTCGATCCCTTTTTACAAACCATACCCATACCCATAACCATATCCGTGACCCAGAACATTACCATACCCATAGCCATCGCCGTATGGATCACCTGTTCTCTGCAGGTTGACCTTCCATCTCCCACACATGGACTCCTGGGTCATTGCATCAGGGCACACATTCATGTAGGTACGGCTCAATTGATAGCAGGTACCCAGCTCATCATCCACCTGGCCTGCCTCCCACTGCGTGGCTATCAGTCATACCCAGGGGCCTCACTGGGTGGATTTGATAGCAGGTTTGTATGTCTGTGCGATGGTAGGTGTACGTTCCAACATATTATGACATAACGGATGTGGACATGCGGTAATCCATGTATCCCCAGCCTGTACCATGGGGCTCCTCCCCCCCGTCAACAGTTATGTTTCCATATGAGGGCCTGACACAGCGGGATTCCCCAATGTAGACGGTCATGCTGCATACGTATTTCCCAGCTGTCCTCCAGGGGTGTAGCCAGGGCATAGGTCAGTGTTTCCACCTGTGCTCCCATCGCTGTGAGGGTTCCTCGCCAGATATTCTGGCCATTATGTACACCAGTTACCATGTTCAGCCGCCCAACACAGTTCCAGGGACACCGGCACTCTCGTCACATACCATCTGGCATGTGTCCCTGGGTCCCTATGACGTGCAGACACCGCTGGCAGAGGTACCGTCTGGAGATGCCTAGCTCTACAGCACCATTTCCCTGACCCTCACCACTACTCTGATGTGGGACTGCCTTCTGATTGTGTCCCAGTACACGTACCTCTCCTGCGTCGGCGCCACCTCACAGCGCATCGTCGCATCATCCCTCGAAGGGTCACATGCCATCTCTGTCTGTACACTGTGTCCTTTGCATCCGCTGATGTCGCTGGGGATCCTGATCATGCTCCCTGACATGATAGTCCACTGTAGATGGCACTCCATGTGGCCTATGCCTTGTTGTGTGCTCCACCCTAGCACTGCACAGCTGTGCTGACTCAGGCCCTGACCTTTGTGGTGTGTAGTTGGGTTACACCTCATAGCCCTCTTGCATGGACACACGGTACCACACACCAGCTCCTTTTTTGTCTCTGGGGACCCTGGTGCATTCTGGGAGCGGTGGTGTGTCATCGCAGGTACCTGCTGTCACATGCCATACAGGACTGACAGTTTGCTTGTCCAGGGTCACTCACCCTATCAGGGGCTCGCTCCTGACCTAGGACACGCTCGCTCCTCACCAGGTTCACACAACACTGCAGTTATGCCGGCATATGACTGTGTTCATTGGCCCTCAAATGGTGTGCTGTTTGTTACCTGACCACCCGCCACCCAAGGCCATACCCCTGTGTCTATTCCGCCAATATGCCACGTACATAACCCTCACCAGTAGCAGCTGTTGATGTACAATGTGACAAACAACACAATCACATCACACAGGGAACAGTTACATATATCTTGTGTATGTGACCACCTCATGCCACCCACCTTCAGACCTGTGTGCTCCACCTGCGCCATGGCTGCGCATCTCAGACATCAGAACGTCCATCATGTGGCTGGAAGGGGCCTGCAGCTGTTGTGGTGGGGGACCCATAGCCTGGCTGTCAACAGGCTGCTGCATGTTTCCGGCCATCCCAAGTGATGATCCACTGGTCCTGGGGGGCGAGGGCTGTGGGCCAGTTGCATCTGTGCGTTCGCCTGATTGCTGGGCCTCTCTGTCCTCCCGGGTCTCAGCCACAACCTCGTCTGGCTCATCTACATCCTCCCCCTGCTCAGCCTCATGCGCACCCATGCTGCTGTAGTCACCTGTGATGTGAGCAATAGAGGGGGGCTGTGATATGTATCAACGCAAAAACTGTATATCCGCTTGTGCTGTGGTCAACACATACATGCGGTGATGTTGGCATGCATACTGCTTACACACTCACCTGATTCCTTCATCAACCCATACGGTAGTGCCATGTCCCCTCACCTCGGGTACAGGTGGGTGCAGTGTCCCTGTCTGTGTGTTCTGATTGGCAGTAAGGTGCTCATAGTCGCAGATCCCTTCCTGCCCCCGTCCCATACCTCCCTCCCTATGTGCCTCTCATGTCACCGTTTGCCCTTGGTTACCCTGTGGTCGCACCCGCCTCTGCCACCCCCTTTCAGAGTGTGCAGGGCCATTATATTGGGCATGCGACCATGACGGATAGTGTTCTGCGCGGTGCGTGACATTCAGGGCTGTGGGCTGGGATGCTGTGCAGTAGACCCTTATAGCACCGTCATGCGTTTGGCCACACACATGCAGTGCCTGGCAGCTCACATGTTCCCTATACATGCCTTGCTGCATGTCCACACATTACTACAGGGTACGTCATAGACTGCTGTGGGGGTGGGGGTGTGTCTTATTGCCATTACCAGATATGGGACAGGTGGGGGTACGGATGGGATGAGGAACATGTGGTACCTGTGTCCTGCGACCTGGCCCCACATCAGGGTTTGTGTTAGGACAGCATACCCACATGCCCTATTGGGGATGGCTACAGGGTGTGGCGTGTGCGACACATACGGGGTGTGGGGTTGCACGAGGCTGCGTGGTCTGCAATGCTGATCACAGGTATGTCCTGTGAGCTACTTGGTAGCGGTGTGTGTTGGTGGGCAATGACAGCAATATACATGGATGTGTGCTGAACGTGTCATCCTATGCGTCACAACATTACCTTGCCCGGACATCAGTCTGCTAGATTGGCACATCAGTCCTAGTCCTATCGCTGTGCGACCTTCAACAGTTACGCAGTCACGGGATGGAGCGGATGCTCCCTGGTACACAGCGGTCCGTGGAGATACCCTCGTCCCATTACGGAACCACGGGAAACACTGGCATCGCTAACATGGATATGTTGCCCTGGGAACAGTCAATAGCCACCCATCTGCTCGCCGCACGGCAATCTCAGTGTCAATGACATGGTAACACTATGATACCATGTGGAGATCTCACAATGGTCCACGTGCACATTTGTAACTAGTTTGGACCCTGTCTAGGGGGCCATCCCCAGGGCCCCAAGCGGAGATACACCCTCAGGACTTTGCAACTCACCTACACTCTCAGTTGTGCCTTATCAACAGTCCCTCAGTGACAATCACTACACCTGTGCAGGATGTCCCTGGCACCATCTCACCATTCTGTTTCCCTTCCGACAAAGGACATGAGGGCACCATTGCAGCCCTATTCATCTCCACCTCCCAGTCCGATCCATGCTATGCCTCCTGGGTCAAGGGGCTTCACAGGCACGTCGGCCCAGTGATCGACAACATCATGTCCCTTTCCTTCACAACTGGATCATTACCTGCAGGCCTTTGGCATACCTCAGCTATACCCCTGTTGCCAGACTGCAATGTGTACCCTCCACAGTTGGGTTCCTATGGACCCATCTCTGGCACACCTATACTTGCTGAGATGATGGGAGACGTGGACGTACGACAGCTACAGGGACATATTGATTGTGCTGCACCACTGGACCCCTGCCAACATGGCCTCAGGGACCTCCATGGAGTTGACACCCTCCTCACCATACTCCTCAGTTAGCTGATGTATGGCATAGATGATATCCAACTGGGTTGCCACCTCCCAACTCTGGACGTCCCTGCAGCGCGTGATTCAGTGACACACAAACTCCTAGTGGCGGGAATAATTGTGAAGGGCATCACTGGAACAGTGCTTATATGGTGCAGGTCCGATCTGTAGCGAGGGTGGCAGCATGTCGGCTCAGTGGACAGTACATCTCAACCCTTCCACCTACATCAGGGTGCTAACCAATGTTCATCACATTCTATCCCCCTATTGCACATCTACCTGCAAACCATCTGTGGGTTCATACATCCTTGTAGTGTTGTCTACATGCCTTATGGCGATGACGTTGTTCTTTACACACCCATCTCCACTGCACATATGTCTCTCCCCCCTCTCATACCCTGCCCCAATGCATTGTTAGGGTGTCCGTCCTCGTGATACCTCCATATGTGACATACAACAACGGAGGTCCTCTTGATCACGCGCAATCCCAACATCATCCCACCACATCATCTCAGGACTGGGGTATATGACCTGCAATCCTACCCGTCCTCACTTTACCAGTATTTCATTTTATAGGTACGCATCCATATGATATCCCACCTGGAAAACACAGGCACACCTGCATACTACCTAATCCACCTTATGGGACACCTACGCTGCATGTTGGAACCAGACAATTTGATGACAATATACCATGCACTGATGATCCCACACGTCATTTACGGGACCATCATTTGTCAGCTTCCGCACTAATCCACCTTATACCCGTTACAGCTGCCAATGACTGCTACAGCAAGGTTACCTCAGGGAGACGCCTTGGATAACCATGTTTCCCTGAGCTGATTCACTTACATTGGCTAGCCATTCAGGCCAGCATTATCTTTATCACCCTAACTCACACGTTGAACAAACCTAATAGGCTCTACACTGCAGTCTTCTCCTCCCCTACTCACTGCAGTACACCAGACAGAGCAAGAGCATCCACGAACATCACCTCCCTGGAGCTACAGACGGCCATCACAAGCCCTGCCTCCTCAGCAGCCCACAGGACCTTTCACCTTTGTGCCCCTAGGTGCTGCAATGCAGCACCCCCTGGCATCTGGCCTATCAGCAGCTAATCACAATTCAGGTAGGCCGTCACTTTCTATCCCTGCACACTCTTCCCTATAGAGTCATCAACACCTGTCGACCTGAGCGAGCCCACCCACATACCTGATTGCATGATATCTCAGTAACCTGCCTGTGATGAGTATATATGACGTTGGAATATATACCTGTCAGCTTATAGTGGTAACATGTCCCTGATCATTTATGGTACATCTGTGGGATTTCTGTACATTGTTTGCCTTGGTATCGACGTTCCGTCCCATGTCATCTGTGATCTCATGCATGTTGAGTGTACTGGGATTAGGTTTGCCTGTTAGACACGCTGATGCTGAATAGTGCGGTGTATGAGGGGATATAGATAAGAACCTAACTACATAGCTATACAAGGTGTACACTCCGGGGGACATTGGGATGGTCACCTGAGGATGGTGTAGACTACTTACACCTCTTATCAACACACATGTGTTGTCGCAGAACCGCAGATCTCTGACTCACACATGCAACGCTTCTGCAGCAGCATAGGCAGATTACCTTCTCGCATCAACGACCTGTATCATGTGCTGCTCATTTCACAGGTTAGGATATGTTTTTTCCGGCCTTGCACCGCTACTCTTCCTGCTGCACCTGCACAGATCTGTTATCATTGACCACCTTTGTATAACATCTCCTTTGTCATGTTGGACACTGATCATCTGCCTGCTGCTACCATGGAACTCCACAGTAGCAGCATTCAGGTGAGCATTGTCTGTGCTGATCAGGCACATGTTATACGACGTGTGTTAATGATTAGCGTGATGTTCCGTCGACAGCCTGGGATGACAGGAACATTGGACAGAGAGAACATATCGTACCCTGTCAATGGAGAGGTACATGCTACAGGTCAGTGATGCGTTAGGGCATCCTGTCTTAGCATCGTCCCTAGCTTTGCATGTGTGCGTGTGAGACCAGCATATCATCCACACCCGGTCTGTGTTGATCAGAGGTGGAGGTGGTCTGGACCTTCATCCAGTGAGTCCGCCATGTATTTCTGGAGGGTATTCTCTATATATCTATTTGATATCTCCCTGTGATTGGACCCCACTAATCGTGGCAATTAACAATCATACCGGTCACATCAGGGAGATGTGTGCCACGTGCATGTGCGGCCTGTGCTCAGACCTCACCCAGGCTGGGTGCTCAGACACATTGCATAGGGGACACACATGGAGCCAGGGTATTGGGCTACATCCCTCACAAATATGTGTGTCAGCCATCATGTTGTACGGTAGTTTGTGGTGACACACAATGAGTGGGAGGGGGGCCATCACAGGAGGGACAGGGTGCACAGTGGCAGATTGGACTGCAGGACGGAAAGGTATGTACAGTGTCCATACAGACATGCTCAACAGAACAGGCACTGCCATCGCAGCTGGGCTTTCAGCAGCCATGACAGAGGCTACAGCAGCACAGATGGGCCTGTCGTGTCAGAGGGGACTGTCACAGCAGTTATCACACCAGGTACTGGCTCACAGGGATGTCATGGCGGTATCATGGAGGGAGTGCAAGCTCTGGATGCATTGTGTGGACCTACACACTCAGTTATGAGTGTGCTGTGGACTCTTGGGGGGGATGTCCTGGCCCGTGGGGCCGGGGAGGGTGCCTGTGCAGAGCTTTCAGCAGTGCCCTGTCACGGTTATTGCAGGAGGGACAGACCCCCTTGACATGCAACCTGTCTGTCAGAGTGTGACTGATGGACCTCTGTGATGCCGTGATTGCGTCATTGCATACATAGGTTCCAGACGGAGCTGGTGACATCATAGGGTTGCTGTTGGTTGAGATGTTAGGTCTGTGGGCATTTTCTCTGGGTTCTATCCTGTATGTGCGTTGGTCATGTATTGGCCCGCAGACTGAGTTCCATACATGTGACAGCAGAGGTGAGGCTTGGGGGATGGGAGGGGTGAGCTGTGCCTCACAGTGCATGTTGTGTGGTTGTCCTGGGGACAATGTTTGCTGGTCTCCCTATCCGCACACTGTGTGCAGCAGAGGTATCCAGTTTGCAGCTGTGAGCTCTGTTACTGTCACCTCACAGGTTCAGTGTCCCCTGGGTGTTGTTACAGTGAGCCATGTTGGTTTGGCCATTACATGGCCTGGCCAACCCTGACACATATATGTGATTACAGGCGTACACTGTGGGGACTACCTAGTAGCCATAGCGTACAAAGGGTTTGGAAATGCACATGCTTAGCTGATAGACCTGTTTCATATTGGCAGTTACATACGGTGCTACGCATAGGCTGTTGCCTGGACATTGTCACATAGAGATTTGTCAGACGTACCTGCTAGCGGGTGTGCAGTATCCAGGAGCTCAGGCAGGCCACATGTGTAGATATCTCCAAGTCTTTCTGCAAGCTCACGCTCGAGGGCCGATAGTGGGGAGATGAGGGGGCCCCCGCCACCTGTCCCCAGGGCATGCTGGTGTTCAGCCACCATCACCTGCCGTACACCTCTTTTTATGTCAGAAAATCTTTTTTTCAGACTGTCCGTGTCTCTTGTTGGGCCACCCGCCCCAGCCACTGCTAGCCTCACATCCTCCCACACAGCATTGCGGTTCCCCACGGGTGTTTGGCTACTGAGGCGGCCGAAGAGGACATCGTAGTTCTCCAGAACCATGCTCAGGAGGCTGTGGTTCTCCTGGTCACTGAATCTCATCGCCCTCCTCCGCTGCGTAGCTGGCACAGGTGGGCGCTTTCTTTTGCCAGTGTGTCTTTGCACCTCCACACCTGTATTCCCCGATGGGCCTGCAACGGCCTCAGGCACCGGTGTCACCGCCCCACCCACCTCTGCAGTGCACTGTTGTTCTGCATCCCCACCGGCCTCATCAACATTCACCCCCTCGCTCCCCCTCTCCCCCTCTCTCTCCATCACCCTCTGCCCTCACCACTCCCCACCCAGCACAGGACACCACACGCCACCCTACACACTGCAGACCACCCCACCCCACCCAATCCACCCTACCCTGCACAGAACACAACAATACACATAAAACAGACACAGAAACAGTGCTACACCAAATACGATATGGCACTCTACAGACACACAGCCTCCTCTCCCCCTACAACACCTTCTACCTCTTCAGTATCACACACGCCTCTGTTTCTCCTCACTCCCTCACTGTATCTTACAACACCCTCGTCGTTTACCTGTGGTACAGTGTGTTTTATACCATATTATCATTGCCTTTTGCCGTTGCGCATGCGTTTCGTTTTCTATTTTTGTGCGCCGCTGATGTGCGCGTGCGCTGTCGTCTGTGCGCGCCGCGGATCTGCGTCAGAGATGTGCATGGGCGTGTATGGGTGCGGCGCATTCAGATGCACATGCCGTCATCACGCATACACGCCCCAGCGCGGACAACATGGACGTTTACGCTCTGTTTTCCGTTTGCGCATGCGCTGTTGCTGTTCGGCTTTGTTGTCCGCGCCACAGATGTGCGCATGCGCTTTCGTCTGTGCGCGCCACGGATCTGCGTCAGAGATGTGCATGGGCGTTTGGGTGCGGCGCATTCAGACGCACATGCCGTCATCACGCATACACGCCCCAGCGCGGCGCACACGGACGGCAGGGATTGCTCTATGGGATGCACATGCGCACGGCGCTCCCCCACGGCGCACATTGACGCACAACGTCACAGGCGCACATCTCAACACCAGAAATACATCTATATATCCTCATGCATAGATAGTACACATTGAGGGTTGTATTGTAGGAGAGGTGTACGTTTGGAGAGGGTGACATATTGATCAGGCTAGGTTATCTGTGTAGTTCATTGTCTCTTGGGTTGTACTGTGTGTATTGTATTGTATTGTGTGTATTGTGTTGTGTATCGCATCCGTTTGTTCAGTTTATCAGTCGGTGTTTGTGAGTTGGTCGCTGTTGTGGGAGGTTTGTGTGTGTGTTGTAGTGTGTTTGTGTAGGCCTGCGGGGTGAGGTGATGGCTGGGATATATGTTTCTGCATGTGCCCTGGATGGTGAGCAGATGCTGCGGTTGCCGGACATGGGGGATGGTGTCCATGGGGCTGAGGCACAGGGCATGGGTGTAGTCCCGCAGCAAATCAGACCTGCAGCTGTGGAGGAGGGCCAGGCAGCTGATGTACGTGCACAGCGCAGGAGACGTGCCGAGGTGCAGGCTCGGCAGCCTCGCCTCTACAGGCCCAGGGCCCAGCTCCAGGACATGCGTGAGGACCAGGTCATCTCCCTGTACAGGCTGAGCACAAGGGCTATTAGGGAGCTCTATGAGGATCTACGACCTGACCTCGAGCCCCTGACTAATCGGTCCCATGCCATACCGGGTTTAGTTAAGCTCCTTGCTGCTTTACATTTCTTTGCCTCTGGCTGTTTCCAACACTCAGTGGGCGCAGTGGGTGGCATGAGCCGACCCTCCTTCTCCCGATGTCTCCACCAGGTACTGCGTGCCATGGTCAGCCGGGTGGGGAATTACATAGCCCTTCCCCACAATAGGCAACATTGGGGGACCCTGAACCGAGCCTTTGAGGCTGTAGCTGGGATACCACACGTGATGGGAGCTATTGATTGCACACATGTTGCCCTGGTCCCACCTAGAGACAGGGAGGTGGTGTTCCGCAACCGCAAACACTACCATTCCCTGAATGTTCAGGTTGTATGTGATGCTGATCTGCATATTCTGAATGTGGTCCCACGGTTTCCAGGGTCCACCCATGACTCCTATATCCTGCATCGCTCAGCACTATTTCGACAGTTTGAGGAGGGACTGTATGGGGACTGCATCCTGCTGGGTGAGTATGTCCACACATATGATGTAGTCTGTAGGTTATATCATTTTGTCACTTAACATCTCTTATATATTGCACTATATACGCTCTGTGTGTTAGGCAGCTGAGCTCACGTTCAGCAGACATTGTGGGCGGGGTGTAGACATTGAGTTGCATGTGACATGATGAGCCATGTCACATCTGGTTGGAAACAATACCTGGGGGTGATATGCTGATGGTGTAGGGGGACATATGCACATGTTCAGATGCATGTACATGGGTGTGCATTTCAACGTGTGTGTGTATTTCACCGGGCCACAGGTGGGTGGGTGGGATTGTTGTCCATCACACCCACCTGTGCATTAGTGGCATTTGAGGTAACTGTGTTATGTCATGTCACATTTCTGTGAGTCACAAGCCATACACCTATCGCATATCATTTGTGTGTGTGAGGGCCACACCCCTACACATTACTGGGTTACTTGAACATTGTTTGGTGGATGACATGGGTTGGTAGTTGTTTGGGGTTTCGACACATATGATGGATGTTCATAACCTTGGCAACGTTGGGTACACCTTTCCCTAGGTAGGGTTCTGGTTTAGGCATAGCCCATAACATGTGTGCATACACACGTGTGTTGTGAATGACTTTGGGCCACTGCAGATGGCCACTACTTTGGCATCAGTGTATGTCATTAATCTGATGTGTCTCTGACATTGAGAGAGGTGACAGCAAGGGCAGGGGCCAACTTGTGAGCGGGCAGAGAGGTGTTGGTACCCCATACAGAGGAACCTTGACAGTCTCTGTTGTTGTGATAGTTCAGGGCTCATGTGGGCTACAGTGTGCAGATCTGTGGAACACAGCTTAACAGGGATATTAACATGATGGTGACAGTGGACCGTGTGTCCACTGACATGGTTGTTGGTCAGCGGTCGACAGCATATGGCATCAGACTGCTGTCTGTAGGTATGTTGACCTTACTGGACACAGTGTTGTGAGGTGATATTGGGTTGATGTTGTAGAAATCCCAGGTCAGACATGTTTTGGGTGTGCGTTTACATTGCCTCATACAACATTCTTGTGGTGTATAGCTTGCTAACATATACGTTTGACGTGTTGTTTGTGTGCTGGTGGTTTAGGCTGCCATTGGTGGTTTCAGAGATGCGGACATTGACTGCATACCAAGACGCATATGCCACACCTAGCGGATCTTTGTTTGCAAAACTGTGACATTGCTGTTATTTGCCATGTCTGTCCAGACTACAGGGGCCCTTTCTGACATTTCTATCACCATAGGTCATATTCTGTCAAATGTATATTTGTGTTGTCATATGATTCTGTCAGGATGTGTCATGCACTTGTCTCTAAGGTCCATACCTGTGCAGATTTGTGGTGGCATGCGCTCATGCATTCACATGCATCATTCTCTTTTTGCAGGTGATGCAGGGTATGGATGTCGCCCCTGGCTGCTAACCCCTGTGCGTCAACCACGGACACGTGCAGAGCGGAGGTACAATGAGGCCCACGCCTCCAGCCGCTCTGTCATAGAGCGCACCTTTGGCGTTTTGAAAAGTCGCTTCAGGTGTCTGGATCGGACAGGTGGGGCCTTACAATATCAGGCAATGACTGTTGCAGAGATAATCGTAGCCTGTTGCATCCTGCACAACATTGCTCTCAGGCATGATATTGCTGCAGAGATTAATGAGGATCTTGCGGAGGATCCACCGTGCCCCCCTGTACGTGCCAGTGGTGACACACAGGCAGGCACAGCAGTCAGGCAGAGGTTGATTGCTGAGATATTCAGTGGTATGTATTGCACATCCTCCCACATATATGTGCTGTTGTGTGCATGTGAGGTTTATAACGGGTCATGTGTCTGCACATATAGCATTCAGATCCATCACTGCATTGTCCTTATGCTGAACATCCAACGGTAACATAGGGCCAGGGGTGTGCAATGGACAATGTGGACAGGGCACAACAGGGGCTGTTGGTGTTTTTGGGGTTTGTGTGTTGAGACACCTTTATGAGCTTTTGGGGGTCACAGTACCAGTTAGTGTCTGTGTGTGATAGCAACTGCTGTGCAAACACACTGTTTCCATTATAGTGTGTGTGTGGCACGGTGTCAGGCATATGTTCCGGGGTTACATGGGGTGTAGATGGCAACATTTGTGGAGAGCTCTCATGCGGCCACCTTGTTTATGTACTACAATCAGGGTGTGCTTGTGTGTGTGTTATGCTATTATGGGCTAGCTATGTCTGTATGTTTATAATGTGTCATGCAACATGTATTACATAGCACAGTACACATGCGCATGACTGCATACCCATGATGGGATAGATTACATGTGACAGGTGTTGCTGCCACAACAAACGGTACCATATGGTATGTTGATTTACGTAGCACATACATGGCTAGGGTGAGGCATGTGGACATAGTCAGTGTACAGCCCGGGGTCGATATCATTGGTTTCATCTTATATAGTGAGGTGTCATACATTGCAGTATTCTCACTGTACACACATACGGATGTGCAGCGGGTCACATCATGAACGGGTGGATTACAGGACCCCACTGTAGAGCTGCATGTGTGTATATGTTTGCTAGTTTACCGATTTAGCAAATAAAGAGTGGCATATGTGGGTGATACTATCTGAACATCTACGTCATGGCTCTGGTACATGCTGTATGTCGGTCAGGTTAGCACAGTACACAGCCACATATGCCTTGTCTACACTGGCAAGGGATGTTATGTTGACATACACACACAGACCTATTTGGGTGATATGTGGTGCAGGTGCACATATAGCCTCTCCATGGATTAACATTCTCCCTGATACCCAGTGGCCTGACATGACGCCATCATGGTCTGATGAAAGACAGACATGGGGGTGTTGTCTGGTACACATGGTGATGACATTGCCATGTATTTAGGCACATGATCAGTGCACATATCTAAGTAATCATTGATGTACAGGATGTACACTGCATAATATTCCTTTGCACAGTGGATACAGGGGGTGGTACAGCATATTACCAGGTGTCACAGGTATATACAATGGACTAACAAACAACATTAGGGGAGTCATAGACACGGAGAGGGGGTAATGTTGTCAACCTGGCCAACACAGACTAATGGTGCGACCTTGGGATGTGTTTCACACATGGTGTTTGCAGACACCTCCTTAGACAGGTGTGAGGTGCAACCAAGGGTGGTGGGGGCAAATGAGTAATAGGGGGACATTTCATTGGTATCATACGTCTACATGCTGCCTCTCCCATGTGGTATATCAGTACAGTGTGAGGGTGAACAGTCAGTCGTTGGGTCAGGTTGTGGGGTCTGCCAGCTGTTGACATTGCTGTGTACTGTGGGTTTCACAGATGGGACATGACATATATTTTGTGATGGTTTGTTTCCCTCTCCACAGGACCAGCTTCATGAGGATGCTGTTCCACTGTAGCATTGGCACATGAGGGCCCATCGTCCAAGATGCTGTGGCCCAGGGTAGGTGGATCTACAGCTACATTGTGCGTACATGGGTTCATGGGAGCAACATGTCGCCTGTCATGTGTCATATGAGGCAGCTGGTGTTGTACAACTCTCCCCTGACAGCCTCCCTTACCCATATTTTGGGGTGGTGACCCATCTCCCCATGTGTTTGTGTACAGTATGTTCGCAGGGACACCTTTTCAGTCAGATGTACAGCAGAGTTAGATGTGTTTTTGGTTGTCGTGTTTTACGGATACTGCATTTTCTGTCTACACCATCATATTTAGATCAGACATCACCAAGGTATATGTGCATGTGACTTGGCCATGATGTGCACAGGTTTGCACTTGTGCACATTCAGCCCATGTTTTTCAGCTGTGCCCCTGACCAACGCATACTGTGTGTGTGTTTGCGCTTATGTTTTGAATATGTCCTCCAGCATTGTCCGGGCATGGTACATTATCACGTGCTCTCATGGGTGTGTGCACCTGGGGGGCATGGTGGGGTGTACTACCTCTACTGTTGTGCTGCTTGCCTTGTCACCATGGTCCACATGTGTGGTGAGCTGTGAGCAGCAATGTGTCTTGTGTTTTGAGAGACAGGTGTTGAGCAACATTTATTTCTCTCATATGTAGGCATGCTGTGGAGATGCATCAACAGTTGATGTACATGGTAAATCGACATGTCTGGCTGACATTGTCTCCCTTCGCTGTGACCTGATGTGGCTATGCAGTACTTGGAGGAATTGATGAGGGCCGCATGATGCACACATAGGGTTTGTTTTAACTTTGCGAATTTGATATTACATCTGGCTGTACCTGTCCTGGGGTTTATGATCCTCACATGGACATGTTATGTAGCATCGCTGTAGACACAAACAGATGCATATAGTGTGTAGCTGTGAGATGCCCGTGTGACCTGGGATTGTACATAACCATATCCATGTGACAGCCATGCCTGCATTTACATGTACTGTTGGCGCTCATCTCCTTTTTTTTTATATGCATCTGCTGTAATTTGTGACTTTGCATCCCTTTGGTCTTTATTTTGTGTATTGTGATTCTTGGCAATCTGTTCTGTTTTGGCAAGGTGTCTAACAATACCATACTTCTCCTCTCGTGACACAGGGCAGGTGACATAACAGCACCATTTCCTCCACGCCATCTGGCTCACCATCCAACGTCTGTTGTGGGACTGACGTTCATCTTATTCTTTCCAGGGAGATGTGCCATTGGATGTTTGACCTCTGTTGGTGGCACACAGGCGTGTGATGGACAATTTTGCTCTTTGACCGCTGACTTACCCATGATAGACCTGTACAACACACAGTGTGTGCCATGCTGTGGCTGTGTGTCGTGCTGCTGACAGGGACACAGATGGACTTTCATGGACTGTGTCATCTTGGACGATGGCACTTTACTGTGCATGGCCAGGTTTGCATGGTGTGTTTTGCGATGATCTTTTGCCTGTCAAGGACACCTTGCTTTTGGGACACTGTGCGCATCAGGGACTGACATAATCTATGTATTTCTGACATCCTTCCACAGTTGGTTAGTGTATAGGTGTGTCCCATGTGTGTGACATGGCACACATGATATGTTACTTTGTGGGTTTCAACATCAGCATACAGCCATGTTTGTGGCACGGGGGCACACATGGAGGGATCCAATTGTCTATGTCCACCTGCCCCACACCTGAACAAGGTGCAGGTTCTGCCACATACACACTTTCATGTCCGCCACCATCCTTGTTAGATGTGTGGAGGGGCCAGGGGTGCTTAGATTCATGTGTGGCATCACTGTACCATGTTTGTGTACAGCTGGTGCCTGTGCTTCTCAATAACTATGTTTGTGAGACACTGCATGTGGACCTATGGCTCTGTGTAGTTCACTGTAGGCTGTCTGACCATCATTTGCATCTGGATATGTTAGTTATTGTATATGTTTACTGTACAGATGTGACACTCTGCATGTTTGTCCACGCGGTGCAGTGCACATTTGCAGAGTCCTGTTTTACCCCCTGCATTGACAACAGTCTCATTAGGCCATTATATTTGGTGTGGGTCAGAGTGGGTGTCCATTGTCCTCCTACACTTCAGCATTGCATGGACCATGCTATCGGTAGCCAAACACTGTCCACCAAACAAACAATGCAAGGGGACATACTGCACGGTGTTATGTCTGCACCTTTCAGGGAGTTGTGTTCTTTGTATTTTCTCTGTGTTCATGTGTCCCTGTTACCTGTTAGCATACAATCATTCAGCTCTAGATGATATTTGTCATGTACACTGAATACTTTCTGATGTGCCAATCAGCCATTATGTGGGAGGTTGGACATAACTTAATGAGGGTGTTTGTCACATGTCAACATTGTGCCAGCATATGTCTTTCTCTTTTGGGGGCCACCTGTGTTGCATGAGGGCTATGTTGGGGGGGGGGACATGTGATGTGTTTTGGGTCTTACGCTTACAACGCCTCGAGTGTACATGCCCTCATATGTAGCTCACACATTGTGGGCATGCAGCAGATGCTCGTGTATGTGGCCCTGGAACCCAGTGCATATCATGCACCTGTTCCACCAGAGATCTCATGCCACTCAATTGTGCGCAGGCATTGACCTTTATGTGGCATGTGTGTTTGTACCTTGCTGACTGTGTTCCCATCTTTAAACAGGGAGGGGCTTACTTTGAAATTATGATTACACTGTGTACAGTAACTGGGAGGTGTGATCCAAATAAATATATGTATTATACAGACATTAGTTCCTTTTGCTGCTTGGTCATGTTCACACACATGCACTACAATGTCTACCTTTGCATATGTCATGACTCCTTGTGACCTTGGGACTCCGTGGTTACCTTGACAATGTTCCTCGAGTTACTCTCCAAGGGCCACATGATCTGGTTTTCTGAAATGAGGCCTGGTTGCCTTGTGTGCATGACAGTTTTGTGACGACTAGGCTGCTCCTCCTCTCGTAGAGCACATTCACACTTGTGTCTACTGGTTTGCTTGCAAGGTGCATGTCCACCTGTGCTCACAACAGTGTACGATGGCAGCTGTGCATGTGTCTGGCATTTTGCACATCACAGGTTCTTACTGGTTCACATACAGACCCTGTCTTTGGCATATTATGTATTCCTTGGGCTCAGTGTATTATTTGTGGGTGTGGTTGGTGGCATGTGATTTCAAATAAGGTTATGCGTTTAGCCCACGATATGCTTTGTTTTTAATTAGTTTGTACATTATGCTGACTTGACCATTAGTTCACTGCAGGTTAATCAACTCTACACACACCCATGTCTGTGATCAGGGTGCAGCAGGGTGTGCACTGTGTGCTGCCTAGCCAGCAGATATCATCTGTTACATAGGTTTCTCTCATTATGTTGTTTACACTGCTGTGCACCTGGGGGTGTGGTGGTGCTGGGTTTCAGCAGGTGTGTGTTCACCCTTTTTCATGTGTTGCTCTCTGCTGTCCTGTCCATGATCAGTACATTGCTTCGCCACGCATCCTCCACTGCCCTTGGGGATACCTTGCTTTGCTCTTGTTATGTCTGTATATATTTATGTATTTGTTTTGGTATCCCACTTTTCACACGGTCAAGGGGGGTTTCATACGAGGGGGGGGGGGAGGTTTTACATGTTGGCCACGGCCATTGCCAGGGGGGCTACATTGACGGTTTCAAATGGGGACATAGGACATACTATGGACATTGACAGATTGTGCACATTGTCATATTTGTATGGGGTGGGTTAGGGGTTGGATTAGTGGGGTTCCTGGGACAGTATGTTTTTCAGCTGTATTATAATGGATTAGTGGTCTGGGTTGTTACCAGGACATCTTGGGGGCCTGTGCATGATACATGGGGCATGAAGTTCAGGGTCTCGATTGCAGGTCCCTTGCGGGCCTTTGGTTCATTTGTTGCTTACAGTACCGGAGTTGGTGGGGGCTTGTCTGGTAGTTGTGCCGTGGCCTGGGCGACACAGTCTGGTGTTGCTTTGGGGGTTGCGTGCTTCATGTATGACTTTGTTGGTATGTGGGAGGGCTTTGTATTGACTCCTTGCTTCAGGTGCCTGTATGTATGTTTCTTTCAGGATTGGGGTGATGTGGTCTGTATATTTTGCATGCTGTGTCTACAGCATCACATATCATTGTGTGTTTGTGCATGCGTCCCTGGTCCCAACTACAGACTGTGATCTGAAATGTACACAGGAGTTCTGCAGGTGCATTTGTTCATGGTTTCCCTTGTGGATTTGCCTGTCCTTACAACCAGCATGCATGTAGCGTGAGGGCCTGGACTATTTCTGACTGCACCCTTTGCTAAGACACACACATTGGTGCTGTTTCCTACCTTTTGTTGCTTTTACATTTCTGGGGTTGTTGGTATGTGTGATTCCTCTCTGTTCTCTTGGATGTGCATGCGTGTCCTGCAGTTGTGTTTTCCATTTGTTTGACTCTCATATGTTGTCAGGTTTGTGCTGTGGACACATTGTACACTCATCTGAGTTGTGAGCCATGCATCTGTCCATCTTCTGTCTGCCAACTCTTGTGTCATGCTACCCTGATGTGCATGCAGCTGCAACCCTTCCTGCACTCCTACACCTTCCTGCATCACAACTCTCCATGTTGGTCGCTCCTGTGTTTGCTCTGCATATCATCGCTAGTCCACTGTAATCATGATATTTCACAGATCCTGCCATTTCAGCCCCTCTGCTGGACACATCTTCCCATCCACGGTTACACACCATCATTATAACATGGTACATTATCCATCACTCTGTACATAGCTACAGCTGGCACAGGTGTCTTTATCCATTTCTGTTGCCGCCACATAGCCTTGTGGAGATCTTTGTGGTACAGCACCTGTGATGTCAGTGTTTCTTATACTTTTGGATTGCCTTTCCTTTCGGCTCTGTGCAGTATTTGGGTTACATGTGCACTCGCATTTGATGATGTGGTTGTTTATGATGTGCATTGTGTAGCAGCCTAACGGAACGATACTCTGGCTAGGCTTGTGTTTAGATGGCAGCACAGCTTACTGTACAGTTGCATTCTGAGAAAACAGATGTCACTAAGCCAACCTTGGTCACTGCTCATTTGGCACCATGACCCCTGCACCATCACGCAATGCCCTAACCATTGTGCTACACTGCTGTTCCCTCCTGCATGTCTGCTCACCTACCTGGGATTTCCCTGCGTTAGACTGCACAGTGATGCCAGCACTGACTGTGCTTGGACCATGCCCTGCCTCATACGACAAACTGTAAAGCACCCTACACACGACATTGTGATTTCCTTGGTGGACAATGCGCTTTAGGATTTGACATGTGAGGTACCTTATATTGCGTCATATGCATCACCTGATATTACAGTGCTTTCATAGTGCATTTGCAAGGGGGAGTAACAACAATAACATGTAAAATGCCTTCTAGATCACTATTGCTCATGACAGATGATGGCTCGTCTAGCCGCTTCATTGGGCACTGCAGGGGATTGAACCCCCGATCCCTGCTCCATTGGTAGGCGTCGTTCCCATCGTGCTGTGGCTCAGCTCGTGTGCTTTCCCATCCGCGCGCCGCCTTATGCCGCACAAAGTTCCTCTACCTCGTAAAGGATTAGTGCGCCGCCTTCTGCTGCCCACTATTTCGGTGCCTCCTAAAATGTTGCCTGAGCCTGCCGCTTCATTGGGCACTGCGGGGATTGAACCCCCGATCCCTGCTCCATTGGTAGGCGTCGTTCCCATCGTGCTGTGGCTCAGCTCGTGTGCTTTCCCATCCGCGCGCCGCCTTATGCCGCACAAAGTTCCTCTACCTCGTAAAGGATTAGTGCGCCGCCTTCTGCTGCCCACTATTTCGGTGCCTCCTAAAATGTTGCCTGAGCCTGCCGCTTCATTGGGCACTGCGGGGATTGAACCCCCGATCCCTGCTCCATTGGTAGGCGTCGTTCCCATCGTGCTGTGGCTCAGCTCGTGTGCTTTCCCATCCGCGCGCCGCCTTATGCCGCACAAAGTTCCTCTACCTCGTAAAGGATTAGTGCGCCGCCTTCTGCTGCCCACTATTTCGGTGCCTCCTAAAATGTTGCCTGAGCCTGCCGCTTCATTGGGCACTGCGGGGATTGAACCCCCGATCCCTGCTCCATTGGTAGGCGTCGTTCCCATCGTGCTGTGGCTCAGCTCGTGTGCTTTCCCATCCGCGCGCCGCCTTATGCCGCACAAAGTTCCTCTACCTCGTAAAGGATTAGTGCGCCGCCTTCTGCTGCCCACTATTTCGGTGCCTCCTAAAATGTTGCCTGAGCCTGCCGCTTCATTGGGCACTGCAGGGATTGAACCCCCGATCCCTGCTCCATTGGTAGGCGTCGTTCCCATCGTGCTGTGGCTCAGCTCGTGTGCTTTCCCATCCGCGCGCCGCCTTATGCCGCACAAAGTTCCTCTACCTCGTAAAGGATTAGTGCGCCGCCTTCTGCTGCCCACTATTTCGGTGCCTCCTAAAATGTTGCCTGAGCCTGCCGCTTCATTGGGCACTGCGGGGATTGAACCCCCGATCCCTGCTCCATTGGTAGGCGTCGTTCCCATCGTGCTGTGGCTCAGCTCGTGTGCTTTCCCATCCGCGCGCCGCCTTATGCCGCACAAAGTTCCTCTACCTCGTAAAGGATTAGTGCGCCGCCTTCTGCTGCCCACTATTTCGGTGCCTCCTAAAATGTTGCCTGAGCCTGCCGCTTCATTGGGCACTGCGGGGATTGAACCCCCGATCCCTGCTCCATTGGTAGGCGTCGTTCCCATCGTGCTGTGGCTCAGCTCGTGTGCTTTCACATCCGCGCGCCGCCTTATGCCGCACAAAGTTCCTCTACCTCGTAAAGGATTAGTGCGCCGCCTTCTGCTGCCCACTATTTCGGTGCCTCCTAAAATGTTGCCTGAGCCTGCCGCTTCATTGGGGACTGGGGGGTTTGTACCCCCCGATCCCTGCTCCATTGGTAGGCGTCGTTCCCATCGTGCTGTGGCTCAGCTCGTGTGCTTTCCCATCAGCGCGCCGCCTTCTCCCTCCCGCGCAGCTTTTCCAGGCGGTAATGTGCGGGACGCACATGTGCGGGGCGCACATTGGCGCATATGTAAACCGCGTGTTTTTCTTTTTCAGGACGCAACGCCCACTCCTTATATGGCACACGCACACTAGCGCGGCCCCGCACATTATGAATGTTTAGTAAACATACCCCTATGTTCTTTGATCGTGAGAAGCAAATGTTTCAGATCATCTTCACTTTCAGCCAGTAATGTGGTATCATCAGCAATGCGAAGGTTGTTGATGAGTCTTCCACCAATCTTCACACCTCTGCTGTCTTCATACAATCCTGCTTCTCTGATGATTTGTTTTGCATATAAATTAAAGAGGTAGGGGGAAAGTATGCAGCCTTGTCGTATAAAAAAGATTTGGATAAGTTCCTGGAGAAAAGGTCCACAAACCATTATTAAAGAGGACCTCAGAAATCCAATGCTTGCCCCAGGACAAGCAATATGGAACCTGTGTGCCTCTTTGGGAACCTGCCATGTACTTGTGCCCTGGATTGGCCATTGTTGGAAACAGGATACTGGGCTTGATGAATCTTGGTATGACCCAATATTGCATTTCTTATGTTCTTATGTAAAAGAGACGAGGACAGTATCTGAATTCAAATAAGCATGGGACAAACACAGAGGATCTCTAAAAGTTAAAAAGGGAACTCTTATAGTTGATATGGAAGGGCAGACTAGATAGGCCATTTGGTCTTTTTTTGCTGTGATATTTATATATTTATGAAGTTTAATACTGAAAAGTATGGGGCATGATATTCAGCCAGGCAGGCTATACACCACTATTGCACATAGCCCTGCCCACTCACCCTTGCAGCAACGGCATTGAATATCTGAGTTCGGCGCAAAGGTAGCGGCGATATTGCAGACTATAGAATATAGAAAGACTAGGGAACATGCAATGAAGCTACAGGGTAAACTATTTAAGACAAATAAGAGAAAATATTTTTTCACTTAACATGTAATCAAACTCCGGAATTTATTACCGGAGGATGTAGTAAAGGCTGTTAGTGTAGCTGGGTTTAAAAAAGGTTTGGACAAGTTCCTGGAGGAAAGGTCCATAAACCATTATTAAAAAGGGACCCAGGATATCAATGCTTGACCCAATATAAGCATTGTGGAACCTGTGTCTTTTGGGGAACTGCTAGGTACGTATGACCTAGATTGGCCACTGTTGGAATCAAAATACTGGGCTTGATGGACCTTGGTCAGACCCAGTATGGCATATCTTATGTACCCGGTTAGCATCCATGGCTAAAACTAGGCAAGCCAAAAGCTGGCCTAATTTTAGTTGCGGATCACTAACCGTGTAGTGATGCAATATGGCCGCTACCCTGTTAGCAAAAATCTCCGCCTCTGCTTCACCCTGGAATGTCCCTAACACACCCTGATGCTAACCGGATAGCATCGGGTCGCGTAAGGGAGTCAGCAGGGGATATTCAATGGTATTAACTGTATAAGTGCCGTTGAATATCCCCATCTAAGGCATTTATACAGTTTGCTGGGCTCTAAACCGTGTAGCCAAAAAAGCATCTTTCAGGAAATGGAAAAAGGAGCCAAATGACGAAAACAGGAAACAACATAAGCACTCCTGCAAGCTAGGCAGGTAAAGACAATTTGAAAAAAAGCTTGCCATGGAAGTAAAAATGCATAATAAAAACTTTCTCAAGTACATTCATAGTAAAAAAAAAAAAACAACAACCTGTGAAAGAGTCAGTTGAGCTATTAGATGATAGAGGGGTAAAAGGGGTGCTAAGAGAGGACAAGGCCTTAGCGGAGAGACTGAATGTATTCTTTGTTTCAGTCTTTACTGAAGAAGATGTAGGGAAATTACCCATGCCTGAAAAGATATTTAAAGGTGATATAGCGGAAGAATTGAAAGATAAACCAGGAAGATGTATTACAAGTATTTGATAAACTGAAGAGTAGTAAATCACCTGGACCAGACTGTAAACAACCAAGGGTGTTGAAAGAACTGAAAGATAAAACTGCAGACCTACTATTAGCAATCTGTGAACTATTTTTAAAAACATCTGTAGTACCTGAAAACTGGAGAATGGCTAATCTAACACCAATTTTTAAAAAGGGTTCCAGGGGGGGATCAGGGAAACTACAGACCAGTGAGCCTGACATCGGTACTTGGCAAAATGGTAGAAACCATTATAAAGAATAAAATTACTGAACATGTAGATAGTCATGATTTAATGGGAGAAAGCTGACATGAATTTAGCCAAGGAAAGTCGTGTCTTATTAATCTGTTATATTTTTTTGAAGGTGTGAATAAATAGGTAGACTGATGTAAGCAAATTGATATAGTGTACCTGGATTTTCAGAAAGCCCTTGACAAGGTCCCCCATGAGAGACTCTTGGTGAAAATAAAAAGTCATGATATTGGAGGCAGTGTAGTATTATGGATCAGGAACTGGTTAAGGCTAAATGGCCAATTTTCTCAATGAAAAAAGGTGAATAGTCGAGTACCCAAGGGATCTGTGATGGGCCCGCTGCTTTTTAACATTTGTAAATGACCTGGAAATGGGAATAACGAGTGAGGTGAACAATTTGCAGATGACACAAAGCTATTCAAAGTTGTTAAAACACAAGAGGATTGTGAAAAATTACAAGAGGACCTTGATAAATTGGAAGACTGGACGTTCAAATGGCAAATGAAATTTAATGTGGACAAGTGCAAAGTTATGCACCTAGGAAAGAACAACCAAACTACGGTTACACGATGCAAGGTTCCACATTAGGAACCACCAGCCAGGAAAAAGATTTAAGTGTCGTCAGAGATAACATGTTAAAACCCTCCGCCCAGAGTGGAGCGGGAGGCCAAAAAACCAAACAGAATGCTAGGAATCATAAGGAAAGGAATGGAGAATAAATCCAAGGATATTATAATTCCTCTGTATTGTCCCATGATGCGACTGCACCTTGAATATTGTGCGCAATTCTGGTTGCTATATCTTAAAAGGGATATAGCAGAATTAAAAAAGGTACAGAGAAGAGCCACCAAAATGGTAAAGAGGTTGGAAGAATACCTCTTATAAGGAAAGGCTAAAAGATTAAGGCTTTTCAACTTGGAAAAGAGATAGCTGAGATGAGATATGATAGAGGTCTATAAATTAATGAATAGAATGGAATGGAATGGGTAAATATAGATTGGTTGTTTACGCCATCAAAAATTAGAAAGGCTAGGAGACACACAAAGAAGTTACAACATAACCCATTTAAGACTAATAAAAGAAAATATTTTTTCACTCAACGTGTAATCCTTTGCTTATTTTAAACCATTCTGTTTCTCCTTGTTCCATTCCAACTGTTGCTTCTTGATCAATGTACAGATTCTCCAAGAGAACGATCAGGTGTTCTGGTATACCCATGCTTCTTAATGTGGCCCAGAGTTTCTCATGGTTTACACAGTCAAAAGCCTTGCTATAGTCGATAAAGCACAAATAGATATCCTTTTGGTATTCTTTAGTCTTTTCAAGGATCAATCTTTACATCTGCGATGATGTCTCTCATTCCACGTCCTTTCCTGAACTCTTCTTGCACTTCAGGTAGTTCTTGTTACAGCTATGGTTGTAGTCTCTGTTGAATAATCTTCAGTAGAATCTTGCTGGCATGTGGGATCAGAGAGATTGTGTGATAATTTCCAGTCAGTTGGATCACCTTTCTTTAGTATTGGTATAAACACAGATCTTTTCCAGTCAGTTGGCCATGATGTTGTCTTCCATATTTCTTGGCAGAGCCTTGTAAGTACGGTAACAGCTGCATCATATTGCTCTAATGCTTCCATAGGAATGCCATCAATGCCTGGTGCTTTGTTCTTTGATAAGGCTTTCAATGCTGCTTCAACTTCTTCTTTCATCACCAATGGTTCCGGATCATAAGGTATAGGTTGAAATGGCTGTTGGTCCACTTGATCTTTATCATATAGAACTGGTTATTATATAGAACTGGTTAAAAGATAGAAAGCAGAGGGTAGGGCTAAATGGCCAATTTTCCCAATGGAGAAAGGTGAATAGTGGTGTACCCCAGGGATCTGTGCTGGGTCCGCTGCTTTTTGACATATTCATAAATGACCTGGAAAGTGGAATAACGAGTGAGGTTATCAAATTTGCAGATGACACAAAACTATTTAAAGTTGTTAAAACCCAAGAGGATTGTGAAAAATTGCAAGAGGATCTTAATAAATTGGAAGACTGGGCATCAAAATGGCAGATGAAATTGAATGTGGACAAATGTAAGGTTATGCACCTAGGGAAGAACAACCCAAACTATGGTTACACGATGCAAGGTTCCACATTAGGAACCACCACCCAGGAAAAAGATTTAGGCGTCATTGTGGATACCATGTTAAAACCCTCGGCCCAGTGTGCAGCGGCGGCCAAGAGAGCAAATAGAATGCTAGGTATGATAAGGAAAGGAATGGAAAATAAAACAAAAGATATTATAATGCCTCTATATCGTTCCATGGTGAGACCGCACCTTGAATATTGTGTGCAATTCTGGTCGCCGTATCTTAAAAAGGATATAGCTATTTTAGAAAAGGTACAGAGAAGAGCCACCAAAATGGTAAAGGGGATGGAAGGATACTCCTATGAAGAAAGGCTAAAAAGGTTAGGGCTCTTTAACCTGGAAAAGAGACGGCTGAGGGGAGATATGATAGAAGACTATAAATTAATGAACGGAGTGGAACGGGTAAACGTAGATCGATTGTTTACCTTATCAGAATATAGAAAGACTAGGGGACATGCAATGAAGCTACAGGGTAAACTATTTAAGACTAATAAAAGAAAATATTTTTTCACTCAACGTGTAATCAAACTCTGGAATTTGTTACCGGAGGATGTAGTAAAGGCTGTTAGTGTAGCTGGGTTTAAAAAAGGTTTGGACAAGTTCCTGGAGGAAAGGTCCATAAACCATTATTAAGAAGTGACCGAAGATATCAATGCTTGACCCAGTACAAGCATTGTGGAACTTGTGTCTCTTGGGGAAACTGCTAGGTACATATGACCTAGATTGGCCACTGTTGGAAACAGAATACTGGGCTTGATGGACCTTGGTCTGACCCAGTATGGCATATCTTATGTTCTTATGTTCTAGAAACTCTGCATATTCTTTCCACCTTTTCTTGATCTTTTCAGCATCATTCAAATGCAGTGAGAACCTTGAGCATCTTGTAACATTCCAGTTCAAGGCTCAAATTTTTTCTTTAACTCTCGTAGTTTTAGGAAAGCCGATCTTGTTCTTCCTCTAATAGTTTCTGCATCTGTTTCCTTGCATGTGTCATTGTAGTACTTTTCCTTGTCCTGTCTTGCTGCACGTTGAAAATTTCTGTTGAGTTTTGTGATTGTCTTTCTTTCTCCTCTGGCGTTAGCTTCTCTGCATTTCTGGGCAATTTTCAGTGTTTCTTCCATCATCCATTTTGGCCGTATTTGCTTTTTCACTTTTGTAGATACTTCTCGCTTTCTTCCAACACAACCTTCTTGATGTCATTCCATAACTCTTCTGGAGCTCTGTCATTTGTATCTAAAACAGCAAATCAATTTTGCAGGCAGTCTTTAAATTCCAGTGGTATATTCTCAAGGTCATATTTTGCTGCACGCATGAGTGGTTTGCTCTTTTTAAACTTTAGCTTCTAGTTTAGTTTAGTTTAGTTGGATTTGATATACCGCCCTATATGACATCAGGGCAGTTCACAATAAGCTAACAATCGGAGAGAGGCACAAGGCCAGGAAAAAGAAAAGAAATACAATTTTGGACAGGAAAGGGGAAATTATAAAGTGTGTAGAGAGAATACACAAGAGAGGAACTTAGACAAACATTAATAAACCAGGTCAGGATTGAGAGGCCGGGAGGTTATAAGCTGTGGTGAAGAGATGAGTTTTCAACTGTAACTTAAAGGCGGGATACATTGTTTCAAGGTGGAGTGAGGTGGACAAGGAATTCCACAGGGCCAGACCATGGAAGAAAAAAGCTGAATGCTGGGTTGATTGAAGGTATGTGCAGGGGCGGCCCAAGGGGGGTGTGGGGCCATGTGCGGAGACTCGGTGCGGGGCCTCATTTGCATAAGTGGTCTTATTTGCATAAATATTTGCATAATGTTACCATTCACTAACTTTTAGTAAACATGTCTCTTAATGAGTGTATGGATAAAGAAAGACTAAAAGATTTCTACATTACTATAATCCAGTGCCAACCGCCAGGCACATTAGGAACTACTACAAACACTGCCCATTTAGAACCCATAGCAAACCCGCCGTATCCTGACAGCATTACCAGGACTCACAAAGCACCATACCCTACCTATCAAAAGGCAACACTGCAAGTATTAAACCAATACATTTCAGAGAATACTGGGGAAAGAGAACAAGTGGCAACGTCAAATAGGAATTACATAAACAGAATACCTCAGCTCAGTTACACATGCAGAGCATAGACCATCACCAAACAAGGAATCACAATTTAGAAACAGGAAGGCAATAATTAAACTGGGAACCCCAAAAGCCAAACTTGGAATGTACAACAACACTGTAGAAATAAAACTATAAATTAATTTCCTCTTGTACCAAACAAAGCGCAGATGTTAATGATGCACATTTCCCAGAGCTGACATATTCCAGTTAATAAATTCAAAATAAAGAGATATCTTTCTACCTTTTGTGCATTTTTTTTCCAGTTGCAATTGGTCCAGCCACTTTCTTCTGGTTTCTTCATGTTTTCTGCTAACTCTCCATCGTCTGCTGTCCATTTGTCCTTTCTTCTCTCTTCTAGTTTTTTTTTCCATTCTCTCTCTCTCTACATCTGCTTTAACATACTAATCTTTCTCCTTTTGCTCTTTCCTCATTCCTATTTCATCCACACAAATTTTACCCCTCCATCCTCAATCCCCAATTACTCTCCCAATACCTGGCCAATTGTAGATTTTTCATCCCTCCTACACAAAATATTTTTCCCCTCTCCATTTTAATCTCCCAGCCCCATCCCATTCTAATCCTCCCCCAACATCAGCTCCCTTCTAGTTCCAGTCTCACCCAGCATCCATTCCCTTCTAGTCCCTGCATCAGCCCATTTCTAGTCATTTCCTAGCCCCACCATCAGCCCATGTCAAATCATAGCTCCCCTCCACTCAGCCCAATTCCAGTCCAAGCCCCCCCATGAGCCTACTTCCAGTTCTAGCCCCTCCATGAGTCCATTTCAATTCAAGCCCCCACCACAGCCCATTTCCAATCTTAGCTCCCCCCAACAGCCCATTTCCAGTCCTATCCTAGCTGTTCCATCAGCCCATTTTCAGTCCTAGCTCCCTTCCCTCACAGCCCATTTCCATTCCAAGCCCCTTCCCCATCAGCTATTTGCAGTTCAAGTCTCCCCTTCCACTCAGCCCATTTCCAGTCCTAGCAACCCCCCAACCCATTACCAGTCCTAGCCCCCCATCAATCAACTTCCAGTCCTAACCCCCATCACCCCATTTTCAGTTTAAGCCCCCCTATAACCCATTACCAGTCCTAACCCCCCATCAGCCCATTTCCAGTCAGCCCCCCATAGCCCATTGCCAGTCCTAACCCCCCCATCAGCCCACAGCCCATTACCAGTCCTAACCACATCAGCCCACCTCAAGTCCTAACCCCTCCCCATCAGCCCATTTCCTGTCCTAGCCCCCCATAACCCATTATCAGTCCTACCCCCCCCATCAGCCCACTACCAGTCTTAAACCCCCCCATAGCCCATTACCAGTCCTAACCCCCCCCCATCGCCCATTACCAGTCCTAACCCCCCATCAGCCCACTACCAGTCTTAACCCCCCCCATAGCCCATTACCAGTCTTAACCCCCCCATAGCCCATTGCCAGCCCTCATCATCCCACAGCCCATTGCTAGTCTTAACCCCCCCATAGCCCACTGCCAGTCTTAACCCCCCTCCCCAGCCCATTGCCAGTCTTAAACCCCCCAGCCCATTGCCAGTCTTAACCCCCCTCCCTAGCCCACTGCCAGTCTTAACCCCCCCCCCCAAGCCCCCTGCCAGTCTTTACCCCACTCCCCAGCCCATTGCCAGTCTTTACCAGCCTCCCTCCCTACCTAGCCCCTTGCCAGTCTTATCCCCAATCCCTCCCTCGCCCACTGCCAGTCTTAACCCCCCCATAGCCCATTGCCAGTCTTAACCCCCCATAGCCCACTGCCAGTCAACCCCCCTCCCCAGCCCATTGCCAGTCTTAACCCCCCCCAGCCCATTGCCAATCTTAACCCCCCCTCCCTAGCCCACTGCCAGTCTTAACCCCCCCACATAGCCCACTGCAAGTCTTAACCCCCCTCCCCAGCCCATTGCCAGTCTTAACCCCCCCTCCCTAGCCCATTGCCAGTCTCAAACCCCCTTCCCTCCCCAGCCCATTGCCAGTCTTAACCCCCCCTCCCAAGCCCATTGCCAGTCTCAACCCCCCCTCCCTAGCCCATTGCCAGTCTCAACCCCCCTCCCTCCCTAGCCCATTGCCAGTCTTAACCCCCCTCCCTCCCTCCCTAGCCCATTGCCAGTCTTAACCCCCCTCCCTCCCTAGTCCATTGCCAGTTTTAACCCCCCTCCCTCCCTAGCCCACTGACAGTCTTAACCCCCCCACATAGCCCATTGCCAGTCTTAACCCCCCATAGCCCACTGCCAGTCTTAACCCCCCTCCCCAGCCCATTGCCAGTCTTAACCCCCCCCATAGCCCACTGCCAGTCTTAACCCCCCTCCCCAGCCCATTGCCAGTCTCAAACCACCTCCCTCCCTATCCCATTGCCAGTCTTAACCCCCCTCCCTCCCTAGCCCATTGCCAGTCTCAACCCCCCTCCCTCCCTAGCCCATGGCCAGTCTTAACCCCCTCCCTCCCTCCCTCCCTAGCCCATTGACAATCCTACCCGCCCCCCCTCGGCTCATGGCAATTAAAAAAAAAAAAAAGCTGGCCGCTGCGGCATAGAGTGTCCCGCGGGGCTCCCTCTGCCCGGCGGAACTCTCCCGGTGCGGCTGAGGCCCTCTCTGCCGGCTTGCAGATACGCAAAGGGAGAGAGTCTCCCTCGCATCTCTGTTAAGCCCGCAGGGTCTGATGGGAAGCAGGGGCTGATGGGAAATTTTCCATCTGCCCCTGCGGGCTTAACAAAGACGCGAGGGAGACTCTCTCCCTTCGCGTATCTGCAAGCCGGCAGAGAGGGGCTCAGCCGCGCCGGGAGAGTTCCGCCGGGCAGAGGGAGCCCCGCGGGACACTCCATGCCGCAGCGGCCAGCTTTTTTTTTTTTTTTAATTCAAT
Source organism: Ichthyophis bannanicus (assembly GCA_033557465.1). Lineage (NCBI taxonomy): Eukaryota > Metazoa > Chordata > Amphibia > Gymnophiona > Ichthyophiidae > Ichthyophis > Ichthyophis bannanicus. Next base: position 522,037,607 of record CM066032.1, on the reverse strand, counting down.
TAAGAAAAAGCAGAATGTTCTTTGCGCGGGGCCCCGTGCAAAATACATTCTTGCTCAATGGACAGGCCAGCCCTGGGTATGTGCATGAGGGTGAGGGGAAGTGAAGGCGATTGATATGGATTGAATGGAGGGAATGAGTGACCACGAGGAGCACCTGTGGGACTAGAAACCCCAGTCTTTCTGGCCCAAGGTTGCTGTCCTCTAGTGGGATTTGAACTCCTGACCTTCTGGCCTGAAGTACCTTGCCCCAACCACTAGGCCACGCCTCCACTCCTCCACATGACATTTTGGTCAGGTTAAGATGAAAGCAATTAGAAGAGAGCCAGTTTGATACAAGAGTGAAACAGGAATTCAGAGCAGTGAGTTAAGGGTGAAGAGGACTGGTGTGATGTAAGATGATGATGTCGTCAGAGTAAAAGAAGGCAGAAAAAAACGGTTTGCTGAATGCAGAGGGCAAGGGATGCAAGGAAAAGAATAAACAAAAGTGGTGCGAGGACTGATCCTTGTGGGACACCACAGGGAAGGGAGATGGATGCAGAAGAGTAGTGTGGACCGGAGGGTGAGACCACAGAGAAAGAGCGGGAAGATAAGAAAGAATGAAACCAGCAGATAAACTGTTCCCCTAAACCCAGCGTCCCAAAGACATGAAAGGAGAAAAGAATGATCAACTAAGTCAAAAGCGGTAGAAAGATCTAGTGAGACCACCACCGAAATGTCATCTTTGTCGTGCGAGGAATGGAGATCATTAAGAAGTGCTACTAGAATTGTGTCTGTGCTGTGGCCCTGACGAAAACCTGACTGTCGAGGATGTAAAAAGTTTATGGAGTGTAAGTGTTGGGAAAATTGGGAGAAGACAATCCTTTCTAGACGTTTAGTGAGGAAAGGTAGGTTGGAAACGGGGCAATAATTGGCTGGGATGAGTGGATCTAGAGTGGATTTTTTCAAAATGGGGCAGACCAATGCGTGTTTCCAGAGGGAAGGGAAGGATCCAGAAGAGAGGGAAGTATTGATTATGGCAAGAATGTAGGGTAAGAGAGCAAGAGAAGGTTCGGTAAACCAGGTAGAGGGGATGGAGTCGAGAGGGTAAGTGGTCTTGCACACTGAGGAAATAAGAGTTAAGAGCTCTGGTGAGGTAATAGCATAGAAAGATGACCAACAGTGAGAAAAGGAAGAGGGAGGGAGGAGGAGGGGAGGACAGCGGGGGAGGGCAAGAGGGAAGAGCAGCGCGCAGGTTTGAGATCTTGGTTCCAAAGAACAAAGCAAGATTGGATGGAGAAGGTAGAGACTGGGGTGGATCTAAGGAGTGATCGGTGTTAAGTGAGGTAAGGGTTCAAAGCACAGAAAAAAGCTGCCTGGAAAGATTAGTGGCTGTGATAATGCAATTTGAGAAAAAGGTCTGTTTAGCTTGATGCACAGAGGAACAGTAATGATGATGATGATGATGATGATGTTTTGCATTCTAGTAGTTGATGATCTGTACCACAGTCAGCTCCAGGCTTTGTCTTTGTTGATGTTATAGAACTTTTCCATTGTTGACTTCCATAGATGTAGTCAATTTGATTTTTGTACAATTTGTTAGATGAAGTCCATGTGTTGCTGGAAGAAGGTGTTTGAGATGAATAGATTGTTGGTCTTGCCGAATTCTATCAGTCTTTCTCCAGCTTCATTTCTGTTGTCAAGTCCTTATTTTCAAACCACTTTGTCTTCTTCTTTGTTGCCAACATTTGCATTCCAGTCACCCATGACTATCAGGATATCTTGCTTGTATGTTCTGTCAATTTCACAGTCTACGAGGAATGCCTATCAACACAACTATAATTCAAGTATATGCCCCAACAACAGCTGCAGAAGAGGATGAAATTGAAGAGTTTCATCCTCTTCTCCAGCTGTTGTTGGGGCATATACTTGAACTATATTTGTGTTGATAGGCATTCCTCGTAGACGAATAGAGATTAAGCGCTCACTGTCTACATTGTATTTCATTACAGTTCTTGCAAGTTTCTTCTTTATTACAAATGCAACACCATTTCTTCTTTGTCTTTCATTTCCAGCATAGTAGACCATGTGATCATCTGAAGCAAAGTGCCCGATACCAGTCCATTTCAGTTCGCTGACACCCAATAGATCATGTTGTACATGTTCCATTTCATTCTTGAACACCTCCAACTTCCCTTGGTTCATGCTTCGTATGTTCCATGTTCCAATATGTAAGACATCTTTACAGCTTCTGACTCATTTCATGCGCAGCTACATCAGCAGTCAGACGTCCCGAGGGCTTTGATCCAACCACATCATAAATGCTGGCTTTACTCTGAAAAGTCTTCAGCTCTTCCCCAGTAGCTATTTGAGTGCCTTCCGACCTGGGGGTCTCATCTTCCAGCACTACAGCGCAATTTGTTTTGTTGTGACTATCCATTGGGTTTTCATGGCAAGATAACAGAAGTAGATTGCCGGGCCTTTCCTCCATGCAGTTCAAGTTCAGTGTTGTTGCCATTGTCACAGAAATGTGATCCTCCGCCGCCAACATTGTCCCATTCTGCTGCTGCCCAGATGGGCTTTCATGGCAAGATACAGAAGTAGATTGCGACGCCTTTCCTATGTGCAGTTTGTTTAGTGTCACAGAAATGTGATCCTCCGCCGCCAACACTGTCCCATTCTGCTGCTGCACAGATGGGTGGTTTGTCTTGATCTGGCACCTCAGAGACTGGCCCATCTTGGGAGACCGGTCCATCTTGGGAGACCCTGCCAATAGTTAAACTACTGATAGCTTAGTCCTCAGCATCACTAATGCACACAAGCCCTCACAGCACGACAAGCTGCAAACCAAGTGAGGGTGCAACCTGTTATAGCTCACTTATGATTTGAGGTACTTTTATTTTACCTGAGATATTAGAAAAATCCTTTTTGATTTTGTGTAGCTCCACTTGGATATAAGATGTGTAATTGTTATTGGGGGATTTTTTTGATATTTTTTGTGAAAAGTGTGAAAGGCAGTAGAGAAGGTGGGCATGTGTAAGTGCTCTGTAAAATCTTCCCATCCCCACCCTGAGAGATACACGTGACAGCAAAAGAAAAGGTAAAATGGGGACGTGCAGTGTACTGGACCAGACACACGCAGGTGTCCGCCTGCACATGTCAGATATGGATGTTTACCATTCTTGGAACATAGATGCGTATCTCTCACTGCATACACATACCAGCCTGCCATCTTGCAAATGAGGATATGCATAAGCACTGGAGCTACTTACTGAAATGCTTTTTAGAAGAAGCAAAAAATATCGGGGGGCATTCTCCTTACAGCTGTTGACTTGCTGAAACGGGCACTCTTTAGATGACTATTTATGCCCTGGAGCAGGTATAGACATGGATGTCTCCACTGGCAAATTGAGACATGCAGCACATTCTTAACTCAGGTACACACGTGCATCTTTTTCGTACTATCCTGGCCACATCTCCAGCATGCCTCCGTGCAACATAAACGTGATTGTGCTGGACATATGTATACCCGGGGAATTTAAAAGTGTTTCTTGGGATGTGGATGTGATTGGGATATCTGAGTGGCCATTTTCAGACATCCGGATCATGAATAGGGCTTCCAAAATGACCCTCTTAATGTGCATTATTTAGCAAGTAGGTCCCATTACGTAAAATGGGAGCAGAGGAAAATAATGCATGTTACCAATGTTAGTGCATGCTAATATTTCTGTGCATTAGTAACTCTAGCTTTAGTTCAGCCAAACAGAGAAAATTAAATAGCAGGTTTATATCTGTCTATTCAGTGCTAAGGAACCCTCCGCTGAGCCACAATTTCCTCTATCATTTTCCTGGCATACCAACTAAGTTAAAATTGTTTTCCTGGAACCTATCCCATCTCATCTTAATTTTAAAAAAAATGTTTCTTTTGAATCTCTAATACCTCCTTCCTATCCCTCAATCAGTATATCAACAACCCACCCAGACACCCTTAATTCCTCCAGAGATCCCTTTTTCATGAGTAGGGAGTATGTGAGGTCCCTCCTGTCAGCATCAGAGCTTAGAGCTGAATGGTGCCTCCTACTTGAATTTGAGTACATAACAAACATAGGAGGTGCTATTCAGTTTTGGGCCATGGAACTGGCTTGAAGGTCATTGCATCCTTCCTGTCATTAAACAAGAGACTTTTTGAAATCATGTGTTTATTCCAAAGGGCTGATGGGTAGGAGGGTGTTGAACTGGCATTTGGATAGTAGTAGAAGGGGGGATTGGGACTCTTGATGTAGTTTCTTTTTTTTTTTTTTACTTGAACGAGGTACCAGGAGGAAGGATTGAAGGGAAGAGAATGTTTTACTTGAAAACGTATCTACCTACCATTTTTTTTACGAGAACCATCTGGCAATTTTAGGCACTCGTCTGAGATACTTCAATCTTGGTGGCAACATGTTGGCCACCTAGATTTAGGAGTCTAAATTTTAGTTTGATGGGTCACCAAAACCAAGGTGATCAAAGTTTAGAGCCCTAAGCAAAGATTTTTGCCTTTTTGAAACTGCACCCTTAAGAAAAGAAACTTCTTTTCTTAACTCCTACAACATTTTCTTAGCAATGGACTACAGAAATGGAATATTGCGCATTAACAGCAAATGAAAAAGTTGCATTGGAACAATAAAGCTTATAGACTACATTCTGCTTACCGTTGACAAGCATGAGAAACAAAAAAATCACAATTTGACAGGCCATTTTCCTTAATGGGGTTAATTTTGGTGCCCTGAAAGATAAGAAAATACAATATTTTGGTATATATTGCACTACATATTAACAATTTATGTTCCAAACTCCATTAAAACTCAAAAATCATATAAATATTCAAGGCACTTTCTATATTGGTTTTCTCCTCCATTTATCAGCACTTTTGACTCCATATAAACCCACTCGTCATCTTCAATCCTTGCAGGCACAACTATTGGTGATCCCTACATATAAGCAGCTCTATTTTGAATGGATTTGTTCTGCATCTTCCTTTTGTCATACTCCTGCCCTCTGGAATTCACCACCTCCAGATATTCGTTTTGAAAGCTCACATGAAAATTTAAGAAATGACAGAAAACACGGCTTTTTGAAAATACATACCGCGATTGCCTTTAATACAGGTTACATTGTTTTATGCATGTTAATTTCCTGTTGGGTACAGTTTATTGTTATTTGCAATTTTGTTTGGAAAGATGCTGTGTAATTCATTTCTAATTTCCTTATGCTTTAGTCTGTTGTATTTAGCATGTCAAATGTTTGGTACTTGTCTTTCTGCTTTGGGTTTATTGTAAAACACTTAGGGGCATGTTTACTAAAATCCGCAAAATAGCGCGCCGCAAAATAGCGCACGGCAACGCGGCACTGAAACGTGCAGAAACGCGTTTAAACGCCCCGCACACGTGCGTGTCACCCCCGCACAGGTACGCGGCTCACTAACGGGCCCCGTACAAGTGCGGGCCCGCAAATGTCCGATAGAGGCGTGGAACGGCGAAAGGAGGGCGGAGGAAGGCTCCGGAGGGGCGGAGGGACGGGGTCAATGGGTGGAGAGTGGGAGGGGAGAGGCTCCCCACACAGTATCGGGCCCGAATTTGCATGTAAAAAGCATTTAAAGGGAAGAGAAACCATTTCCGTCAGCAATGTACAGGAAAACCGGGGAAACCAGCAAAACGTGAGCAGTGTGCTATATGTGCACAGCACAAAAGTGAAAATAAAAATAGAAAATGACCACAACAGAACTATTAAAAATAGTAATTCAGCTGGGGAACAGTTATAGTGATGGGCAAATACAGAAATCACACCCAGCAAAGCTCCAGAAAAAAGAAATGAATTTTGGAAGGGTCTACTGAGAGGAGACTCTCCCAAAAAACATTTCCACGTTTTGGAGCTTTCCTGGGAGTGTTTGCTATGGTTGCCCATTAATATCACTGTTGCCCAGCGTGGTGATATTTTGTCCCACATTTCCCGTGGTCATTTCCGGGGTTTATGTGCACGTTTGTCACCAGACAGGGTGCATATGCCCACAGTAGAATTGCATAGAGCAGGGTTTGTGACTCCATCCTGCCAGGCTTACTGCCTCCAGGGGCTGCACTGTCTCTGTGGCCAAAGTGTGGTACAGCGGACAGAGTCATTACCTCTAGGACCAGAGGGCAGAGGTTCAAAACCCAACTGGGGCACCTGCCAGCCCAGTCCCTATATTTTACCCACCACTAAATAAAGATAGCACAGACACCCCTGTATGCATGGGGAAAACACCCATATTTTACCCAACACCGCACACACACCACAACAATGGGCATTACCTACAGCCAAGTCCCCCAAATGCAGTCCCATACTGCCACATTGCAATCAGGTCAACTGCTTTTTCTGAGAGAAGTTCATGCCAGCATGTTGACGGACAAGTACATGTGGTGCAGGGGGCAGTGGCTGCTAACCACAGAAGACAGAGGCCTAGCCATGTGCAGGCTGGCACAGTCCACTGCAACAGACAGGTCCTGCCGGATCCACAGTCATGGACAGTCCAGGGAATCCAACCAATCTGTGGCTACACAGTGGTGCCGTGCACACAGACAGTGCATACAAGAACAGAAGGTCACAGGTTCAAAGCCCAGCTGGGGCTACTGCCAATCCTGCCCACATATTTTTCCCACAACTAAACAGTGATAGTAAGGACACACCTTTCATGGCGGGGACATATGCAATGGTAAGACATCTATCTTTTACCCCACTGAGCACAGACACCATGAACAGGGGCAGTACCTAGAGCAGAATCACCCAAATGCAGTCCAGGGCTGGATTTGGAGACCCCTGCCTTACACCTCTGTCATTTAAGATCATGAGTGGGCAAGGTACAGATGTCCTAGACATTGAAAGGGTATATAGAATGTGTCACATTCCTCCTCGATTCTCACCACCACCAAAAAGTTGTCTAATAGACAATTTTTTGGTGGTGGTGAGAAGTGAGGAGGACTGTGACAAATTCTATCTAAACTTTTTGATGTCTTGGACATCTGCACCTTGTCCACTCACAATCTTAAATGGCAGAGGTGCAAGGCAGGGGTCTCCAGATCCAGCCCTGGAGGGCCACAAACCAGTCAGGTTGGCAGGATATCTCTAATGCATATATATCTCATGCATATTCATTAGAGATATCCCGAAAACCTGACTGGCCTGCGGCCCTCCAGGACCAAGTTTGCCCACCCCTGGTCTATACAGTGGGTGTTGGCTGCAAGCCCCTTCAACAGCCCGCACTGCCAGCACTGTTGCCAGTATTGGCCAGTCAATGTGCATAATGAGGTGCAAGGTACCATGGGTATAGCCAGGGCAGGGTGGCTGGCGTGGCCAGGATGCATCTGCACTGGGCATAGGGCCCTGGCAGGGACATTGGCTGGGATATTGTAGTGTCCGGCCACCACCTACACAGACAGGGTGGCCAAAGCATGTCCTTCTGGGGGATCACGCTCACCCTGACTGTGCAGTGACCACAGCATGGCTAGGCCCCCCTATAGTGCTGTATAGTAGTTTTCTCATGTGATAGATATGGGTTTTTCTTTGGGGCCCAGTCACTGATCTATCTGCTTGCTGTGTATGCAGACAGCGCAGTTCTGGGTGCATGCATCTCCATTGGGAACATGCACTATGGACTAACCAGCAGACTGTTTGTAGCTGGTAAATGTCTTGCTATAATGGCTTGCAGGGTGCAGTGGCTGTTGGCTTGCTGCAGGGGAATATCTGGTGGTGGAGTGCAGCTTACCATACCCTGGGCTTATGTCTGTCTGCTATTGTGTTATGGCTGTGTATGGAGCTGCCTGCCTGGGGGGGGTGGGGGTGGTGTTCCTCAGCAGGACTGGGGTTGATGTTGCCCTCTAGTGCCACCTTTGCAGGGAGGTAGAGTGTGGATCCCTTGATGGGGACCATGTTTGCCACGGGGGGGGTGCGCGCCTGATGGCAGCAGACAGGGATATCCATGGTGTTTGTGCAGAAACTAGCTATCTTACACATTAACACTGCTTTGGAACGCCCGCTTGGCCTCCATCAGCCATGGCAGGTGTTGTTGACCTGGTCCTGGCCACCTCATTGCACACTCAGGGTGAGCACAGTACCCGCACGATGTAACGGTGTGTGGCTACTCTGTGCCAGTAAAACACCCGGTCAGTGCCCCCTACTAGGCCAAGGTGCTGTGTGGGTGCACCCGGTCACTTCCCCCAACAGGGCCGAGGTGCTGTGGGGGTGCATTCCCCATCTTGTGTCCATCTGCGGACAGCTAATTTGCATGTGCAGTGCATCATGGGTACGGGTGGCCTAACCCTATCCTGTTGACACCAGCAGACTGTCTGTGAGGTGACGTGTAGGCTATCTGCAGCCAGCCAGGGGCCTGCTTACAGCTATGGAGCTGTAGCGCAATGGTTACATCACTGCCTGTGCAGCCAGAGGTCATGGGTTCAAACCCACAGTGGGGGCCCTTTGGTAGGGCTGTCCACAGCTTTATTTTTATTTACTGTACATATGTCTATGCCGGCAAGACCACCCTCAGCTTACTATACCCATTAGGTGCCTCTGAGGGTGCTTCATAGGGCGCCCTGTAGGCCACCTTATGGTTGCCATCCCTATAGGGTGCACTATACATTATCCTGTGTCGCAACATACATGCTGCCCTATAGGGGTCATTCAAGGGTGCCTTGGCGAACAGTGCACTGTAACATGTGCCTTATGGGCCGCCGTATGTTAACATGCTGGGAGAGTGCGTTTGCTAGTAGTGATAACAAAATACAATTATACAGCCTCCTACAGCACTCCACAAGATAATACATACTGCCTCAGCAGGCATTTTTCATTGGGCATTGTGAGGAGTTGAACCCCTGATCCCTGCACCATTGGTCAGTGTTTTAACCATTGTGCTGTGGCTCTGTTCCTGTGCTTGTGCATCAGCGCGCCGCTTTGTGCCTATCAGCGCGCCGCCTTCTGCCGCCCAAGGGGACCAGTGCGCCGCCTTCTGCTGCCCAAAAATAACTGTGCGCCGCCTTATGCCGCCCAAAAAGCACTGTGTGCCGCCTTCTGCCGCCCAAAAATAACTGTGCGCCGCCTTATGCCGTTCCAAATTAATTTGCCTCCTAAAACAATGTTAATCATTACAGTTACTGCCTCAGCTGACCTTTGTCGTTGCGCACACTGGGGGATTGAACCCATGGCCCCTGCACCATTGGTCAGTGTCTTCACCGTTGTACCACGGCTCTGTTGTTTTGTATACTCAGCAGCGCGCCACTTTGCCTTTCCACGCGCTAATGTCGACCCCCGCACTTTAGCGCGACGCACACACGTCCGGTTGCTTACTACCGTTTTTTTTCTATTTTCTGCCTGAACCGCCCACTCCTTATATGGCACAGGCACACTAGCACGGCCCCGCACGTTAGGAATGTTTAGTAAACATGCCCCTTAGATGCCAGTCCACTGTATCTTAAGTGGTATAACAAATGCCAAATAAATTTAATAATTAAATTAATTAATCATCCCACAGGTCAACACCAAATTTTAAACCTGATAGTTTATTGCCTCTTCTTCCAAGGATTATTACAACTTTAGAAGTATTGCATGGCATGTGTGTGTGTAAATAGTGACATCTACAAGTGTAGATTACATACATGTGTAAATGGCAGGTTCAGGATGCTGCTTTTTAAATATGGATATGGTCTGGAAAACACAGATTTAAAAGGGGTACGTTTTGGTCCCATCAAAAGTTATGTGTATTTCCCATAGTAAATAAACATGGGGTGGTAGGGTGTTGCACTGAACATTTATTTAACAGGCTTTTTATCAGAGTAGTTTACATTGTAACTTAAACTTGTTAATATACATTAAACTGGGACATTGATAACTTGGAGTCTTCCGTGGCAATGAAAGTTAAGTGACTTGCCCAAGGCCACAAGGATTGCTAGTAGGACTCAAGCCCTGGTTTCTTAATTCCCAGGCCAGTGCTCTAACCACTAGGCTACTTCTCCACTCCCAACATGCTAAAAGCAGCGGAACTATAGCACCACGTTAACGGTCTGGGCTGTGGAAAGCATTTCCCCTGCAGTTAAGGTAGAAAACTTTCACCTAACGAGGGCCACATTAGCGAGGGAGCGCATAACTCCACCTATTGATGAGGCATTGGGTGAACCCACGATAACTGCTCTGAGCTGACCATGCCCAGTCTCTGCCCCTAATCCTCCCACTTGCGACCTTAACATGGGTTGCACAGTTAGCATGGGAATTGTCCCACGCTAACTGTTATGGCTCCACGCTAGCTGGCAATGCATGTCCCAGTGCACCTTCAGCGTGTACCAGAACGCGCGTTGCCAACTAGCACCCTTTAGTAAGACACCCCAGAAAAGTTCCAAAAATGTCCCTGTTGGTAGTTCCAGAGGGCCAGAGCAAGGGCATTGGGAACCCTAGGTGAATGTTTAGCCTTGTGCCCCCTTTCCTACAAGATTTTATTTAAACTCAGCTACCATGATTTACTCAATATCCTCTTTCTCAGAATGATCCTGTAGAAACATACAGTAACTGACATCATACGTTTAAGTACTGCACCGTTAAAAGCAGCAGTTGATGGTTCTCTGGGTTTGGGTGGCTAGGAGAATCTCTTTTGCTTTGACTGTAGCTGCTTTTGCTTCCCTCAGGAGGTGTCATCCTAGGCAACTGCCTAGTCGACCTAATGGCTAAACCAGCACTGTATTCCCATGTCCTGTGAGGCAGACAGGAAGTTCTGCAAAGTGCTTGCTTCAGTCAGGACTCGAAATGAATGACTGAGGAGGTAGTTGTGCTTAGCCCCCCTCCCCCACACCCTATTCATTTTTTAGCTTTTCAAATACAGAATTTACATTTTGGCACTTCACTGCGTATTTGGCTTCACTTATATGTATAAGCATTCAAAACAGTCCTTATAATTACCAGCTTTTTATATGCAAAAATTGATAGTGTCAATTATGCATAGAAGTTGGTGAGTGATGACATTCTTTTTTTGCATGTGTAGGTTCATGCAGGTCCTTATTTAAGAATGCGGTGCCTATAGGCAAGATCAGACAGCAGACCCCCAACAGCATAGGGGAAGAGTGCATGTCGGAGATCCCAAAGATTGAAGAGCCAGAAGAGGAGTCGTGGAAAGCCCTTGTGTAACGCTAACACCCCTTTGAGGCAGCCCTAAAGTAAGTGGCAGCAATCTCTCCTTTAATATGGGTATTTGGCATCTTAGGCAGTCGCCTATGCCTAGATATGTGCCCAGGTTCTTGAACTTCCTGCTTTCGCTCTACATGCCAGCAAATACAGGCATATTTTTGGAAGCCGTTATACGCATTTTACAAAAGGCTCAACATTCAGCAGAGTCTTTTGTGTTATATGCAGGAATTGTGAACGGCCAGACCTGGATGTCCCAAATCCTCCCTCAACGTCCTACACAAAATAGGGTTTCACATCTATTATGTTGTAATTTATCAAAAGCAGTTTCTTAGTCATATTGTTTTTTCTTATTCCACTGAAAGTACTGCATATTTAAAACATGAGCAAGAAAAGGTCAATTATTAATTAAGCTGAGTGTTTAAAAACAAATAAGTATATGTCCAAACAAATTTTTCAATGTAAACTCGAGTAGGATAGAGAAAAAAATTCATAGTAAGCAGAGATTTTTCTAAACAAGAAAAAACATAAATGAAGGAAAAAAATGTAAAAATATGATCAAAATAAACATAACTGTCTTTTATACTTCAATAAATAGAGGGAAGTGATCTGCATGGAGAGGAGGGTACAATCCTAAACAAAAATATAGAGGGGAGTGACTGCATGGAGTGGCAGGTACACCTACCCTAGCCATCTTACTGGGCAGAATAGATGGACCATACTGGTCATTATCTGCCATCACATACTATGGGGTATGTTTACTAAAGGGCGTTAAAGTAGCAGACATTATTGGGCGTTAACTGCAGCGATAAGGGGTGTTACATGCGAAAAGAGCTCTGGGCGTGTAGGAGGCGTTCCGACATTAAGGGCGCTATGGGCCATTTAGTGTGCGTTAACAGAACATTGGGCGTTAAGGTGTCAAGCACGCACCTTAATGTGGGAGAAGATGGACCTGCCAGATCTGTAGGCACCCTACATGGCATGCTACAATTGTGCAGGAAATAAGGTGACCAGCATAACACACTGGCAGTAATGTGGACCTGCCACATGGCTAGCAGTGCAAGTTCTGGGCACCCATCTTCACTCACAGGGTCACTGCTAAAACTGCTCAGGAGCACAGTTTGTAGCTGTTATTTGCTTGTTAGCAAACACTGTCAATGTGTCATACTGACCTGATGTGATGGGTCAGTACATTATCCATTTGGTGATCAGCTGAAGCTGTTCTGCATGTGCAGTACCTCATGGATACTGGAGGGGTTAACCTATACCGAAATATACAGCAGACAGTTTAGGCAGAGACATGCAGGCTCTTTGTAGCCAGACTTTGCTCTGTAGCAAGGCATGGAGGTGTAGCATACTGGGTAGTGCAATATCTCTATAAGCAGGGGTCAAGGGTTTGATTCTCATTTGTTCCATTTCCCTGCCTGTAATGTCCTGGCTCTGCTGTGACATGCAGACTCTCATGCTTTTATGCATTCTGGCCACATTTTGGGTCAGCAAACATGCTGTTCCCCATCATTGCCTTCTGAGAGCATGGCGTTTTTTGGCTCTGCTGTTGCCCATTGCAGAGGGTCAGACATGTTCACCCTGCAGATGTCAGGCCCCTGCTTGGAGGCATGGCATGATGGTCATGGCAATGGCTTGGGGGAGGGGGGGAAGTACCATGGTTTGAGGCCCACTACCACTCCTTATGTGACATTTCGGAATGTGTTACTGTCGCATTTTATATCTGCCACAACCTTCAAGAACTGACAATACCTCCTTGTGACCTTGGGCAGATCATTTAACCCACCAATGGCTCAGCTGACTGTAGGTCCGTACAATCCCTGTTTATCCTCAGACATTACCAACCGATGGCAAGATATACCCCATTGTGACTTCACTGCTACAGTGGTATACTAACAGGCAGTTACATGCATACAGTTGTAACCTACTTGGGCAACATGAGTCATGTATTACATCATCACTGTGACTGTACAGCTTGGGCTCCATTACATCTCTTCAGTACATGCGGACACATCCTACCCCTTGGATAGCCACCTGCAGGTATCAGCTCATGTCCATAAGTGCCCCATTTACCCAGTTTGGATGACACCTGTGCAGTTGTTATCTGCACATTTGTCTGAGATGTTGGATGATGGCTGTATGGCTGGGACAGATGTGAGTCCCACATGTCTGGTATCAAGCCTTCCAAGTGGCACTAGCACACATTTTCACTCACAGTACAAATACACTGGGGATGGCACCTATGGCACATTGGTGCTGTCAGCCCATTCCATCCTCTCCTTACCCACCATCCTTCCTTCAGTCCATCCATCCGCCTGTCAGCTGTGTGCAGTCATGTCTTCTTGTGCAAGCTGCTACACTATGGCCTACACTGGTACTCTTTTCTGCATTTTGGCTCTTCACACACGCCTCTCGTGTGCCTGATCTTCACGTCACTACTCTGTCCTCCTGTCGCTGCACACATCCTGCCACTTCTGCCTCCTCTGGGGGACATGTCTTCCCCATCCTATGCCCCATACTGACATTGCGCCATTTACATTGGCACCCCCCTGTGCATCGGTACAGCATGCTGTAGGTACCAATCACAGCTGAACCCTGTATCCTGCCCTTGTTGAACAGGGACCCTACTAGGACTGTGCATGTCAGTACTCAGTGATAAAAAACTAAACTTCCTTGGACCCCTCTATACCCTCAAACTGGCGCCCTATTTCTAATCTTCCCTTTCTGTCCAAACTTCTAGAGCGGTTGGTTTTCTCTCAGCTCTCCACTCATCTTGAAGCTTCTCTGGTTCTTCACCCCCGTCAATCTGGTTTCCGTCCTGGTCATAGCACTGAATCTGTTCTTATTTCCTTTCTTAATGAATTGCATGTTGCTCACGACCGTGGTTCCATATCTATAGCTGTCTCTCTTGATCTGTCTGCTGCTTTCGATGTTGTCGATCACCGCACGCTCTTATCATGGCTTGTCTCTATTGGTCTCTCAGGCTCATTTCTTCACTGGTTCCACTCCTTTCTTTTTGATCAATCCTTCTCAGTACTCTCTGGCTCGGATTCCTCTCCCTCAACCCCTCTGCACTGTGGTGTCCCTCAGGGTTCCGTGCTAGCTCCCCTTCTGTTTAACATTTTCCTGGCCCCCCTCGCTCTGCTTATCCAGCAGCATGGTATCTCGGCGTATTATTACGCCGACGATATTATTCTTCTCTTTCACACTAGCTCGCTTTCACCTGATATTGGTCCCCTCAACGTCTGTCTCTCTGCTGTCTCTTCCTGGTTCTCAGAAAACTTCCTTCACGTCAATTTGTCGAAGACTTCAGCTATATGGTTCACTGCTGGTGCCCCTATCCCCACCCTCACCCCATCCCTGTCTGCTGACCCCATTCCTCTTGTTTCCTCACTGCGCTATCTCGGTGTCACCTTGGACTCGGCATTAACCTTCAAGGACCACATTTCTTCTGTTGTTCAACATTCCTTCTACACACTGCGGCAACTCTGTGCTGTTCATTCTTTTCTCTCCCCCTCATCTCTGACCACACTGCTTCTTTCTCTTGTCATCTCTCGTTTAGATTACTGTAATGCATCTTTAGCTGGGCTTCCTCTCACCCAACTCCATAGGCTTCAACTGGTTCACCACACTGCTGCCCGTCTTCTGACACACTCCTCCCACTTCGCTCACGTCACCCCTCTTCTTATTCACTTACACTGGCTGCCCATTCCTTTTCGAATCCAATACAAGATCCTTACTTTTGTGCATAGATCTCTACATACCGGTGTTCCACTTTATCTCTCTGATTTAGTCCATTTTCATTGTCCCTAAAAAGCCCTTAGGTCAGTCCATGCCAACCGGCTATTCCTACCGTCCCCTTCCCAGGCACATCTTGAAACTACATGCTCCTCTGCCTTCTTCTTCATTGATCCCAGCCTTTGGAACTCCCTACCGTCAGCTCTTTGCCTGGAACTCTCTTACCCCTCTTTCAAGGCTAAGCTAAAGACCCATCTCTTTTGCACAGCTTTCGGTCTTCCTCCCCCTCCCCCTGCCGATACTTAATGGTATTTCTTTCTTCTCTCACTGCCTTATTCTGGCCTCCTCCCTTGCTGCTGTCTCTTTCCTATCAAAAATTGGCGTTCCTTTCTGTTTCCTTTTTCTTTTCAGCAGTTTCCAATTTTAATGTAAATCGCCGCATGCCTTTTTTTTTGGTTTTGGCGGTCTATCAAGTTTTAACTAAAGATAAAGATAATGTCATGGACACCAAACATAGTGGGGGCCTCTAGGGTTGCATGGGGCTGTTGCTACTGTCCTGCCATGACCACAGTGAGTAGGCCAGGAACAACTGCTGCCCTCAACCATTAAGGACTAACAATCCACCACAGCAAGTTCAGTCAAACTTCACCTGCTGCTGACCACTAGGCTGTTTCAGCCATGCACGTACCACCTGCAGCCAGTCTGTTGGTCAGCACATAATGCATGTGCACAGCGCAACACATGTGCACCCTAGTTTTTGGATAAACGGCATGGATACCCAGCTTTTGGCTGTTTTTGGACTGCACCCACATCACTGGAGTCAGACATTATAGAGCACTATATGGATACAGAGCCATGCCATGCTCACGGCTTGGTCACAGTGAGAGTGCCCTCTCAGCATGGCATGCTGTGGCCACCCAGGCTATGCACATGGCAGACAGTAACTGTGAAGTCTCAGCCATTGACCCTACCACTGAAGCAGAAACATCCTGGCCAATCCACTCTGTTTCAGGCCATACCCACAATCCTTTGCTCCTCATCATGCACATTTGCAGACTAACGTTGGGAACAGCTTAGGCAATGCAAGGCACAGTGAAGTGCAGAAATCCACAGAACAATGGAGAGACATACACACACACGCACACTCACTCACATCGCCACGCTGTGCAAAAGTGAGGATGGTTGGCATTCCTGCTTGTCACTTTGGTCTCCATATCAGCTCAAGCATTGTTAACATGTGCTCATTGTGCAAGCACTAGTAGCACAATCTGATACTAATGCCTGTTAGAACCTGCCAGTGTGCAGGTGCTATCAACCTGCCTCTCCATCCAGCTGTGGATAGTGGAGCCTGTCTGTGTGGCTGATGAGTGTTTGTACCCTTGCTGGCCTATTCATTGGAGATTGCACATGCTGGTGCTGTACCTGCGCTGTACACTAAAGTTTAGCCAAAGGGACATGATCCACAGCCAAGAGTTGGACCTGTGACCCTCTGCACATATACACACTGACTGTGTGTGTTGAGCCACAGTGCTGCCATGTGGATACAACACTCCCTGGGGCTGACATACTCCCCATCAGATAGACCTTGGCACATGTTGCAATGCGAACAGTAACAGGACCAGGATATGGTTTTGGGCTGCTGCAGGCAGGCGCCGCTGCCCCCGTAGTCAACACCCCCAAACCATGCTGACATGCCCACATGTAGTTAGTGGTGGTGGTGCACAGACCCAGCTCATCCAACATGCGGGTTGTGACATAGTGGGTCCTTCTAGCCCGTTTAATGAAGCTAAAAAGCCAGGAACAAAAGTAGAGCTGAGCTGTAAACAGAAGCACATGGCTCCTGGTTACCGTGGGAACCAAGCAGAAAGGCAAGAGAAACCCGGTGCTATCATTCAAGGGGTGAATCACAAGGTAATGCAGGACACCTGCTAGGGGGTGGAGTTGAGCACGGCCCCAGAATTCACCCTATTAAAGAAGGTTCAGGTGAGTTAAGTAAGTGGAGTAGGTGGAGTAAGGCAGGCAGAGAAGGAGGTAATGAAGAGCTGACTGAAGAAGCAGGAAGTGAGGCATATGAGCTGGAGAGAGAAGCTATTGAGAGCTACACTGAAGACAGCTATGCCCAGAGTAAGCTAGAGTCTCTATGGAAAGGAGAGACAGATTCCTTCTTGAGGAGAAAGAAAGAAACTCCGAGGACAGGATATAACAAGGGCAAAGGTGATTGTCTGCAATATCCTGGGGAGCACGGGAGAGACAGAAAGCCTAGGAGGCAAGTGAAATGCTATGAGCAGGGCTTAGGTTGGGAACCTACAGCTATTCAAAAGCACCAGAGAAAACCTCCACCAGTAAGGCTGAAAGGTAAGCCAAAAGGCTTGAATATACTTAATTACAGTGACTGTTTGTACCCAGAAGGGTGGTGCTGGGAAAAGAATACTGAGCCTGATAGTCTGTGTGAAAGCCAGTATTTGACCCAAGCATATCGTGTAAAGCCTGGAGCAGTAAGAAAGGGCGTGGCACCAGCAGTGCCGGTTCAAACATTTCCTTATGAGCAGGAGGAATTGATGGACTGTGAACCAGAGTGTATTGATACTGGAGAAGATATAGATATAATGGACTGTACATTATCTCTGGCCAATGGAATAGTTTCATTGCATTGAAAGCCTGTTTGAAAAGAGAGTACAGCACAGATAGCACGTGGAAACAGAGAGCTGTGAGGAAACAGCGTGGTTTGCTTTGAATGTTTGTTTTCACCTTGGTTAATGCTGAAGAAAGCCTTTTTCTGTTAAGGAACTTTTGTTTGTCCATATACCAGTAAATACCTGGATTGTGTTTTCTGTTCATGGTAAAATCCACCCCGGGAGGGGAAATAAAATCCTTTGGTTGCTTAACCACTTTTTCCACAACTGCTCCTTATTGATTGAGTGAAAAGACTACATTTCCCAAAGGGCATTGCTCCAGGATCTGTGAAACAGCTTTTTCAATAGGGAAAAACCCACTCCCTTAACCTCTACTCGGGGGTTTAAGGAGAGCTGGTGACAGGGTTTAGCAGGCACCTAGGGCCCAAGGTCCGGATGGCAGGGGCAAAAGCACACATGGACTGCCACAAAGCCCCACCAACCATCTTCATCTGCAGGGACCTCATCACTGCCTGCCACTGTTCCCTCTAAGCTGTGCGCTTGTGCGGGCGCACACACCTCGCTGAGTGAGCGCAAATACTTTACAACAGAGCGCACAAAAATTACAGTTCTGATTCTGATAGAAAACAACACAGACATCTTAAAATTTAAAAGTTGTTGTGTATTTACAGTTTTCACAAGTTCTACAATATTTTCTAATGCAATCAATGTGGTGTACATACTGTATTCTGACGTGTAGTCAAATTTTAAAGTATATAACTCTGAGTGTCGTCATGTGGTGCACAAAAATTTAACCTTCCTTCAAAAACTGCACAGCTGATATTTTATGCGCGCACAGCCTACAGAAAATTAGAGGGAACATTGCTGTCTGCCACCAATACGTCTTGGGGGGAGGATGACAGCCACTGCTGTGGTAATTCCCCGGACATCTGCATTTTACAGCTACCTGGAGGGCTATAGCTGCTGGCACTATCGGCCTCTTCTTCCACAGCTGGGTTCAACAGCAGAGGGGGGGGGTCCAACCAGGATCTCTGCCTAGGGTGCCAGGACCCTTAGACTGCCCCATATGGCACATCACCTTTCCGCAACAGCAGCATGTCTGTAAGCCACCACTGTCACTGTGGGATTATGACGGACATCACAGATGGTAATGTGGAGTGGAGGAGTGGCCTAGTGGTTGGGGCAAGGTACTTCAGGCCGGAAGGTCAGGGGTTCAAATCCCACTAGAGGACAGCAACCTTGGGCCTGAAGGACTGGGGTTTCTAGTCCCACAGGTGCTCTTTGTGGTCTTGGGCAAGCCACTTAACCCTCCATAGCCCATGTTCCCTGTTAAATAGTTATCTCCAAGTTATAATGCCCTGTTCAATGTAATTTCAGTTTGTTCAATGTAAACTGCACTGATGCAGAATAGCACGGTATATAAGAGAATGTAAATAAATAAAGATACCCCTATGAGGAGAGGCTAAAGAGGGCAGGGTTCTTCAACCTGGAGAAGAGGTCGCTGAGGGGAAATATGACAGAGGTCTATATATTGATGTGGAGTGGAACAGGTAAACATAGATCAATTGCTTACGCCATCAAAATGTAGCGAGACTAGGGGACATGCAATGAAACTACAGTGTAACTCATTTAAGACTAATAAGAGAAAATATTTTTTCAGTCAATGCATAATCATACTCTGGAATTCATTACCAGAGGATGTAGTAAAAGCTGTTCGTCTAGCTGGGTTTCAAGAAGATTTGGGCAGGTTCCTGGAGGAAAGATCCATGCACAATTATTTAAGGGGACCCAAGAAATCCACTGCTTGCCTCACTAAAGGCATTGTGGAAAAATGTATCTTTTGTGGAAACTGCTACTGTAGGTACTTGTGACCTAGACTGGCCAGGATTGGACACAGGATACTGGGCTTGATGGACCTTGGTCTGACCCAGTATGGCATCTTATTTATTTATTTATTTGAGAAGTTTATATATCGCATTTCCGATGCGGTATATAAACTTCTCAAATGTTCTTATGTGCCACCTGGGAAGCTGCCTGGTCCGCTCTGTGCACCAGCAATCCCCACTGTATGACCCACATGCCACCTCCTTTGCCCCTTTTGCACCATCAACATAGTGCCCTTTCATACTTGGACACCATGCTGTTGCTGCTAATGGAGCATTACTGTCACTCTCTGGGCTCCCCTGTCAGAGCATCACATTACACATGTTTAAATAGGCTCTCTCCCCTCTAAATACACCTTTTCCACAAGGTTTTACTTTGCATTAGGGTTCCCAGCGTTAAAGGGCTTTTAAGCATGTTGTGCAACAGGCATTAAGGAAGCACATGCTGTTGACGCCCTTAATGCTGCTGCAGCCATTAATGCCCGTTAAAGCAGCTTTTTCGCAGCGTTAAAAGCGCAAGCGTACCGATAACAAGTGTTAACGGCACACTGGCTCCCTTAACGCCCATTAGTAAACATACCATTATGTTACTATGACGGATGAATCATACACATGTTTTTAAAAAAATCCATGCATTTTCTCTTCTCAGTAGAAATTTCTTCCAATTTTCCACTGCCCTCCTTTTCCTGTAATTTAAGGGCCTGATATTCAATCAGACTGGCCAGTGTCTAAAGCCTAGTGCTGGCTATAGGAATTAATTTTATTTGTATAGCCAGTATTGCTATCTGTATAACCTATGCCACTGAATATGTATATGATCACCTTTTTTTTATTTTTTATTTAGCTCACACTTTTCCAGTAGTAGTTCAAGGCAAGTTACGATCAGGTATGGTAGGTATTTCCCTGTCCCCAGAAGGCTTACAATCTTGTTTGTACCTGAGGCAATTGAGGGTTAAGTGACTTGCCCAAGGCTATGAAAAGTGCCAGTGGGATTCAAATCCTGGTCATTTTGATGACCAGGCTGCTATGCTAACCACTAGGCTACTCCATCTGTGCTCATTTGAAATAACATTGAAGCCCTACCCTGTGTTCCTACCTCATGGCGCCTGCCATATACTGAGCTAGAATCCTAGGCATCTACGCATAGTTAACAGCACAAACAAAGCCAAACATATAAATGTGTTCAGTTATGAAGGCTAACATTCAGACTTATTGTCCATCCTTAGGCTTCGACAAGCATTCCAACAAATAGAAAGAATGAGTGATAATGCACTATGGCATGCTGGGAAGGAAGCAACAAAATTTGCAAAACAATTGAAAAATCTCTTTCAAGAATTACATCAGTAAATGAGGAAAAATAAGTAGCAAATGCACAAATACAATGGGAAATATATTGTGTTACTTCCAGAACCATTCAACATTCAAAGCCAAACGCAGGAATGGTTAAGGAGAAGAGAACTTAAACCTAAGGGTAAGATAGTTACTCACCTGTAGCAGGTGTTCTCTGTGGACAGCAGGAATAAGTCCTCATATATGGGTGATGTCTCCAACATAACCCTGTGCGGGAATGCTCCCCAGCTCCTATTGGAAGCTTTTTAGAGGCTCTACTGCACCAGTGTACCTCCTTCCTGCCTACTGTCGCAGCACCATCTTAGTTCAGTCTGATAACAAAGCTGTAGCAGAAGACAACTCCTTGGGGAGGTGGAAGGGTTGTGAGGAATTATTCCTGCTGTCCACAGAGAACACCTGCTACAGGTGAGTAATCTTTTCTATGTGGTCAAAGAGGAATCAGTTTTCATATATGGGAATCCCAAGTTACAGGCTACCGAAAACCGAGGAGGCCACTGAGAAGCCTAACAGGGGCAAAACTCAAATACAGAATGGTGAAACGTCATAGCAACTCAAATGCCAACTAGGTACAATATGTTTACTAAACCGTGGTAAAGTCACTGGTGGAAAGGACAGCATTAAGGTGTCTGAAGCCATATTAGGCAGTGGGTGGGTAGGGGCATGCCAGCATTAGGGTGCCTTGGGCCATTTAACGTGACTTAACAGGACCAAGTGCAGAAAGGTGACAAGACATCCTAAGAAAAGACAAGGTGTCTTAGGATGTGATAAGATGCCTTAACAGGAGATTAGGTGCCTTAAGATGTTCTAAGGCGCACATTTATTAAGATGAGTGCTAGCAGTAAGTTTGAGAGACAGACATCACATTCAGCATGCTCTGGCTTAAGAGTGAGGACTACTACTGTCATGATTTGCAGAAAATTAAAACTTTTAGACACATTAATCTGGAATAAGTGTTACACATAGCACGATGACTCCTATGATTAATTAGCTAGTAGCTGCAGGGAACATCCAAAAGAATTTAGTCATGAATGATAAAAAGCAAACATTCAAATATTATAGCTTTTCTTACAATATGACCTAATCTGAGTCCTTCCAGATATAGTCACCGAATCATCAAGTACAGTCATTAAATGCAATTTTGAAGTAACTAATTAAGCATGTTTTTAAATTCAATAGATCATTTACACTAACTAGAGATTCTGCCTGTTCTTCCACTGTACATTTTCAAATGCCTATGGGCCCAATATTGAGGTGGGCAGGCTATGCGTCACATAGCCTGCCCGCTGACTCCCATAACCCGAATTTTCACGTCTGCACCGGCAGAAGTGAAAATCTGGGCTGGCTGGACTCTCCAGCGGCCACAGAGGCTGCACAGGTAGCAGCAATTTTTGTTGCTACCCGCATAGCCTCTGCATCTTAAAGATAGGTGATGTTTTTTTTTCATCTATATTTGAGGTGTAGAAAGCTATACGGGTAGCAACGAAAATTGCTGCTACCCATGTAGCCCCTTCCTCTGCCCCTGCTCCACCCCAGAACATCCCTAATATGCCCCGATACCATCTGGGCGTGTTAGGGACTTAGTCAGGATATTCGAAGGGCACTACCTGTGTAGGTGCCCTTCGAATATTAAGGCCCTTACATGGGTAACTAAGGAAGTTACCCGTGTAAGGGCCTGCGAATAACGGGCCCTACATTGATATAATCGAAACATGTCCCAACATGTGGGTTGTGGCATTAGTGCCAGAGGAGAATTCAGTATACAAGATCGAAAATGGACTATTGTGTGAAAACACAACTTTCTCTGAAGCAGAAAAATACATTTTTGGTTCTTTCTATGTTGGGGCTGTGTATATCATACCATTTATTTTTAGTTAACAGGTATTTTACATTGCTTTATCATTTCAGTCAAAGCAGTTTACAATGTAACTGAAACTTGGTAATGTACATTAAACAGGGACATTGATAACTTGGATTCTTCTGGGGCAATGGAGGGTTAAGTGACTTGCCCAAGGAGTACTAGTAGGAATCAAATCATTGTCATGTAAGTCCCAAGCCAGTGCTCTAACCACTAGGCTACTCCTCCACTCCAATTTGTGTGTAATGAAATGAACAGGATTTTGTTGGAATGATTTTTCTATAATGAAATTAACTGAAATAAGGTGGTTAAAAAGGACCGAAGACGAAATCGAGAGTGACTATGTGATTATGACTGAAAAAAGCAATTCTATTCAATGGCCCACAAAACTTTAGAGCTTTGTAAGATGTGGTATATGTCATCAATAACTCTAGTAAGATGCTTGGAGTTTTCTCTCTTCCATTCTTTGTTGCTGCTTAGAACCACAGGGCTTGATATTCAAAAGGCATTTACACGGTTTACAACCCAGTAAACTGTGTAAATGCCTTAAACAGGAATATCCAACAGCACCTACATGGTTAGTACCATTGAATATCTCCATCTATGTCCCCTATGCTCCCTAATGATATCGGGTTAGCATCGAGAGTGTGTGCCGATGAGGCATATAGCTCACCCAAATGAATATGGGGCCCTCAGAGTTCTCTTGCAAACACTGTGGAAAACGCAATAAATTTATCTCTTAAAAGTATGTGATCAGAAAATTCTTTATTTTAAAACAAAAATTCCTCTCTCTGTCAAGATGTATATTGGCATCAATATTCTTTCTTCTAGGGGTATGTTTACTAAAGTGTACTACGGTGCATTAAGTGCGTTAAGTGTCCTTAGTGTGCGTTAGGAGGTAAACATTAGCATGGGAGGTGAAATGCACCTGTGCTGTTGAGGGCATGGCCGGCAGGACCCCTGCAGTTACCTGCTAACACTGTGATCCCAGGTAACATGAGTGCCCTTAACGCTACCTGTTGAGGTTGCAGTAAGTGCACCCATGTTAACTGCAACACTGGCAATGTGCAGTCCAACCCCCACCCTATCCTACGCTAAGAGTGGGATTTTTACCACACTGGCTGCTTTTAGCACGCAGTAACAGTTACTATGGTCCTGTGCTAACTGCTCAGTGGGAGCTTTAGCATGTGGTAAACATTAGCACACTTTAGTTAACATGACCCTTAGTAAGTAAAACTGACCGTTAAACAAAGTATTTTCAAATTAAGGTAAGCCCCAGAAGAAAACATTTCAATTGATATGGTACAAGTTAAAAAACACACTAGCATGCAGCAGACTAATCAAAGTTATTTATACAGCAGGCCTAATATAAACTAAAGAAATTCCAAAATGAAAAGCTCTTACTTGGGGAATTGAAGGGTTCTCGGTATGTCACACTCCTTGAAGGACGTGTTCAGCAGCTATAGACTGTGTGAAGTGCTAGAACAAACAGAGCCTTGAAGAAAATGTCATTTCACAGAAGAAAGGAAGGAAACATGACGGCAGATATCACTATAACCGGGACTTCAAGTCTCAGTGGTTTTCTTTCCACATTGAATTTCTCATATCTTAATGTGGTGGGACGTTTTATTTTTAGGTCCCTGAGTTTCATGGTATTCAGATTGATGTTTTTCATGGTATTGTTTGGAACAGTGTTTCCAGATTGTTGTTGTTGTTTCATTAAATGCCGAACCATCATACTTAGTTGATAATTACTAAGGCAAATTGTGGGACATGGATACTAAGGTAACTGAAATACTGAAGTGCATTATGATGGTCGTTTTATAAGTGACCTGAGCATGTAGAACTCCATTCTACATGCTGAAGTTGGTGCCTAGAACACCGCCAAAGCATAGGGTGCATAAAAATAGCCACTCAGAAAATAGAGTGCCAACCTTTATGTGATATACCCAGGGTGGAGAACGAGCAGTGGCAATAATGGGTGCATGTTATATAATGTACAGCTATGTGCCAGCACATATACATAGTAACATAGTATATGACAGTAGATAAAGACCAGTATGGTCCGTCTAGTCTGCCCAGCAAGGCAGCAAGAGTAGGTGCGCCTGCCGCTCCGTGCAGGTCACCCCTCCCCATGCCTTTGTTTAGGGGTGCGCCTACCGCTCCATATAGGTCACCCCTATTTGTTGAGATATAAGAAATAGTTATACAAAGATATACCTGTCTCAAAAGATGTAACTTTGCGAGGCATTTTTCGGATAAGCTATTTTATAAAGGTACGGAGACGCATGTATTATTTGTGCAAAACAGGCACAATATATACGCCTTGGTGACTTCCTTGCCTAGGTACCCTGTTATAAAATTATCCTCTATGCAGAGCTGGATTCAGGACCAGATTTAGGCATAAGCAATGGAGGCAACTGCTTCCGGCGCCAAGTGTATTGCCTCAGCTGTCATGTCTCGATCTGAGTCTGATGCTGCAGCTCAGTGATTGAGTCATTGATCGGCTCTGCCCCAATGTCCTGCTTACCACTCAACTCAGTCTCTGAATGGCAGCATCAAGTTCATTAATTCAATTCAGCCCAGGGCTGCCCAGGCCCTGTAGCGTCCTGCATTATCCTTTACCCCTGCAGGGTTTCTATGGCAACAGGAAGCCCTGTGAGAGGAAAGGAAGGGATGCTGCAGGGCCTGGGCAGCCCCATGATGAATTTCATTAGTGAACTTGCTGGTGTTGCTTGGGGACCAGATTGCACGGTAAGCAGGACAACAGGTCAGAGCAAATCGTCACTGCCTCTGGGGGCAAACAAGGTAAATCCGGCCCTGACTGGTTTTAAGATTTTGGCTCCTATAGGAAGTTAGAATTCCCTCCCAACACCCCTTTCAATTGCATGTCTCTAAAACAAAGAGAAATTGGTTCTTCTTTAGCCTGGGTATTTAGTGCCTTCGATATTTGGTGCCCTAGGAAGTTGCTTGTGTCATCTATGCCTACATCCAAACCTGCTTCCACATGGATTTTACTGCTGTTAAAACAAAAGAATGAAATGAAAAAAAGAAACAAAAATGAAATAAATGAACACTTTTTGGCTGCAGGCCCCTAGTATTAAAGCACTGGGGTATTCTGCACTTGGCACCAGTTTAGTCCAGAAAAGAAGTGACATGACTGTTTTATGCTCCCACTGGGAAACCTGCATGGATTATGGGTTAACAACTCTAAACAGGAAGAAGGGGCAAATTGTAGGAAGTGGTGACTGCAAAGCTAAACAGCAGTGATATGATTGCACTAGGCCTCAAAGAAAGCATTGTAATAAATCTGCAGAGTGGAAATTACAATCCTAAACAGCACTGGTATTACAGCATTGGGCTTCCAAAAATGTTGAGTTGTCCCTCAGGCAGGGACCATGGCTAAAATACAGACTTCAATGAGCATGAGGAAACCAGATCTTTTAACACAGCATCAGTAGCCGGAGTGTTTGTGGGGATAATTGCAAAACGTTTTAATAGGACATAAGAGGGGTCCTGGGTGCTGGCTTTGGCAATGGTTTTGTAAGAAGCAAAGTTGAAGATGGCAAGACCTGAAACGGTCTACATGCAGAGGTGGGGAAGGCCATCGCTTTGGCACATTTGGGGCATGCTAAAAGTTGTCAGGAGAGGGAACTGATGTTGGGTTGCATAGGCGTGCTAAAGTTCGGAAACTTAGCACATGTTAAGAGGTAAAAATTCACGCAGGACGTGAAACGCATCTGTACTAACTGCTAGGGGCATGCCAGCATATCCCCCTACAGTTACCATGGTGAGAAGCACCTCACCATGCTGAAACTGCAATCACAGTACCCAGGTGCAACTAATGCTACCTACTGAAGAGGCATATGTGCATGTATTGGAGTTGGATGAATCTCAGTTGGGCAAACTGGATGGCCACATTGGTCTTTATCTACTATTAATTGCTATGTTATTGAGAAGATGAGTTGGCAGTAATAAAAACTGCATTTGAGGCTGCTTTGACATGGATTGACCAGGTTCAGCGATATAACCACATTGAAGTCTTTTTCTCCTTAATTGAATTAGGTATATCCCTTGCGATAAGAGTATATCTTTGTAATATATTAAGAATTTAAAATCAGAGATATCTTTATATATGGTTGTAGAGTCTCTGAGGAATCCGATTTTTTTTTTTATTTTTGACGGGGTTCAGTACATATACAGTACTAAGAAGAATCACCAATGATCTATCAGAAAAAAACTGAATAACTTTGATTTAACTGAAGGAAAAGGAGAACTCTTGTAGTTGTTCAGTGCCGTCGAGTTGGAGTCGACCCATGGCGGCCCTCTGGATAGGTATCCTAAATTGTGTTCGGTCTTCAGTCAGGTGGCTCATTGTAGACAGACTGATACCCGTAGCTGCTGTTATTGTATCGATCCATCTCATTGCTGGCCTTCCTCTTTAGCATTGACCTTCTATCTTGCCAAGCATGATGTCTTTCTCTAATGATCTCTCTCTTCGCATGATGTGTCCAAAGTATGAAAGTCGAAGTCTTGTCATCTGAGCTTCGAACGAAAGCTTAGGGTTGATCTCCTCTAGTACCGACTAGTTTGTTCTTCGGGCAGTCCATGTTATACACAGTATTCGCCGCCAGCACCATAATTCAAAGGCATCAATTTTCCTGTCTATCTTTTTCACTGTCCAGCTTTCACATCCACATGATGTTATTGAAAATACCATGGCTTGAACAAGTCGAATCTTTGTATGGAGAGAGACATCTCTGCTCTTGAGAATCTCATCTAGGTCTTTCATAGCCATTCTGCCAAGAGCAATGCGTCGTCTGATTTCTTGACTGCTTGTTGCTTCTTTATTGATAGTTGATCCAAGTAGGTTAAAGTCGTCCACAATTTCAATTTCTTCTCCTTCAACAATTTTGCCAGTTGTCATAATCTTTGTCTTCTTTACAATAAGGTGCAGGCCCATTTTGAGACTATGTTCTTTGATCGTGAGAAGCAAATGTTTCAGATCATCTTCACTTTCAGCCAGTAATGTGGTATCATCAGCATGGCGAAGGTTGTTGATGAGTCTTCCACCAATCTTCACACCTCTGCTGTCTTCATACAATCCTGCTTCTCTGATGATTTGTTCTGCATATAAATTAAAGAGGTAGGGGGAAAGTATGCAGCCTTGTCTTACACCTTTGCTTATTTTAAACCATTTTTTCTCCTTGTTCCGTCGAACTGTTGCTTCTTGATTAATGTACAGATTATGCAAGAGAATGATCAGGTGTTCTGGTATACCCATGCTTCTTAATGTGGCCCAGAGTTTCTCATGGTTTACACAGTCAAAAGCCTTGCTATAGTCGATAAAGCACAAATAGATATCCTTTTGGTATTCTTTAGTCTTTTAAAGGATCCATCTCACATCTGCAATGATGTCTCTCGTTCCTAGCCCTTTCCTGAACCCTGCTTGCACTTCAGATAGTTCTTGTTCCAGGTATAGTTGTAGTCTCTTTTGAATAATCTTCAGTAGAATCTTGCTGGCATGTGGGATCAGAGCAATTGTGCGATAATTTCCAGTCAGTTGTATCACCTTTCTTTAGTATTGGTATAAACACAGATCTTTTCCAGTCAATTGGCCATGATGTTGTCTTCCATATTTCTTGGCAGAGCCTTGTAAGTACGCTAACAGCTGCATCAGATTGCTGTAATACTTCTATGGGAATGCTATCAATGCCTGGTGCTTTGTTCTTTGATAAGGCTTTCAATGCTGCTTCAACTTCTTCTTTCATCACCAATGGTTCCAGATCATAAGGTACAGGTTGAAACGGCTGTTGGTCCACTTGATCTTTATCATATAAAAACTCTGTATATTCCTTCCACCCTTTCTTGGTCTTCTCAGCATCATTCAACATAGAACCTTGAGCATCTTGTAACATTCCAATTTGAAGCTGGAACCTTTTATTTAACTCTCGCAGCTTTAGGAAAGCCGATCTTGTCTTCCTCTAATAGTTTCTGCTTCTATTTCCTTGTATTGTGGTGGAGAAGCAGGCTCAGAATGCAGAGAAAGAAAGAAAAAGCAGCCTTTTTTTTCTTTTCCCAAAGAAACTGCAGGCACAGGAAGGGTTAATACCCAAACTAAAGACAAAGATTCCCCACAGAGGAGTGCAGACCTAGGGACATGCCCTGTTCCCATGGAGACAGAGGGAGGAGATGGGAGTGGTTTGGGGGCGGAGTCAAGAGGCATAGGACAGCCCCAAATATTTAGGCAGGGAAGTTGCACTCACAAACAGGCAAGGAAACGGAAACAGGGAAGGAGAGAGAAAGAGACGGAGTCACAGACACAGACACGAGAGAAACAGGAGACACAGAAGCAGCTTGCACAGAAGCAGTTTGAAAGCAGGAACAGAGAGCTGAGAAGGCCAGTGGAGAGCTCAGGGGAGGATTCCTCGGAGGAGGAGATATTCTCCAGAAGCTCATGGCCTAGCCCTTCCCACTCTAAGGAGCCTACAGAAAGGAAAAGCACTAACCACTGGCCTTCTCAGCTCTCTGTTCCTGCTTTCAAACTGCTTCTGTGCAAGCTGCTTCTGGTGCTGGTGCACAAGGCAGTGCAGCAATCCAGGGTAAATACCTCAACAGTCTCTGTACTTTACCCTCAGGATGGCACTGCAGTAAAGGATAACTTCTTAAACAGTCTTTAGATTCTCCATTCCTTATCAACAACTCAATCGATTAACTAAGGAACAGTCCATAGGTTCATTAGCCTCAGGAGAGGAACCTAGTGAAGTCTTTTCCATGCCCATCTGTTCTTCCTCCATCAGCTGCAGTTCATTCATCCGTAACACTCCCCTAGCCATCTCAGGGGAAGTGAACTTAGCATTTCCAGGTCTGGGAAACTCCTCCTCAACCTCTAGCTCATTCTCGCTTAGTAACAGCTTGCACGGATCAAATAGGGGCATCCATCTGGGGTGGGAAGCCTGAAATTTAAAGGGGCCCTGACCTTTCCCTGGCAACTGGGCCTGGCCCTCCCCCTCCTGCTAGACTCGGGTTTTCCCAGCACCTCCTATGGTCCCTTTAGACCACAATGTATATGTCTGTTTGCATGCATAAAATATTTATTATAAAATTACTCTGCACATGCAAATACACGCGATGACGAGAACTCATGCACTAGTACGCGGCTTTGGTGTAAGCATGTTCAGGGATGAAGTTTGGATGGAGCATGGGCAGAGGTGTTTTTAGGATGCATATTTATTTATTCATTTTATTGGAAACTATTTATAACCCCATCTTTTCACTAAAGGTCAAGGCGAGGGACAACAAACAACAACACTGGCATTGATTACAAAACAGACATAAAACCATACAACACATATACATAAATGAGACAAATGCAGCCCATAACTCATGATGATCACATCAATTTAAGTCCATACTCCAGCTGTTGGGGATGTACCCAGCATCATCTTATACAGTTATCACAGACATTATTTTTTAACCATGCGTTAAGTATATTGGTGGTGGGGTGAAGTGATCTGCATTTCTGCCCGTGGTAACGGCACGCACTAAGTTCCAATGCACTAACTGCAAAGTGCAGTCGATGCCCATTTCCCATCCCTTTCCACGCTGAGGGGCAATTTTTATAAGATCCCTCTTAGTTAACATGCATATAAATTATAGTCTTTTATCATTTATATGCTTAAATTTGCACTCTGCCCAAATGCTGCTCATATGCATGCTCACAGTGATTGACCCAACGTGCCTATTTACAGAATAGCAACTGCATAATAAGCCTGCATAAGTGCATGTAGAAGTCATAAGTGCATAAGAAGTCATCCAAAATAGCCTTCTTCAAACTAGCAATGCTCCGAAGACTAAAACCTCTACTCAGCAAGGACTACTTCCATACAGTATGCCAGGCAATTATCATACCTGTGCTGGACTATTGTAATCTCCTCTTCCAAGGCCTACCTAAACAATCCACCCATCCCCTTCAAATAGTCCAAAACACTGCTGCCCGCATTAACACTGGTAACCCGGAGGCCCGCCTGGCCTCGAAGCCATCACTCCCCCCCCCCCCCCTTGTCCCCCACAAACACAATGGAAACCAATCATGGTACAACTCTGGTCGCAGCTTTATTTCAACATATGATATAGCATAACCGGCCCAACATGGGCCAACGTATTCAACATCCCCAAATAACCACCCCCCCCCCCCCCGGACAATGCCCACACCCGCCATCTTAGTAGCCAGGCTGAACATTCTCCGCCCCCGAACCCCCCCCCCCCGCCGGCCTTGCCATACTAGTAGCAAAGGCCGGCACACCACCCTCAACCGGGCCGAGACCCCCCAACCGGGGTGCCTCGCCCCACCCCCGGGGAGCCCTCCGCTCCCCCACTGCTCCTAAATTAGTTGAAGCCCCGCCGCCTTGGCAAGCGTGGGCTCTCCACCCCGCCACCGGTGCGAGGTAGTTTATCTATCCTCGCACCGCCCCCCCCCCCCATACAGCTGCGACCAGCCCGCTCCCCCACTGCTCCTAAATTAGTTGACGCCCCGCCGCCTTGGCAAGCTTGGGCTCTCCACCCCGCCACCGGTGCGAGGTAGTTTATCTATCCTCGCACCGCCCCCCCCCCATAAAGCTGCGACCAGCCCACTGCTCCAGCGCCTCCTGCCAGTCATTTAACAACAGGTCCTGTCCCACGGGCGACAGGTGCACACCGTCCGTTCGGTACAGCCCCGCGCAACCGGGGTCTGCCCAAGAGTGCAGCACCTGCCATCCCCCTGCTTGCTGTAGCCACCGGCCGACCTGCCGGTTAACTTTTGCCAAGCCGCGGGACCACCGCCGCTGCGACTGACAAGCCGGCCGGGGAACAATCAACACGTCCGGCCAAGTCTCCCACAGGGCCTTGATGTCTCGCTGCACTGCTCGAATGAGCTGCCTGCAAGTCCAACTGGAGAGGTCGTTACCACCTAAATGTAGCAACACCCCCGCTGGTTGCCGCCGCCGGTCCATCTGTCGCCGCATCCAAGGGAGAAACTGCCACCACCGCATACCACGCTCTCCCATCCAGAGCAGCCGGATGTTGCAGGTCGCCAAGCCCAGATGCAGTCCCAACGGGCGCAGCACGGCTCTCCTCTCCGCCCAGTACACGAACGAGTGTCCGATGATCCACCATTCCTCCGCCGGTCCAGCTCCAGCACCACCGGGCCTGGTGTCCGAACCTGGAAGCCCCCCTGCAACAGGAAACAAAGCATTAATAACCCCCCCCCCCCGCACCCCTACCCCACCCTCATCAGACCAGCTCATACTCGGTCCGGGCGGACATAACCTGCAAAAGCCCCCGACCGCCATCTACCGATTCGTTGAATCACCTCACCCCCCAGTCCCACTGCCGCCGCTCTAGTGGCCGCCCCAATCCGGAAGGAATGGGACGCATACTGCCACTCAGCACAGCCCAAGCGCCGCAGGGCCAAGCGCATTACCTCCGTAAATTGGAACTGCGTGACCGGATTCCCGTCTGCATGACAAAACATGAAACCCTCCACATTAGGCCGCCGGCGCCTATAGTCCGCTAAATTACGCACCGGGCAAGAACGAAGCCCAGGCAGAGCCCGCAACAGCACTTCCTTCCCCGCCCCACGTTGATCGGTCTTGGAGCTCACTAGAAAGATGCGCACCGACGTGTCCTGAATTTCCACGTGCTGCACCTCCAGCCCACCCCGGGCCATCCCCCCACCCGACTTGGGAACTAACTCACTAACCCGAAACGCCCCAAAGAAAGCCGTAACGAATAACGCCCGAAATAGCAGCGCTTCGAATGCAGAAGCCGCCACCTCCTCCAACACCACCCACATCCGTGCCAGCAAGTCATGAGAGATGGGGCAGCGCCAGTCACGAACCAGCGGCCGTTCTTTCATCCAACCGGCTAACAGCCTCTTCACCAAGAAGGACGAACTAGGGCTGCCCCATCCCGCCGCCCTGCTGAAAAAGGAGAAACCCGCCAAAGCCGCTCTCACGGACGTCCGAGACCACCCATGCCCTTTAGCCCACACTATGAATGACCCGAACAACTGTGCATCACCTCTACCCCCCCTCCATCCGTGCTCCCATAAAAATTCCTGAATCCTGGCATACCCGCGCACATACGCCGCCCAAGTACCTGGAGCTACTGAAGACCGTGGCAACTGAATCACTCCGGCGTCCCAACCCTCCAAAGGTGCTCCGGCACCACTGCCGATGACTGGTCCGCTCCGGGGGCCAAGGCTCGAAACTGCGCCCACTGAAATCGGGACAAAGCATCAGCTATCGCATTCTGTGCCCCCGGCACGTGCCGTGCCCGCGCCGTGACGTTGAGACGCAAACAGGCTAGCACGAATAACCGCATTAACGCCTCCACCCGAGGACATTTAGGCGACTGTCGATTAATCACCTGTACCACCGCCGCATTGTCACACCAAAAGGCCACTTTCTTATCCCGTAGCCTCTCTGGCCACACCCATAATGCCACCACTATCGGGAACAACTCGAGGAAGGTCACATTGCGGGTCAGCCCAGACTCCTTCTACGAGGGTGGCCAGGTCGCCGCACACCACGATCCCTGGCAGTATAGCCCCATCCCGAAAGTGCCCGCCGCGTCTGAGAACAACTGCAGGTCCGCGCTGGACAGTTCCGGAGCCTGTACCAACGCGCAGCCATTAAACTTCGTGAGAAAGGACTCCCACACCCGCATATCCTCCCTCATCCCCGCCGTCACGCGGATATGATGATGCGAGCGCCGAGCACCCCCCATGGCTAAGGACAGCCTACGCGCAAAAGGCCTCCCCATAGCAATCACCCGGCAAGCAAAATTCAAATGACCCACCAACGACTGCAGATCCTTTAGGGTCACTTTAGAGGCCGAACCCACTGCCGTCACCAAAGCCCGAAGCCTTTCCACTTTTTCCAACGGCAAGCGCACCACGAATTCCTCCGAATCTATTTCGATCCCTAGAAAAGAAAGGCGCGTCACCGGCCCGAACGTCTTCTCCCCCGCTAACGGAACCCCAAACTCCGCAGCCACCTCCTGGAAGGCTCCCAACAAGGAAGCACAGGTCGCCGACTGTGGCGGCCCAACAAAAAGGAAATCATCTAAGTAGTGCACGACCAACTCGCACCCCGCCCGCTGTACGAGCACCCAATGGAGGAAGGAGCTAAAGGCCTCAAAATAGGAACAGGAGATAGCGCAACCCATGGGCAGACACTTATCGTAATACCACAGGTCATCAAACTGGAATCCTAGTAGCGGAAACGCTGACGGGTGCACCGGAAGCAGCCGGAAAGCAGATTCGATGTCCACCTTCGCCAACCGTGCTCCTTTGCCACAGTTGCGCACCAGCTCCAAAGCCTCGTCGAACAAAGCGTAACGCACTGAACACAGCTCCCGCGGGATGTGGTCATTCACCAACTCCCCAGGCGGAAAGGACAAATTGTGGATCAGGCGATAACTGCCAGGGGCCTTCTTCGGGATGACCCCCAAAGGTGACACAACGAAAGGCGAAAAGGGGGGATGCGCAAAGGGGCCAGCGACTCGCCCCAAAGCACATTCCGCCGCAATCTTACTGCATGCCACCTCCGCCAGACTCCGCACTGAGCCAGCATTACCACCCCACACTTCTGCCACCCTCCCCTTAAACGGAACCCGAAAACCCTCCGCGAAACCTAACCACAGTAGCCGCGCCTTCTTGCCGTGCCCCGAGCCTGCATATCTCTCCAACCACGGCCGCAACGCCTGAAGTTTAATGGGGGTAGGCGCCAAACCCCCAGTCCCCCCATCACTTGCCCCCCCCAGGCGCCCCGGCCACCGCCTTCCGACTACACTTTGTCGCCACGTGACCCGCCCCACAGAGCGAGCACGTGTGCCGGAACTTGCAGTCTGGAAAAGGGCAGGACAATTTATTAAATCGCCAGCAGACGTCACCCCCCGGTCCACTGTTAGGCGACCCCGGCTGCGCCCCCGCCGCCCGAAAGGGCCGAAAAGGCGCCACCGGAGCCTGTCCACCCGCTTTGCTAGCCCCCCCCCCCGCACCACCTGTATTGCTGCGTTTCTCCGACATCTGCGTCAGCCAGAGATTAATATCCTTCATCCCCCAGGACAACTGCCTATTTTCTTCCATCATATCCTGGAACTCCTCATCATAATTTAGCCATGCCCAGCCCTTGTGCGCCTGTGACGCTGCCAGTATGGCATCCGCATAAGCTAACAACTCCCCATACTTACTCGGGTCCGCATGCCCACACACACTCGCCATACGCAAAAAAGCGCGAGTCCAATTCAAAGTATTGCGGGAAACCTTCCGCACCCTCCCCACCTTCTCGTCATCCTTGCGCTTTTTTCTACTCTCCCCCGAGCGCTTCCTCCCCTCCAGCAGCCGGAAAATATCAATATACCGGCGTTTCAGTATGCGCCGTCGCAACTTGCGTGGCACCCCCTCCCACAATTCCGCGCACCGCACCATCGAGGACACCGACCCCTCTCCCGCTCCCTTCCCCCCCCGAACCATTCGACGAACTCGCCGACGACGAGGAGGACGAGGAAGACGAGCTCCGTCTACAACGATGCCTGTGTTTACGCTTTGCCTTAACCTTACCCCCCCCCCGGAGCTGCCTCCCCCCATCCCCCCTTCCCCCAATGCTCCCCCCATCACCCCCCACCCCCGTGATCCCCCCGGACTCACCATCCGCTCCACGCTCGCTAGCCACTGGCAGCGCCCCGGAGACGCTGGGCTGCTGCACACCCTGGGCCATCGCCGGACTGCTGGACGCCGCACCTGCTACAGCCGCACCTCTCGCTGGTACCTGCCAAGAAAAAGAAGAAACCCCACCAGAAGGACCCGCTCCACTCTGCCCGTCCCCCCAGCCCATCCCAGCCCCGAGCGGCCAGGCCGACGTACCGAGACCCCCTGTGGCCCAGTTGGACCCTCCCCATGCAGGCGGCACCCCCCTTCCCGGGAACCCCACCCCACTCCAATCGCCCCACCCAAACCCACTGGGTCCCATCCCGAGGGCCTGCCCAGCTATTGAGGGCCAACCCAGCCACCCCGGCCTGCCCAGGCCCCCCGGGGCCACTGCACCCGCCCCTGGAGGACTGATTGGAATGCCCAATGCCAGTTCCACTCCCCCTAGCTGCCCCGGCAATCTAGCACTGCCCACCTGGCTCCCCCCCACCCCACCAGCCCCAACTGATCCCACACCAACCGGCCCCTGGCACCCGGCAACCCCCTCCCTGCCCCCTTCCCCCCCCAAACCAGCAGCCCTGCTCTCCAACCCCCCACGGCCCTGCCTACTGCCCCTCCCCCGTGGCCTCGATGTCCCCTTGGCCACCCGAGCAGGCTGAGCAACAGCCCCGGCCCTGGAGGACTCCGTGACCCCCCTGGACCGGCCCCTCGACCCCTGGGCGCTATCTCCACGGCCTTTGCCCCTCTGCCCCAAGCCCTTTGCCGCACACACCATGTTCACCCGCGCTACCAGCCCCCCCCCCCTCCCAACACTCCTCTGGACAGTGCCTAAGGGGCTGCAGGAAGGAATCCTGCCTTGGTACCGGGAACCCAAGGACCCTGACACACAGAGCGCCCAGCTCTCCCCAGGCGCCCCTGCTGCACCGGGTAGATGTCCGTAATCCCCCCAACTCCCCCTGCTGCCCCCCTGCAATTTGGTAGACTCTTTCAGCTCGCCGTTCCGGTGCCCCGCTCCTCGGTGTGCTTTTTTTTTTTTTACTATATGTGCCCACTGCCCGCCCCCACACCCCCGCTCACCCAAATCACGCCACCCGCGGTCCCGATGCTGCCAACGCCAAGCCACGAGTCGCCGGAGGAAAAAGGAACGCTGCCGTCCCTGCCGAGGAGCCGTGCCGAAAAGGCCTGACCACGCGGCTCCTCTGCCAACCCGTCCCCGCCCCGCCCCCTCACACCCCCTGGCCTCGCTCCCAGGACTACCCGGGAGCGATTCCTTTAGGCCCCCCCCACCCCCCCCCCCGACTCCCCTGCCACGTGCCGAAGGCCGAGGCCGGGCCCGGGCCCAGGTTACTGGCGGCCGCGGGGACCCGGCCCGCGGCCTGGCACATTATTGCTGGCACGTCACCACAAGTCCATATAATGACCATATTACAAGATCTGCATTGACTTCCAATCTCCTCAAGAGCAAAATATAAATCAGCGCTCACAGTCTTCAAGATCAAAAACAACATGTCAGCAGAAATACTTCAAGAGCTTATCGGAACCAAAACAAAAGAAAGACCGGCCAGAAACAGCACTAAAAACACAATACCAACTCCTAGCTTATTTACAAATACCAATAAATCAACATCCATGCGAGCTTTCTCCCTAGCTGTCCCTGCTATTTGGAATGCACTTCCAGAGAAGCTAAGATCCACAACTGATTTAAAAGACTTCCACAAGTTACTCAAGACTACCTTATTCATTGAACATTATAACGAAGACCACCTATCACAACAATCTCAATCTTAATGTAGGAAGCTATAAGACTGTCTACGTTTGAAATGCAATGTTAGGATTTACAGTGGAATGCTCCTAGTAAAAGGAGCATGAAGTTACAAGTCTGTTTAAATTGTTAAAATATGATGTTAATGTTTACAATTGAAAGTTCTTTGTAGAAGTTATTGTCATTGTTTAAAATTGATGTCCTTGTATAAGTTAATATTAAGTTATTGTTTGAAATTGAGGTTATCTGTATAAGTTGATGTTAAGTTAAACCGCATCGAACTCCCTCTCGAATGACCAACAATCAGCTATGGACCTCGACCGACGATCAATCATGGATCTCAAGGACTTTAGGAAGCAGCCCAAAACTATGCTCTTCATTGAACATTATAGTCCTATATCTATATCCTATGCTACCTACCAACCCACGATCAACTATGGACCTCAAGGACTTCAGGAAGCAGCCCAAACCTATGCTCTTCATTGAACACCATAGTCCTATGTCCTATGATACCTACCAACCCACCTGACCCCCAATGTACCCCCCACCCTCCCTATATATAACCACTTGTACATAGCTCATCCTGTAAATAGCACACCAAGAAATCATCACCTTCACTCACACAAATACCCGTGTTAACACTGCATGCCTACCCCAACTAACACTGATTTTTTATTTTTTGATTGTTTGAAGTGTAAACCACTTTGATTTCAGGACAAAGCGGTATATAAATCCTTTTAAATAAATAAATAAAATATGTGATTATGCACGTACTGTAAATGGCACATAACTTTCCACAGCTCCTTGTTAAATTATCCCCCTTAATGCACGGATTAGTGTATGCTATGTTTCAAGCCACTGTAGTAATTGTTATCACAGCAATGCACTAGCAAAAGAATTAATTCAAATGCTTTAGTAAGAGGCCCCCTTAATTTGTATTCTATAGCAGAAATATAGCACACTAGTGATTATAATTTAATATAATTTAAAAACAATTCAAGGGATTTACAATAATAATAATAAATTCAAACTTAAAATTAAAAACATTCCATATTAAAAATAAAAAATACATACAGGAACACAACAAGACAGTCAACATAAAAACATAAAAATTCTAACAATCTACGATTGCTTTCCCCCCAAGTCAAATAAACTACTCTGAATTTATTATGCCAACATCTCGCAACCCTTTTCAAAAGCCAAGTTTTGAATTTCTTCCAGAAATCCAAATAACTAGTCTTACCTTTGAGTTCATCCAGAAACAAGAGCACTACCCCATGATATGCGTTTCTTAGTATTCATGAGCCTGAAATTTTTTGGCAGCTGAAGTACCAATTAGTTTTTGTTCTGAGATATTCAAGTCCTTTTAGGGTGATATTTGCATACACGTAAGTGCCTAGATAGGCTGTCCCTATATTATTCAAAGTTTTATTAGTTAAAAAAAGAAGTATAAACTGGATCCTGAATCTGATATGTAGCTAGTGTAACTCAATAAGAAAGGGATTTGTTCTATCTCTTCTCTTCCTATCCATTATTAATTTAGCGACTATTTTGGACTAACTGAAGGCAAGTCAATGTTTTTTGTGATAAGCCAACATAGACTGTATTACAATAGTCCAGGTAGAATAAAGCGACTGACTGCACTATTAAGGATAAATCAAATAGAGTCAAAAAAGTTCAAAGTTGACGTATCTGCGGCAGACTTGTAAATATTTTTCTGATAACTACTTTCACCTGATCTTCTATAGTTACAGTAGAATCCAAGACAACACCTAAACAATGAGCGTTTGTAAGTATGATCAAATTACCTATCTGGGCTATCTATACACAGAATACTGGTCTCTTTTGAATTAAGCTTCAAAGAATTCATCATCCAATTCGCAGTTTCTGTCAAGCACTTTTCAATAAGAGACCATCTACAGAAATAGATACTAGAATACAAATCTGAACATTGTCGGTGTGATTAAATACATTCTATAATACATTCAGACCTGAGACTCTGTCTTTGTCGTTCTCCTTAAAAAAAAAAAAAAAGTAAAATCCTAACTGTCACTGAAAACTTACGGGGCTCATAAACATCTTTTACATGCTGTGATAGCTGAATCATCAAACAGTTTTTCAAAGCAACAGTTATAATGTGTTCACAGCTACTTTATGTGCAAATTGCATTTTGTTCCAGCAGAGCAAAAGTGAGAACTTAGTTGAGAAATTACATCCGGTTTAGCTCAGCAGTTCATTATGTGTGGTTACAAAACTCTGAAAGAAGGAAAGCTGTTCTACCTCTGCCCAGAAAATCTAATTTCTCTATTGCAAAAGATATACTTCACATACCCTTTGAAACGCATAAGGCAAGACTAAAGATAGCCAAATCTTATTAGGAAAACAAAATCCACATAAACATCAATTCTAGAAGCTACCAAACTACAAACAGCTTGGAAGAGGCGGGGGTCATTAAACATTCTGGTTTACATCTAATTAGAGTAGAAATTACCACTCCGGGTCATTCCTGTAGTACAGTATTTCGGCTGTTCAGTCCAATACCTTGCATCATTTTAGTTTAGCAGTTCTCCATGTACCAGAGCTTCCCAAATCTCTCCTGTTACTCAAACACTTTCCAAGGGGCAGTCTATCAAATTAATGCAATGGATGATGGGATTTCAGGATGTCCACAATGAATATGCATGAGTTGGAACATCCAGGGTCTCCAGTGCATGCAAATATATCTCCTGCATATTCATTGTGGATATCATGAAATTCCACTCCCACTGGAACCACTGGATTTTGAGATCAATGATCAGTCCTAGTATACCATAATAAAGTAAAAAAAGACAGAATATAGAACAAAAATCTACAATGAGAAGATGCAGTCGAGTACTAAAATAAATTCTTGAAAACTGTTCAATATTCAGTTGCAGTGGTCAGCAGTTTTAAAGGGCCCGAATCCGGATATCCTCTGCACTGAATATCCATCGATCTTCAGACAGTGGCCATATTCAGCTGCCATCTGGATAGTGAAACAGTATAAAATTAGAACAGCTTCTCAAGAGGCCTAACAGGCACTTATCAAGTTAGTAGACCGAAAATCGCCACAAACCGGATGACCACTATGGCTGCCCTCACCTTGCCCAGAGACCACACCGACACTATGTGGACAGTGTCAGTATAGTCAGAGGAGATATTTAGTGGCACTGTCCAGTTAGTGCCACTGAATACCCCTCTCAGTGGAGATGAACTGGTTAGCAGGTCCTGCTAACCACATAAGCCCCTTGAAATAATGGCCTTTTGACACTATTCAGCACAGGCAACTTTAAATAGAGAACCCTACAGATGGACCCTAAAGAGAATGAGTTAAAAATTGGTTGAGTGAGAGGTGACAAAGAATACAGGTAAATGCCTGTATTTACCTGTATTCAAGAATACAGGTAAATACAGGCATACAGGAATACAACTAACAGGCATACAGGAATACAACTAACCACCCACTCACCTCACCATGGGAACCACGCAAATTCAAATACAACCACACATAAGATATCTCGGCATTATCATTGACCAAGCCCTAACCCTCAAGCAACAAATCAACAAGACCACGAGAACTGTATTCCACAAGGCCAAAACGGTACAACGCCTCCAACCCCTCCTCGAGCCGCAAGACTTCAGGACAGTAATGCAAACTCTAACACTTCCTCATCTGGACTATTGCAACATAATCTACCATGGCCTACCTGCCACACAGACCAATCCCCTCCGAACTGCCCTAAACACCACGGCGAGAATAATTCACAATGCAAAGAAACGAGACCACATCACCCCAATTCTGAGAGACCTTCATATTCTCCCCATCGAAGCATGAATCAAGTACAAAACTCTTCTACTCACCCACAAAACCATCCACCAAACACAGGGCACCCCACTCCACGCCTTACTTCCTCGCCCAACCCACAGCAGAACAACCAGACAATCCTCCAACAGCTCCGTTGCCATCCCCCACAAAAGAACCAAAGCAACACAACGGACCTGCAACAGAGCCTTTGAACTCTATGCTCCATCCCTCTGGAACTCTCTACCAAACCACATCAGGAACAACGGTGATCTCCCATCATTCAAAAAGCAACTAAAAACCATCCTATTCCAAGAACATCTCTGAATAGGAACACCCCCCCCCCCCCTATTCCTCTCCAAGAACTCCAAACCAGTAACTATGCTATCTTGTCAGTCTCTATGTTCATCCCAAAATCATCAATGTTGAGCCCCCGGTGATGGCCCCCCCCCCACATTTGATCCCCCCCCCCCTGTTATATGTTCCACCGCTTTGACCCGGTGAAAAGCGGGATATAAATACAGTTAAATAAATAAATAAATAACATGCAGCTCACACTAAGGAGAAGGATGTTACCAGTGGTATGCTGGGGGATCTGTCCTTGATCCGATTCTTTCTAAAATTTTTATGATATTGTGGAAGGGCTATTGGACAAGGTTTGCCTATTTGTGGATGATACCAAAATATGCAATGGAGTAAACACCCAGGAAGGTGTAGATAACATGAGGAGGGATCTAGCTAAGCTTGAAGAATGGTCAAGAATTTGGCAGCTGGGATTTAATGCTAAAAAGTGCAGGGTCATGCATTTGGGCTGCAAAATTCCTAAGGAGGGGTACAGTATAGGGGGGTGAAGTACTTCTGTCTACAAAAGAAGAGCGGGATCTGTACGTGATTGTTTCTAATGATCTTAAGGTGACTATACAATCAAAAAAAGTGATGGCAAAAGCCGGAAGGATACTTGAGTGCAAAGGGAGAGGAATGGCCAGCAGGAAGAAGAAGGCGATAGTGCTTCTTTAGTGAAACCTCAGTTGAAGTATTGTGTGCAATGCTGGAGACCACACCTTCAAAAGAATATAAACAGGATGGAGTTGGTGCAGAGGGTGGCTACTACAATGGTTAGTGGTCTTCATTATAAAAGACAGCCAAAATGGTCAGTGGGCTTCGTCATAAGGCATATGGGGACAGACACAGTATGTAGACTTTGGAAGAAAGACAGGAGAGGGGAGATATGATAGAGATGTTTAAATATTTCCATGGTATAAATCACAGGAGGAGAGGTTTCTTTTAATTGAAAGAAAGCTCTGCAACGAGGGGGCAAAGGATGAAGGTGAAAAGAAATAGATTCAGGAGTAATTTGCAGAAATATTTCTTTATGGAAAGTGTGGTAGAAGCATGGAATAGTCTCCCAGTGAAGGTAGTGGAGACAAAGACTATAGCTGTATCTCTAAAGGAAAAAAGAGATTGCAGAACTTAGTAGCTGGTATGGAGGGGCAGACTGGATAGGTTGTAAGGCTTTTATCTGATATTATGTTTTTATGCTCAAGAAGAGATAGTGGTAAGAATTCTTCTCTGACTCAATAATAAAATATACAGTAAAATTCTTTTTGAGTTTTTTGTACTGTTTCCTCTGAGTTGTCCAAAAAAGGCCAAAATAATTCTTTTTTTTTTTCCTTTATTGTTTATAAACTGAAAAACGTACAAGAGAAATCACATGAAAAATCAAACTTCAAACAACAGTCAGCAATTAACACCATAATTAACACCATAACCCCCCCCTCCCATCGCCCGCACAGTCTCAATATAGTCGAGGAAATCTCCCACAAGAACCCACAATGTCCACAACTTCCAGCCCACAGCCCAAAAAGAAAGGGAACCTGAGCATCAAGGTAGGTGCCCCCCCTCCCAGTCGCCACCAGGGGTCAACAACGGCTTCCCGTGGGCCCACCACCCGTATGTCCCTTCCACCACTCCTGATACTGATCCCACAAGAGGGGGAATCGCATCGGTCTCTTTAACCTTAACGCCGTAAGGCGATACATCAGGTACAGCTGGGCAACCTGAGTGTGCACATTCGCCAGGGAAGGCGGATCTGCTGTCCTCCATCGCCGGGCAATGCACTGTCGGGTCGCAGTGCATACAATACCGCACCACCCCAAAGCATCACCCAGGAGGGAGTCACTCCCCACATTAAGAAGTGCAAGACAGGGACCCAAAGAGACAGCTCGCCCCACAACTGTGCACAACCAGTTTTCCACAGCCCTCCAAAGTCCCTGAATGACGGGACACCCCCACCAAATATGCAGGAACGAACCCACTACCCCACACCCCCTCCAACAAAGAGCCTGACCACCCACCCACTTTTGTAAACGCTGTGGGGTCAGATACCAGCGGTATAACATCTTATAATTATGTTCTAGAATATTGCTGGCCATCACCCCCTTAAACAGGCCTTTGCAGACAACCTGCCACTGAGTCTCATCCCAGCATCGATTCAAGTCCCGGCCCCATGCCTGCCGGTGGACCCATACATCACACCTAGTTGTCTCCATCAACTTATACAGAGTGGAAATCAGCCCTTTAATCTGCCCCCGAGCAATGAGCTCGTCGACCTCTTCCCCCCTCTCGCCCCTCCCTCTCCGCCCCAAAGACTGACAAAAGTGAATTACTTGCAGGTAGCGATACTTATCCGTAGAGGGGAGCTGAAAATCCCTCATTAACTCCTCAAAATCCACCCAT
This sequence comes from Ichthyophis bannanicus, assembly GCA_033557465.1. NCBI lineage: Eukaryota > Metazoa > Chordata > Amphibia > Gymnophiona > Ichthyophiidae > Ichthyophis > Ichthyophis bannanicus. Next base: position 521,993,979 of record CM066032.1, on the reverse strand, counting down.
GCTCCACCTTCCTGAAATTGGCCTACATATTGCAACCCCTGTTCAGCCCACCGAACAAAGGCAGGATCCTGAACCCCTGGAGGGAAATCAGAGTTACCCACTAGAGGGATAAATTTGGAAGAAGCCTGTCCACCATACCATTTTAGACGCCAGCCCCACCAATATCGTAGCGTTTGGCGCAAGAATGGGTTCTCCCACCGTTCCCCACCCCCCGCACTCTTACTCCATAACAAAGCTGCCAGGGTAACCGGCCTCTTTAGGTCAGCGCCCTCTAACACCACCCATTCAGCATCTGACCGAAATAGCCATTCGAACGCCTCCCGCACTCGCGCAGCCTCGTAATACCGAGAGAACAAAGGCACTCCCATACCCCCCAGCTGCTTGCTTGCACAAAGAACACTCCGAGCTACCCTTGGCCGTTTCCCCTTCCCAAAATAATTCTAAAAGGAGAAGTCAGATGGAGTCACTGACCCTGAGAGAATTCAAATATTGTTGAATGTAAAGCTGCCCAAATGAAAATCTGCAAGATCACAAGGAAGACTGTAATAGAACTGTTACTGATATACCTCTTTATAATACATGTACCAATTTTTCTTTCTTTCATCATTATAGCCAAAGACAACTCATTGCTGCTAGTAGGGATATGCAGTCCTTAGAAAATTTAATACATACAACATTGATTTAACATGTGCTTACCTAGGAATTCATGTGCATACAATTAATTTCTGGACACTAAAAAGTTCTAATACAAGTTAAACATTTTTTATTAAATTTTGAAGAAACTCAAAAAGGCTTGAAAATCAGGAAAAGTCCAAAAAAAATCTAAAAACGAACTGAAAATATTTGCCTTTGCACATCTCTAGTTGCTAGGTATGCAATCAATCAGCAGCGTACTGCTCCCTCCCCTAAGAATGATCCCGTGAAAACATGTAACTCAATATCACACTTTTAAATTACCTCTGTCTTACATTGCCATGGAACTGTTATCCTGTATGACTTGTGAAGGAGAAACCACCCTGCTAGTTTAGTCTCCGGGAAGATCCCATGGCTTTATCTACACTTGCCTCATGCAAAGCTCTATCCATGTGGAGAAAGGACTTCATGCAAGGCAGAAGGGACCAATGTAGCGAGATGCTGGACATGTGTATCCACTGGCATCTCTAGGCAACATAGAAACCACCAAGTAAAACTACCATTCACATTATTTGATAACACCATTCAGTTACTTCTTCTATATTGGAGTGATGTGTAAAATTTATCTAGGATTAGATCGAATCTCAATATAAATCAAGCACCTCAACTTCTGTAAACATACCCTACATCCACCCAGCCCCGCCCACCCCCCACCCAATAAAAAATGGGTGCAAAGTTGATACAGAGCATTTCCCTTCATATACACCATATAAAAAGAATCAGGAAATTTGGATATCATTATATATCAACAATACAAACTCCTTCTGCAGCCAAGAAAATTGTGAACTAATTCAAAAGCATGCAAAAAATGCACACAGAACCTATACAGAAAATCTTCCATACTAAAACAGACTAATGCCAAAACTGGACCAGTGACCCACCTACTCATGAAAAGGCAGCACTGCAAATATTCTAACAGACCCTAAAACAACAACACACTTCATTCTGGAAAAACAAAACAAAGCAGTTTGGCATAGATTCCAACACAATACACATCTGTGCATTATACTTACCTGTGTCAAAGGCACCATAAATCAGAAGAAAGAAATGTACAGATAGGAGTTAAAAATGAAAACGCCCAAGAAGTCAGACTCAGCATGCAGTGCAGCACCAGAGAAATAGGAACAGAAACACGCTTCCAAAGATCTGCCTCTCAGAAAACCATGCCGCCCTGAATCTTGCAAACCAGTACATTCCAGAAATCTCACAATCCTCTCTTTTGGCAGCCTTTTCATTAGTTTAGTCACCACAGAGGTCTTTATCTTTCTTTTATCTTTATCTTTATTCAAAAGTTAATATACCGCCCACACATAAAATACCAGAGCGATTTACAATTACTAAAATTCAAATACTGCTATGAAGAGGAAACAGAATGCCAGCATTCAGATAGGAGAGAGAAAGCATGTTAAAAAGAGGGACAGAAATAAAGGAATACTACATCAGGGATGGTAGGACGTGGACTTGACGTCAATGGGGGGCGGGGGACAAGGGGAAGGGGGGAGGGGGAAGGTGAAAACCTGTACAGAAAAGGTGGGTCTTTAATCTTGCTTTGAAATTGTTGAAGGACGGTTCCAGGCGGAGGGCTGATGGTGTAGCAGGAGATCTATTATCTATTCGAAGTCTGTCCCTCCAACCCTCAGATGAAAACACAGAGACAGACCGGTATGCAAACACATGCTGTTTATTGTGCGCACAGTCTCAGGCAGAGCCGGCACCCTGAACAAAACAATCTGAGAGTGAGTGGTGTCACACACTGTCTTATATACAGTAAGTTTTCAAACCCATACTAGCTTCTCATTTGTCTCAGGTATCCCCTCTCCACCAATCAGTAGCCCCTGGGGGGGGGGGGGTTGTGGGCTATCATATAGCATGCCTAAATAACCTGTCTAAACTGGTATGCTCCAGTCTGCTGGACTCTGGGCGAAAGGGTATGTGTTTAAGCTTTGTTTCACTGTAACTCAGGCTGAGAAGGGAGGGGTTACCCTCACAGCTACCTTCCTGGCTGCCTCACTCCCCCCTTTTTAGTTGGACCTCAACCGCTAGGGCGGTAGAGGGCAGCAGTACTAGAGGCAGGCCGCAAGGGGGTATTGCAATTGCTGAAGCCCAAATGACTTGTAGATTTCAGTTACTTTCTAAGAAAACAATAATAAAAGGATAACAATACAATCATTCTCAAAAGCCCCCAAAAGCCCCCAATAGTCCTCTTCCCATTCTCAGGCAATTTGGTCCTGCCTCTCAGCAGTTCCTCAGGACCTCGCAGTGTGCTTCACCTTTCTCGGAAGTTTAAGTTCTGTTTTTCTCAAAATTTGGACCTCTCATTCTCATAGGCGAATATTTTTTCCCTTCTTTCAATGTGACACACGGATCCAGGTAGGGACTCCTTCACACATTTCTGTGGTGTGTATTTCTGAGTTCTTTGGATGGTCTGTTCCACCTGGACTCTGGCCAATTCCTTCTGTTGGACTCTCTGGATTGCAATTTGTGGCATGGCTCCAGGCCTCATTCAGAAGAGCAGCACCAATATTAAATGAAAAGACTAAATATTCTAGATTAGATTTCACAATGAGACAAACTTAATTTCATCCATATTTACTAAGATCATATCCTATAAATATTGATTTATAAACTTTCAATGGTCTACCAGTAACTATCTCATATGGTGTCAACCTTGTCTCGCAGTATGATAAACTCCTTGTCTCTCTATCACTGGAGATTCATTTGCTGATAGAAAATATTCCATTATGCCCTTGACTGATCTTTACATGTTTACAGATTAGACAAGTTGCATACACGTGTTCTGCAATTTTGGTAAGTTTTAGAATTATACCAATTTTGTGAGAATTTGTCATCAATTCATCCCCCTTTGCCCATGCATGCCTGACCAGGACATACAGAGGCAAAAAGGAGGCAAAAAAGCATCTGGAAGTACCACATGGCCAGTGTAGGTTTTCCAAAGCTCATCAGGGTGCAAGATGCACCTAGCCTGTCTCCAGGTGTCTATTTCTAATTGTTGAGTATGTGTTGGGGCTTAGATGACTTCCTAAATTGAAGATTCTGGAGATGGCATAGTTGAATAAAGTGCTCATCATTTTTTTTCTTCGTTTACATATTCATTAGCCAGATACATCACTTCACATCATTAAATTACCTTCATCAGTCTACTGTCCATCAGAGTCCCTCCTCTTAATATCCCACTTCATCCCTCACAAACTCCTTCATCACCTGCATCATTCCACCAACTACATACATAGGTCCTTTTCATGTTTTTATACCATACTAATGTATCCTTATTTGGCAAGGCTGCTAAGAATATCAAACAATTGTTAAAAACTTAGTATTGGTGTAGTTCTAAATGGACATATGTGCTCATTTTCAATAGCAACTATCTAAACAATCTAGGTAAAGTCCTTACAATATAAAACTATTATTTTGCAACATTTTATAATATCAAACCCAATCTTGAAATTGCAGTGTCCACAAGGATTTGTGTAAGTTATTCATTAATTATGGTGTCAAAAGAGATCCTTTTGAGGTTAGAGACCTAAGAGGGTACAAGGCATTGGTGGTTGGGCCCCATGGCGATACTTCTTCAGGTTCTTCTTGGCCTGCAAGGCATTTCTGGCTGGGCCTCATGGCGATACGTCCTCGGGTTCTTCTTGGCCTACTCTCCCCTGCCTATTCACGTCTCTTCAGAGGCATAAATATACAAGGTTCATGTTCTTCAGGCCTTGTGGGTCCTCGAGGAGTCTTAGAGCAGTCAGAATTCTGGTGGCCCAGATCATCACTCACCTTCTGCCCCCCTCTTTCTCTCTCTCTCTCATTCTTTTTCTCAAACCTCTCCTGGATCATTGCTAACAAGCAAGATTTGGTTTTGTCCAATCAACTCAAGTTAATGTTATTGTTTTTATTTGTAACTAACTTTACAAATATTCTCATATTTTCTGGGACCTCAGTTCCATCTTTCCACTAAATGTGCTCTATATACTTGGGAATAAAGCAATTTCAGATCAGCCTCTTTCCAAAATTTCAGCAAACTTATTAATATTTACTCATTTTGTAATTGCTGTGTGTGTACTGGACCTCTGCATAATGTACTACTACAACAAGTGTATTTGGTAACTTAAGTGCAAGTGTATAAACTACAGAAAATTAATATCTCACAGTGCTGCAACATATATCTGTTTTTTCAGGAACTGTACTCCTGAAACTGAAATAAAAACTTTCAAAACAAAGTACACTTTTTCTCTGGACACCAACACGTAAAATTCAAATACAGAAAAACAGGTGAATTTATCCTAAAATCCAATATTGTAACAAATAAAACTGTGATGTTACGGTCCTGTTCATCAGTCATCAGCACAGAGCTTAACAAGGCAAAGTAATTACCTTGAATCTTACAGTTCAGGAAACAGGCATTCTCAAATGACATGAAACTGCAAAGAGGTAAATTCAAAATCATGCTTTGTCACATTTAAATTAAAACCTTATACCTGAAACTGGTATCAAACTGATCTGAAATGGTATCTTCAACACAGACAGCAGAACAAACAATAGGTCTCTCTTGTGTCCAGATTCTTTCAGGCAAATGCAGATTACTATGTAGCTGAACAATTAACCTATAGTTATAACTGTTTATGGTTCTGTAAAATATAAACAATAACTATGCCCTCTTTGAGGTGCTTGCCACAATATATAAAATCCCCTTTTAACTTTAAAGTTTGCTTGATAGCATATACAGTCAAAGACAAAGAATAGATGCATAACATACTAATGATAAAGATTAACCAGGATTACCTTCTTATTTACTCAGGATTTAAATCATTTGCAAACTGGCTCAGGATGCCCCATTGTCCTGTCAGGGCTCTTAACCTCTACTTTGAAGGTCAAAGAAAAATAAAAACAGTTTTCTTAGTTTCATGCCTTGTTTGTTTGGTCTAGTCACTTCAGCATCAAGGGGCACTTGAGTAGCCAGCAATGAAAGAAAAACAGTATTCACTTTTAAACACAGGACATATCAAAGCTTACAAGTGCTTTATGTCTAACAGCCTATCTGATCAGAATATAAGAAATTTCACTAAACCCTCCCCCCTTGGTAGTTCTGAAAAGTAACATGCTTTAACAACATCTTGGGAAAAACAGGGACCTTAAAAAAAAGTAAAAAAGTCTTTATTTCTTCATAATCTTATAAGGATTTTTCTCTCTCTTTTTTATAGGCTGTAACAAATGGTTTTCAGGCTAGCTTTTACACATGAGCTTTGCCCTACAGATATTCCCCACCCCATACATCTTTGCTAATAGTAATTTGACCAGCCTTTGTTTGATCCCACCCTTACACAATCAAGATGCTGGTCAGACATCTGAGGATGCTCAAAGGAGATACCCCCCATGGCTTTAGAAGCTCAAAATTCTACAATTAAAATTGATGACAAGAGGATTGTTTGGAGGCTAGGTGAATTATTCTTTTGTCCTCTCTAATGGGTCACCATTCTCTACTAGAAGAAGAACTCCCCCCTGATCTCCCAGTATGTAGCCATGCAAACAGTTTCACTCCCAGTTTCATTCCCAGTATCTTTCTGTAGTTATGCAAACTGTCTCAGCAGTTTCAACTGCTCCTTACTTACTGCTGAGAGGTATGATCAAAATTTGGTTCTTTGACTATTGATTATGCATGAAACATAGTAATGAAACTGGATATACATTAAATAAAGCACTAAGGTGGGCCACTCCTGCTCACACAGTACAACTAGTCTGGGGGCAGTGAGCCTAACTCCATAGTCACCCCCAAAGGCAGTTTTAAAATGGCTTAGCATGCATTTCAGCGGAGTCCTATTCTTGGATCCACTAGACCCCATACTGTAATTATTCTCCTAATTCGTACACAACACTTGCGTTTATAACACAGAACGAGACAGCAGAGGGGAGACAACAGGCAGGGACACAGACAGACAGACATATATATATATATATATATACCCTCCCAGACTCCCGTTTCCCGAATCCAGACACCAGGACAGGCGGTGGTTTCAGAACCCAATATCTCAGACTACGGTTCTTACTCAGACCGCCCGTAGGGGGTGGCCAATCCGTACCAGACTTTAACGCGTTTCAGAAAACCAGACTTTTGAAAACCAGACTTTTCAACCCGTTTCAGAAAATTAAGAGAGTGAGTACTCACCCTCCTGAAGAGTTTGGATGCCAGTCTATCAAGCCGGATTTCTGTACCCAGGGAGTCGGCCGTCCAGGACCGAGTGCGCAGGATACGCCGAGGGATCCCTCCGGAACAAAGGGTCCAGTGGTGCTGGGGATCGTCGACGAACAGGAAGTCGGTCCTGGATCGGGCGAGTCCTGGTTGCGCAAACCGCGATGCCTTCACCTGGGGGTGCGAGGAGACAGACGGAGGTTTCCCGGCCAATGCACCAGGAAATGTAGCAGGAGATCTATTATCTATTCGAAGTCTGTCCCTCCAACCCTCAGATGAAAACACAGAGACAGACCGGTATGCAAACACATGCTGTTTATTGTGCGCACACCCTGAACAAAACGATCTGAGAGCGAGTGGTGTCACACACTGTCTTATATACAGTAAGTTTTCAAACCCATACTAGCTTCTCATTTGTCTCAGGTATCCCCTCTCCACCAATCAGTAGCCCCTGGGGGAGGGGGGTTGTGGGCTATCACATAGCATGCCTAAATGACCTGTCTAAACTGGTATGCTCCAGTCTGCTGGACTCTGGACGAAAGGGTATGTGTTTAAGCTTTGTTTCACTGTAACTCAGGCTGAGAGGGGAGGGGTTACCCTCACAGCTACCTTCCTGGCTGCCTCAATGGGAGCGAGTTCCAGAGCCGAGGACCAAGGAAAAAGAAAGCAGAGGACTGAGTGGATTCCAGATGGGCCTGAGACGGGGATGGGAGAGGCAGGCAATTAGAGTAGATGGACCTGAGGGACCAATGGGGAGTATGGAGATGGATTGAGTCAGATAGGTAGAGTTAGTAGTGTGGATTGATTTATGAACAAAGGTAAGGATGTTGTACTGAATTCTGAAGGATACATCGAGCCAGGTGTAATGTGGTCTGTACGGGAGGCGTTGAGTCAGGACACGTGCGGCTGTGTTCTGGACGATTTGAAGTCTGTGCAGTTGGATTTGAGGGAGGCTGGCCAAGGAAACATTGCAATAATCCAGATGGGACATGACAAGGGACAGGAGCAATGCGGTCAGGGAGGGAGCTGAGATGAAAGGCCGAACTGCACAAAGTTGCCTCAGGGTATGGAAAGAACTCTAGACTACAGATGAGATGTGTTCTCTAAATGAAAGGGATGAATCAAGGGTGACACTGAGATAGCGCAGAGATGGGACAACAGGGATGGAGGAGGAGGAGAGAAGGGGGATGAGAGGGGGAGCCGGATTGTCAGAGGTGAACCAATTGGCAATGGTTTTGGAGAGATTAACATGCAGGTAATTTGTGGACATCCAGGAGCCCACACAAGACAGGCAGGCATTGAGGGGGGCCAATATCAGGTGCTGTGGAATCTGTATGATGAAAAAGAATGATATCATCCACGTAGTAATATGTGGAGATACCATATTGCTGAACAAGGAGGGTAAGGGGGGTCAGGAAGATGTTAAACAAGAGGGAGGCCAGGGAGGCACACCACAGTGAAGAGGGATTGGGGGGAGGAAGCAGACCCTGAAAGAACCGAGAAGGACCTGTTGATGAGGAAGGAATGAAACCAAAGAAGAACCGAGTCGGAGAGCCCAACACTGCTGAGACGTGTAAGGAGGGTACGGTGGTCGACTAAGTCGAAGGCGGTGGACAAATCAAGTCAAACAGCAATTGAGAAGGAACCCTGGTCATGTGCAACATGCAATTTGTTAAGGAGAGAGAATGGATTCTGTGCTGTGGCCAGGACGGAAACTGGACTGTCGGGGATGGAGGGCTAGAGAAGCTTTGAGATGGGAGGAGAGCTGCTGGACAAAGACTAATTTTTCCAGGAGCTTTGAGAGAAACGAGTTTAGAGATGGGATGCCAGTTTGCAGGAACAGAGAGGTCTGGGGAGCCCTTCATTAGAATGGGATGGATCAGAGCGTGCTTCCACAAAGAGGGGAAAATACCATTCAGGAGGCTTGAGTTGAAAATAGGGAGGATTTGAGGTAAGAGAACTAGGGGGGGGGGGGGGCTCTAACAGCCAGTGGGAAGGTATGGGGTTGGAAGGGCAGGTTGTCTTACGGATAGAGGTAAGGGCCTTGGACAGTTCTGGGAGATTAATGGGCTGGAAAGAAGACCAAAGATGGGAGAGAGGGGGGCCGTAGAGGTGGCTTGGGAGATGGGGGTGGAGGATCCATGGGGGGAGGAGTGAGGGGGGGAGGACAAGCGGGGAAAAGGAGGCAGAGAGTGTACACTTTGGTAGCAAAGTGCGAGGCCAAGAGAGTAGGGTCAGGGTGATAGGAGAAGGGGGGGGGAGGCCAAGGAATGAGATGCAGAGAGAGAGCGGAGAACGGCATAGAGCTGACGCGAGGAGTTAGCAGAAGAGGAGATGAGGTTGGATAAGTAGTCCTGTTTGGTGGAATGAAGGAGAAGACGGTAGTGAAGGTGGCAGTAGTGAAAGTGAGCTAGGGAGTCTGGGGATGAATGTTTGCGCCAGTGATGCTCTGCATGACGAAGATATGAGCGATGGAGGAAAAGGCCTGGATGATACCAAGGATGACGACGGATGCAACAGGAGGGGGGAATAGTCTGGAGGGGAGCAAGCTTATCAAGAGCAGACGTGAGCATCAAGTTCCAGGACTGTGCCTGAAGGTTGACAGGAAGTGAATGGAAGTCAACAGGAAAGAGGGTATCTGAGGAGGGGAACTGAAGGGGGGTATTGGGAGCAATACGGCGAGCCTGGGAAGTGGGTGCAGGGACTGGTTCCTGGGGTGATGGGGGAGGGGAGGGGGAGGGGAAAGGGGAAAAACAGGCAAAAGTGATCAGACCAGGGGATGGGCAGGGCTGAGAGGGAGACAGGGACAAAGTGGGAGGCTGGATGGGAGATTACAAGATCCAGAGTGTGGCCGGCTGAGTGCGTGGGAATCTGAACATGCTGCTGGAGAGAGAGATCAGAAAGGAGTGAAAGGAAAGTAGAGTCCCAGTGGGTGGAAGGGCAGTCAGGGTGGACATTAAAATCCCCCAAGATCAGGATATGCTGGTAGAGGAGGGAGGCCTCAGATATGGTTAGCAAGAGAGAATCCCACAAGTGGGGCTGCAGGGAAGGGGACGCATAGATAAGATGCAGGTGAAGAGGGGGGGGGGCCAAGACCCAAGATGGAGTATAAGGGATTCTGAGTAGTGAAGTGCAGAGGACAACAACTCCTAGAGAGGAAGTGAGGAGTGATATATTGCTGCAACCCCCTTGCCACTCCTACCCCGTCGAGGGGTAGAGAGAGCGGAGTAGTCAGGTGGAAGGCAACGATTGAGCAAAGGCTCCTCGCCATCCTTTAACCATGTTTCTGTCAGGAAGAGGAAATTAAGGGTGTGCTGTGGAACGAGGTCATGAATGATAATGGATTTAGCATGGAGTGAGTGACAATTCAAACGTGCCAGATGGAAGAACAAGAGCATTGGGGGAGGAAGAGGGCCATTAGAGGAGGAAGTGGTGGAAGAAAGACAAGGGACAAGTTTGGAGATGTTTCTCATGAGAGAACCCAGGGAGGCAGGGACAGGGGGAGCGGGGCTCCAGCCCCAGTGCATAGGTATAGTGGTCATAACTGTAAGGAGTAGGAAAATTTGAGTGAGAATTAACAGAAGCAAAGCTGGGAGGAGTGACTTACCCGAAAGCTGGTAGCAGCAGCAGTGTGGATCGTAAGCTGGAGCAGAAGAAGTGATGAGCCAGGATAAGGCCGGGAGAGGTGGGGGGCCACGGAAAGTGATGGTTCTGGACTCCTGCCCTCAGTCTCATCTCAAGGAGCTCGTCAAAGGAGCATGACCTGCTCCTTGGGCACGCACCGCCGTGGCATGGGACACCGCACCAGAGTACAAGTTATGCAGGATTGGGCACCTTAAAGGGATGCGGTCACGCGAAGCGTGGAAGCTTCACTTTTGGTTATCTGAAAGGCAGCGAATCAGGTATCAGCAGGGGAGGTACCTGTGAGGGGAGGAAACACAGCAATGAAGGCAGACATGGGAGGCACAGCAGGCAACAAACGAGCAGGCAGCAGACTAATCAACCTGTAGTTCCCAACCTCATCCTTAGTTCCACTTTGTTGTAAAGGGATCACATGCGCCTTTCTCTAGTCTTCTGGAACCATGCCAGACTCTAAAGAATCATTGAAGAGGTCAGAAAGTGGAGCCATTAGAAAGCATAGTTACTCACCTGTAACAGGTGTTCTCTGGGGACAGCAGGAATCAGTCCTCACACATGGGTGATGTCGGCACCCACTGAGCCCTCAAGGAAGCATCTCCCCAGCTTTCAAAGAAAGCCTTTGGGAGATGCCACCACATTTGCGTGGTCCCTTTCTTGCCCAAGGGTGCCATCTTGCCTCAGTCTCAAGACATAGCTAAGACGGCAAAAATAAAACATCAGGGAAGCAACTCCACAGGGAGGAAGGAGGGTTGTGAGGACTGATTCCTGCTTTCCCCGGAGAACACCTGTTACAGGTGAGTAACTACACTTTCTCAAGGAACAAGCAGGAAGTCAGTCCTCACATATGGAACTCCCTAGCTGCAGGCTACCAAAAGCCTGTAGAAAATCACAGATGCCTTCAAGGAGAGCCGTGAGCAGCAGCAATTGAGTCCAAGGATACAGACTCCAGAAGGACCCATGTTCCAGTGAGGAACCAGCACTCTGGTAGCCTGAATACAGAAGGGTCAGAGGGTAGGAGTTGCCTAAACCCCGAACATATTATGGAGTACAGCCTGACCGAAGGTGCAGTCCTATCAGGACTCCCTCTCCAGGTAGTAGTGAACTGCGAACGTATGGACCGAAGACCAGGTGGCAGCTTGACAGATGTCTGTCATCGGGACGGAGCACAGGTTTACCACAGAGACCACCATGGCCCTGATGCTGTGTACTGTGACCCCATACTCCAGTGAGAGTCCAGTCTGCTCACAGGCAAAGGCAATGCATTCCGCCACCAAAGTGGACAGAGTCTGCTTGGTCACCACCTCTCCCAGCCGACTGGGGTCATAGAAAATGAAAAGCTGTGAAGCTTTGTGGTGGCCCTGGATATGTTGAAGGTAGGACAGGGCCTTCTTGCAATCCAGAGGATGGAGGACAGCCTTTGCCCTGCTGGCGTGAGGCCACAGACAGAAGGTAGGGAGCACTACCTCCTGACTGAGGTAGAATGTCGACACCACCTTCGGAAGGAATTTGGTGTGCATGTGGAGCATGACCCTGTTCTTGTAAAACCTGGTGTAGGGTGGCTCCACCACCAAGGCTTGGAGCTCACTGGCCCTGCGAGTGGATGTGAGCGCCACCAAGAATATGACTTTCCATGAGAGATACCTCAGGTGGAAGTCAGGGCTCAAATGGTGGACTAGCGATAACACCACGTTGAGGTCCCACTCCACTGCTGATGGGCAGATGGAGGGCTTGCACAACAGAAGACCCCACAGGAAGTGGCTTATGAGAGGCTGCACAGAGAGGGGCTTTCCCTTGATGGGGTGGTGGTGCGCCTGATACAGGGGCGGCTCTATAATGAGGTGAAGTGAGGCTGCTGCCTCAGGCAACAAAGTTTTTAGGGCAGCAAAAAATGCCCCCAAAACAGCTGCCTCACCTCGCCTTCAAAAGTTAAAAAATAAAAAACAAGCACACAAGTTGCTGCCGCTGCCGAGTCTGCTTCTCGGCAGTGGCAAACTCACCGTCTTCTTTTCCTGGCAGTTGCGGCTCCTGCCTCTTAGAACTGCAGCTGCTCTAGCGATCTGCAGTTTAAACAAAAGCCAAATTGGTGTGGAGCCTTCCTTTGGGGGTGGGACAAAGTTGCACGGCTCTTTCACAGAGGCGAGAAGGTTCTGCACTGGTTTGGCTTTTGTTTAAACTGCAGATTGCTAGCACAGACACGGTTCTAAGAGGCAGCAGCCATGGCTGCCAGGAAAAGGAGAGGGTGAGTCTGCAGCAAGGGAGCTAACATGGGGAAAGGTGGAGACTGGTAGCAGGCTGACATGGGGGGGGGGGGAGGAGGGGGCTGAAAGGGAATTGACATTACGGGAAGGTGGGATTTGCAATGGGGCTTACATGGGGGGGGGGAGGAGGGGGCTGGATGGGACGTGACAAGGGAAAGGTAGGATCTGCAGTGGGGCTGACATAGGGGAGAGGAGGGGGCTGGAAGGGAATTGACATGAGGGGAAGGTGGGGGTCTGCAACTGGCTTGACATTAGGGGAGGAGGGGGCTGGATGGGACGTGACAAGGGGAAGGCGGGGTCTGCAAGGGAGCAGACATGGGGGAAGGTGGGGATTGGAAGGGGGCTGACACAGGGGAGGAGGGGCTGGAAGGGGGCTGACATAGGGGGAGGAGGGGACTGGAAGGAGCTGACATGGGGAGAGGAGGGGACTGGAAAGGAGCTGATACCTGGGGATGGTATTGGAGGGGGACTGGAAGGGTGATGATATTAGGGAAGGGAGGAGAAGGATGGAAGGGAGCTGATACTTGGGGATGGGACTGATACATGGCTAGGTAATGGGGGTGGGGCTGGAAGGAAGGGGGCACTGCACTGGGATGGTATTTGGACTAGATGGGGCTGGACAGTGGGGAAGGAGGGGGATTGGAAGGGAATGGAGACCAGTGGAAGCCCTGGGAATGCAAGGGGTTGAAATTGGAAGGTACTGGAAGGAGATGACTGGAAAAGGGGGCTGATACTGGGGAGGGTTACTAGGACTGGAAATAGGCTGATGGAAGGAAGGGAAGAAAAGAAAAGAAGAGACAAGAAATGGCAGACAGATTATAGACCATAGAAAGAGAGCTAAGAGAGGACAGGAAAGCAGAAGCCTCTGATCAGGACCAGCATGATTAGAGAATAAATTGATCAGATGACAAAGGTAGAAAAAAGTAATTTTATTTTCAATTAAGTGATTGGACTTTGCACGATCTTTATGGAGAACTGCATCTCTTATTTATCTGATGTTGCACTTTATGCAAAGTCTGGCTTCTTGGGGATTCAGTTTAATTTTTGTCTACATATGTTTCTTTTTTTTTTTTTTTTTTTTTTAAACTTTTATTTTCATTTTGCAACAAACAAAAGAAACAACACACCAAAGGAGACAAAACAAGTATACAATAAGGAAAAGCAAACCCTATTACCCCCCACCCCCATGCTTCTTCTCTAAGCCGACAGTATCAGCATGTGAGCGCTTCCAAACAACAGTGATTGTACATTAAAACGAACATAAGTAGCATCTGCGATACAGAATGGTCATGTGACAGAGATTTATACAAATTTAAACAGTCAGATGAGAGCATTTAGCGGCGTGAACATAGTCATTGAGCATCTTCCATTTAGACAGATGATGGGAGGTCTGAACGGAAGAAGCAAACATACGAGGTATTTGTTCATATTTACTGTAGAGACAGACATGATTCCACCATTCATTGGGGCTCAGATGGGAGCTATTTTTCCAGTATTTCGTAATTAGGGAGATAGCGATGCCCAGCATAAAGTCTAAAAGGAAGTAAGCCGATTTTGGAAGAGAGGGGATCCCCGCAGCTGAGCGGAGTCCCACTATCCTCCAAGAGAGGGGCTCTTGAAAGTGCAAAATAGATTGGATACGACCCCAGACCCGACGCCAGTAATACTGTAGTGCGGGACATTCATACATAACATGAGTTAGTGAGCCAATGGCCGCATGGCATGTCCAGCATCTATTGCCCTGGGAGGTGTTCCATTTGGCTAATCTGTCAGGAGTATAAAAACACCGGTGGGCTAGAAAGAAGAGTGTCTGAGTGAGTGAGGCGGATCGGGAGACCCGTGTCACTCTACTCCAGACGAGGCTCCATTGCTCCGGGGTCAAAGTTACATGCAGTTCCCGCTCCCATGCTTTCTGTGCTAAAGGGGTACCTCTATTTACAGCATTACATAAGGTTTTGTAAAAGGTAGATGCTACACCCGGTGAACTCCCGATAGATCGGATAGTCTCCGACAATCCTTGGGAATGGGATTCCGATGGCGGGAGCACCTTAGCACTCCGAAGACAATGCTGTAGTTGCACCAACTGAAAGTAGTGTTTCGCTGGGAGACCAAATTCAATTTGCAATTCACTAAAAGTTTTCCAGCGACCATCATAGAACAACTGGTTAGGGGTCCAAATGCCCCTAGTGTACCAGGGGCTCCACGCCATCGGTTTATTTTGTATTTGAAATCGAGTATTGTACCAAAGCGGGAGTCTGTCTAACGGACAGAATCGGGAGTCTAGAGATTGCATAAGAGTATTAAAGGCACCTAAAGTGGCTAAAAGCATTGGTGGATAGTGGGAGTCTGATGGGAGAGTCATACCAGGGAGATAAGTAAGAGGAATCGGTTTGCAAAGGCCCTCCTCTATGTCTAGCCACACAGGTCTACTCGGTGCTAGATCTTCCAGCCAACGAGCGCCTTGTTTGAGAAGAAAAGAGTGGTGATATTTCAGGAAATCAGGGAATCTAACACCCCCATTTTCCTTATCTGCTTGCAACTTATGCTTCGCTATCCTAGGTGTCTTGTTTTGCCATAAGTATCTAGTCAGAAGGCCCTCTAAATCTTTATATGTACGTCGAGGTAGGAGACAGGGCAACATTTCTAAAATGTAATTCACTTTAGGAACAATCATCATTTTTATGGTTTCTAGGCGACCCCACCAGGTGAGTGTTAAGGGAGTCCAACGGTGAGTAAGCGCCCGGACTTTAGAGGTTAAGTCTTTGGCATTAAAGGAGATAGCGTCTTCCAAAGGAGAGCAATAGTGAACCCCTAGGTATTTGACCATACGAGGTTGCCATAAAAAGGGAAAGGATTGCATATCTGCCTGATGAATCAGAGGATTTAGTGGAAAGGCTACCGATTTGGTCCAATTTATCTTATAACCCGAGAGTTGTGAATATTTACCGATTTGCTCTAGGACAGCCGGCACTGAGTCTAGAGAGACAAAGAGCATAAGGTCATCAGCATATGCTGAAATTTTGATTTCCCTATGAGAGAAGGGGACTCCATGAATCTCCTGCGATTGCCGGATTAGTAAAGCTAAGGGTTCGAGTGCAAGATCGAAAAGAAGTGGAGACAGTGGGCATCCCTGGCGAGTACCGCGTTGAAGGGGAAATGGCTGAGACTTTAAAGCATTAGCACAGATACTGGCTGTAGGCTGTGCGTACATGGTGCGGAGACAACGGAGAAAACCTTCTCCGAATCCGTACCAGCGGAGAGTTGCAAACAGGAAGGGCCATTCTAAGCGATCAAAGGCCTTCTCAGCATCAAGTGAGAGGCCAACAAATGGTCGATCAAGATTAACTGCGGTAGTCAGTACATGACATAGAGTCCGAGCATTGTCAGCAGTTGATCTACCGGGAATGAAACCGCATTGATCTGGGTGTATTAAAGTAGACATCTTGTCAGAGAGCCGGGTGGAGAGAATGGTGGCAAATATTTTATAGTCCGCGTTTAGGAGGGAAATTGGACGATAATTAGCTGTTAGTTGCGGATCTCTCCCCTCTTTCTCAAAAACTACTACATTTGCCATTGAAAAGGACCCAGAAGGAGAGCCCTCCTCGGCCAGAGCAGAAAAATATAGTTTCAAAACTGGAGCTAAGTCAGCGTTAAAGGTTTTGTAGAATTCAGCAGGGAGACCGTCCGGGCCTGCAGCTCGACCTGTGGCACATCTCTTGAGAGCAGAATGAATTTCTGACAAAGTGAATGGTTTGTCCATGGCCTCTCTATCTTCGTCAGATAGGGTCGGTCGTTGTACCCCTGAGAGCAATCGTTCAAATACTTCTGGCTCAAAATCACATTCAGATTGATAAAGCCGAGTATAAAAATCACGAAAGAGTTCTAAGATTTCTGTATCTTTAGTGACCAAGCCCCCCCCCCCGACGGATTACGGAGAGCGGCAACACGCTTGGCTTCTTTTTGACCTTTCAGGGCATTTGCTAACAATTTGCCAGCACGGTTATTTTCCCGGTAATACATCCCTTGTTGTGATTCAATATTTTTAGCAGCAGCAGTATATAAAAGCTGATTGTATTGAAAACGAAGGCGTTGTAAACGGAGTAAAATACATGGGTCAGTACGGGACGTGAGGAGACGCTCCCCAGCTTGTATCTGTTGCTCTAGAATCAGTAAGTGTTGCTTTCTTTGTTTCCCCTGTCGAATTTGATAGCTGGTTATAGTTGCACGGATAGATGCCTTAAAACCCTCCCACCAAGCCCAGCTCGCTGTGTCATGGGGTGAGTTAAAATGAAAATAATCTTGGATAGCGGCCTTTATGTCAACCTGAAAATCTTTTTGATCTAGTAGGGATCTATCAAAAAACCAAGCACGGGGATGATCATCTCGCGTAGTGACATGTAATGAAAAGGATATGGCAGCATGATCTGAAATATGGAGAGGATGGGTCCTAGCCGTGTCCACTTGAGAAATCAGTGCTTTGGAAATGAGAAAGAAATCTATTCTAGATTGTGAGTGATGGGGGGCAGAAAAAAAGGTGAACTCTAAGTCGGAGGGGTGAAGCAGCCTCCATATATCCACTAGCGCAAGATCTTGCATCAGAGCTGTAAGGGTAGCAAGACTCTTGGGTGGACTACTCGTTCTAGGCGGTTGTCTATCTATCAAAGGGTCTAGCACTTGATTGAAATCACCACCAAGTATTAATGGAGTATTGGCAGAGGCCTGTGCCAACTGCGCAATACGTGCATAGTAAGCAGGGTTATCCACATTCGGGGCATAAATACAAATACACGTGAATTCACTTTCTCCAACCTTAAGGTGTGCACGGGCCCATCTACCCTCCTTATCAGAGCTAGTATCTATTACAGTAGCTTGCAAAGACTTCTTAACCAGAATGGCAACTCCACACCGTTTGGAAACGGCGGGAGAATAGGCAGCCACCATGTAAGGTTTAGCATTGAGTTTCAGTGTTTCAGCGGAGTTTAGATGCGTTTCCTGGAGAAACACTAAATCAGCATGCTCATGGTTAAGATAGCTAAGAATTTTCTTTCTTTTGATTGGGCTATTGATGCCTTTTACGTTAAGTGATAAAATCTTACATAAGGCCATTCAGAAAGGTTAAAAATTCTGAAAGAGAACATGATAACGCACATAATTTCACAATGTCCCTCATAGTAACTGTATCTAGCTGTACACATGACATGATAGAAAATAAGCTAATGTAATACAATGAAGCGCCCCACATTAAAAAAGAAGAACCGCAGTGCGGTAGAGAAGAAGCAGAACCCCAGAAATTACTGGCGACCATGTGTCTGCGGGGAGAAACCCCAGAGAAGGCCGAAATTGAAAACATATAACCTGTATAATTGTGCGTGCTCCGAATCCAACCGAGGCACACATCATGGAGGGATAGGAGACCAAGAAAGTCATATAAAGAAAGAAAGAAAAGTCCAGGTAGTCTCTGTGCTTGGCTATGACCACCGCGTCGGGCCCTTCAAAATGGCGGACAGAGCCGGTAGATAATAAGTCCAAGTTGTTGGATTAGCGCATCTGCTCTGCTTCTTTGGAGTCTAGAAATGTTGATAGTAGATCAGGATCTTCGAATGTCCTAGTTTGGTTATGGAGAGTCACTCGGAGCTTCGCTGGATACAACAGGCCAAAGCGAGCCTGTAGCTGTTGAAGTCGAGGGCGAAAAGCAAGGAGTCTCTTCCGACGGTCAACTGTGGGCTTTGCCAAATCAGGGAAAAAGGAAACTTTATGACTTTCGAACTCTAGATGACGATTCGCCCGGGCAGCATTTAGAATTTGTTCCACTTGTTGATATCGTAGTAATCGAAAGATAATAGGTCGGGGGGTCGTTCGATTGAGCGCCATATGGGTAGGAACACGATGTGCTCGATCAATTTCCAGATCTCTATGAAAAGTGATCTTCAGCAAGGAGGGAAGAGTTTTGAGCAGGAATTCTCTTATATCTCCTGCTTCCGCCCCCTCCGGTATTCCAATGAGCCTCACATTGTTGCGACGGGCTCGATTATTGCTATCTTCTAACTCTTTTTGAAGATTCTGTATCTGGCGCTCAGCCTTGTCCAGTTTGACCAAGCGCACCGCGTGCGAGTCGAGGACCCCCGCCATGTTGTCCTGCCGCAATGAAAGACTTTCAAGTCGATCCTGGAGCACACCGAAGTCTTCTCGCATGGCTCGAAGCGCTTCTCCGTTGGACTGCACCAGTTCCTTCACGCCGCGTATTTCCTCTAAGATCTCCTGGTGCATTTCGGGGTTTTCCCGAAGTGGAACCATCTTCTGTGGGGAAGACACCTCTGTTTTGGAGCGTTTTCCGTGTGAAGAAGAAGGAGACCCGAAGTCCAAGCGCGCTGGTTTATGGGCCGCCATCCCCCCCGAGGTACCCCGGTAAGTCCGGAGCAAAATATTAAGTTTATGTAGGTATTAAGTCAGGATTCTGAGTAGGCCTCTCGGGAGCTTCAGCGCGAAGCGTCTAACCCGCTGGACATCAGGCTCCGCCCCCCCCTACATATGTTTCTTTTTACTTTAGTTTGTAGTCACTTATTCTGTACTTGGCGAGGGTCTGTGTTCTGAGTGTGTGACTGAGGCCATGTGTTCTGTTAACATGGAGTTTGTGCATAGGGATCTATACTGTGCTGTAGTAATTTGACTTGTTCAGCTTTTCAAATAAGTGTATGGATGTTCTAAGGATTGCCGCAGTATTTATAGTGCGTCACTTTTTTGGGTAGGCCCTTTATGTGGGTTTTAGAAGTTTATCCTGGTATGGTATGGTATGGTAGATTTTATTTATTTATCTATTTATGTATTTATTTAACAGTTCTTTTATACCGCGCTCTTTATTATCAGTGCAGTTTACAGTGAACAAAATGACTCTCGGACAGTAATGGACTGTCCTGAGTTTACATACAACAGGGAAAGTAACAAGGATTTAAACTTTGGGAAACTTTGTACATATAATGTAGCCAACTATTTACAGTGATAGAATTCTATTTACAAAGATGTGCATCATGAGACAGAACAATTGCTACTTCATAATGAGGGCTTGGGTTGTGTTGGGAGAGAAGGGGAGGCGTTGTTGGGTTGTGAGACGTGTATAAGGAACAGGTGATGCTTTAGGGCTTTTCTAAATTGCATGAGGTCTCTGATTGATCTGATGATGGGTGGGAGGTTGTTCCAGCATCTGGGGGCGTAGTACGCAAATGCTCTATCATTAGTTGAGTGTGTGCATTTTGTGTTTTCTCTCGGAATGGTTAGTGTATTGGCCGCTACTGATCTCCTAGGTCTGTTGTTGGGGGTGTGATTGAGAAGTGTTGAGATCGAGGAGGGGGATATTTTGTTAATGGCCTTGAAGGTAATGAGGAGGGCTTTATATGAAATCCTGCAACTTATCGGGAGCCAGTGTAAGTCCCTTAGAATGGGGGTTGTGTGGTCTCTTCTTGATGCTCCACACAAGATGCGGGCAGCGGCATTCATGGCTAATTGTAGCAGGTTTAGGGTGTTCTTTGGGAGGCCGTGGAGTATGATGTTTGCGTAGTCAAAGTGGGGTGTAACTATCGCTTGGAATATTGTTCGGAAGTTATCGGGATCAAGCATGGGTCTCAGGTGTCGGAGGGTCCTGATCTTGTAGTAGATGGTTTTTACAGTGCGGTTTATATGCTCTTTGAATTCCAGCCATTGATCCAATGTCACACCCAGGTATCTTATGGTAGATTTGATTGGAAGCTCCGCATATCATACTTTTAGGGTAGCAGGGGGTGAAAATCCTTTGTTTTTTGTGACAATTAGGACCTCGGTATTTTTTTAATTTATTCGCAGGTTCTGATTGAGGAGCCAGTCTGTTACTGCATTGAAGCAATCAACTAGGGCTGTATAATCTGGGAGCGTGACATTGATCGGTGTAAACATCAGCACGTCATCTGCATAGATTAGGCAGGATATACCGAAGGAGTGGGTGATTTTGCAGATTGGCTGCATGTATATATTAAAGAGCAGCGCAGAGAGGGAGGAGCCTTGGGGTACTTCTTGCTTTTGCTGGAAAGGTTCCGATGTGTTTGAGCCAATCCGAACTTGTTGCCATCGGTCTTCTAGGTAAGATTTACACCAATCCCATGCTAGACCTTGGATTCCCTTTTCATGGAGTCAGGTTAGGAGTTTGTCATGGTCGACTGAATCAAACGCTGCGGCAATGCCGAGGAAGATTAGCGCGAAGCCCATTTTGATGTTGTCAATCCCACTGATGAGCGCATTAGTTAGGGAGGTCAGGAGTGTTTCAACTCTGTGAGCTTCCCTAAATCCATGTTGGCTGGGATCTAGGGGGGATGCGGTGTCTATATGTTGCTGGATCTGTCTCTGAGTCACCTTCTCGAGTATTTTAGCTAGTAATGGGATACTGGAGATCAGTCGATAGGATTCCTCCTTCTTTGGATCCAGCTGGTTGTTCTTTAGCAGTGGTCTGATGGATGTCTGTTTAAGAGCCAATGGGAATATTCCTGTTGAGAAGGACTGATTTATGATTTCTGATATGATTGGGCTGAGTTCCGATTGCATTGTTCTTATCCAGTGTGCTGGGCATGTGTCATTTGTTGAAGTGGTGGTGTTGATGTTGGTAATAATGTCTTCAATGATTTTCGCAGATGGAGGAGAGAGCTTGCTGAGAGAGTTCTGGTGCCGAGGAGGCTGGGTAGGTTTTGGTATGGGGGCTGTTGTTGTTTTGATGGCTTTGGATTGGATATAGTTGGCGTACATTTGGGGATGTATATGTTCTTGTTGTGGTGGTGAAGGTTCAATGGTTAGGGATTTTACCAAATTGAAGAGGTCTCATGGCTTGCTTAAAGAGCAGTTGAGGAGCTCGGAATGGAATCTCTTCCTCTTGTCCCAAATTGCTTCACGATGGGTTTTCAGATGGGCTAAGTATGGGGTTTGATCTGAGGCATTATGGGTGTGACGCCATTTTCTCTCAAGTTTTCTCAGGAGAAGCAGGGACTTCCGTAGTTTCGGAGAGAACCATGGGGCTGACTGCCTTTTATCAGCGCGGTTATTAGATGTTGATTGTTTGTTAGAGGAGGGCTGTTTAGAGTACAGATTAAGGGTGTCATTCCAATTAGCAACCATGTCATTGAGGTTGGTTGATGGCTGAGCAAGTTTTGGGAGTACGTGTTTAGTAATTTCTTCCTTGTCAAGTGGTTTGAATCATACTAGGTTAGCTGCTGACCGTATATTTGTATGGCTGAGTGTGTCTTGTTGTGATGGCATCTTGAATGTTATCAGGCTGTGGTCTGACCAGGGGACAGGGGTAATGGAGAGATCGAATTTGCACTTCGTGCATGTGACATTGGATGGGGCAAAGACCAGATCGAGAGCATTCCCTCATTGATGGGTGGGATTGCTTACGATTTGTTTGTAGCTGAGGTTGGCCATTGCCTCAAGGAAGGTGTTAGATAAGGCGGGTTGGATGGATGCGAGATTAAAGTCGCCCAGCAGCCAGTTTGGGTTGCTTGGAGATCTTCAGTTTGGCCTTGTAGATCTTTGGTGACTTTTGTAGGGTCTTATATTAGTTCCCATTATGCCTGTTACTGGAGAATTTTGTTAGATGACCAGAAACAGATTTTCTTTTTTTTAATATATTGACGTCTGTGGGTGAATGCCAAATTTCTGCTCTGCACCCATTGTTGAGGGAGAGGTTTCTGTGGATGTAGAATGGATATTCAAAAAGAAAAAGAGAGAACCATAACACAGTTTATAACAAAATAAAATGAGTTATAATTTTATAATTTGGTACTATAAACTGTGCCGCGGTTCTCACTTTTTCTTTGTTCCTTGGTTTGTGAGCATCTTGCATTTCTTTGGGGTTTTTTGCAGAATATATATTTACATTAATGCCATGCTGGTCCAATGTGCAGTTTCAGGAGTTATGTTGGGGTTGCAAGCCCTTCTTGGTCACAAAGTCTCTCTTGTTTTTCAGAGGGTGGGAAGTACTGTGTTGGGGCGCCAAGTTGCTCTTGTTTTTGTGGAAGTGGGAGGTGCTGCTGCATGGGTGCTGTTGAGCCCCTCTTGTGTGACATATTTAGCAGCATGTTTCCTAAGCTCTGTGACATACTGGTTCAGACCAAGGTCCCTCAAACCCTCAAACCCAGTATCCTGTTTCCATCAGTGGCCAGTCAAGGTCACAAATACCTGACAGATTCCCAAAAAGGCATACAGGTTCCTCAGTGCTTGTCCCGGGGCAAGCAGTGGATTTCCCAGGTCCTCTTTAATAATAGTTTATGGACCTTTCCTCCAGGAACTTGTCCAAATCTTTTTTAAACTCAGCTAAACTAACAGCTTTTGTTATATCCTCTGGTAACTAATTCCAGAGCTTGATTACGCAGGGCCATAGGTTAACAGCAGGGAGGCAGTTACATCCCCCTGCAGTTACCGCATTTCAGCGTGGCAAAACAGCTGCAGTTGCAACTAAGACCACACACTGAGGTGGCATTAATTGCACTCTTACTACTTGCACTGAGCCATTATGTTAGTTTCTGCTGACAATGTAGATGCCTTTGTGTGAGAATTCTTTCTCTTGCCTCACTCTGCAGTAAAGTATAATTTGGGGAAAGACATCCTGTAAACCTAAAGAGTAATGGATAAAAGCATTTTTTGACTACATATGTCTGTTTTTAGTTTGTACTGATATAGTCCCTACTTGGTGAAGATCTGTCTCTATTCTGCATGTGTGACTAAGGCTACATGTTCTGTTAGCATGGAGTTTCAATGTAAGGAGCTGTAGTAATCCGATTGTTCAGTTTTCTGAATAGAAATATGGATGTTCTAGGGCCCACTGCAATATTTGTGATGCCGCCCTTTCTGGATATGCTCCATGTTGTGTGAGGTTTGGAAGTTAGTGCTGTTATGGAATAGTAGCGTTGCTTTATGGGTCCTGTACTCTGCATTCTTGGTAAGGTCAACTTTAGGGTAGTGGTTGGGGGGTGGGGTACTGGAATATGTATTGTCTTTGAGATTTGTGTTCTTTATTTCTTTATTTATTAACATTTCTTATATACCGCACTATTCGACATCAGCGCGGTTTACATGGAACAGAAACATCCGACAAATTGCATATGGCTGGTCATTACAATTAACAGGATATGGAACTTGGATAGCAGGATAAACTATATACATAAGAGGTATAACGAGAAAAGGATATTGTTTGGTGTTTTACCTTGTTGGGGACACATGTTGCGAGGGCTTGCCTGGTTGTTTATGATGCCAGACTGAAATTTTAAATATTTTGTTAGGTCAGATTCAAGGAAATTTCAAATTTTAAGGAAACATCTCAGTTTATTTTTGTTTAGTAGCCCGATAGCTTCATTGCTGCTGAGTTCCGGACTTTTCCAGCTCTAACACAATCCAATCCAGCATTTGAATTCATGGCTACCAGGATTAGTTTCTCATTTTATATCGTCTCTCCTCATCAATAATCTGGTTATAGCAAATTAAATCTGGTGTGCAGATTGATGATGGTCTGATTTGGGGGGGAGGGGGACTGTATAAGTGGCTTTTCATTAATCAAATTTAATGTTTTATTATGTTTATTTTATTGTAACAAAATTGCATGTATATATTTGGATTTAGATTGGTGGCATATACATTTTAAAGTAAAGTATACTAAATTTATGCAAATAATGCTGCAATGAATCTCCACACACAGCCCTGCATCGCCCTCATGCTGCCCCTGGGAGGAAGTAGACAATGGGGGTGGAGGAAAGCAGAAACTTCAGATTGGGACCAGCATGATCAAGAATAAAATGGTTAGATAATAAAGGTAGAAGAGAATTTTATTTTCAATTTAATGAACAGTCTTGGTGCTATCTTTATATTTTATAAAGTACAGGGAAATGCATCTCTTTCTATTTCTCTGGCATTGCATTGTATGCAGAATCTGACTTTTTGGGGTTGCAGTTTAATTTTTATCTACATTTATTTAACCAGTTTCTATACCACATTATCCTTCAATCAAAGTGGTTTACATTATGTAACCACTGCAAACAGGTACTGTCCCCAAAGAGCTTACAATCTATGTGTACCTGAAGCAATGAAGGGTTAAATGGCTTGCCCAAGGCCACAAGGAGTGTCTATAGGACTAGAAACCTCAGTCCCTTCAGCCTGAGATTGCTTTCCCCAGTTGGGACTGGCTTGAGGTACTGTGTCCTAACCACTAGGCCATGGCCATTTATTTTGCACTTTGGTGAGGGTCTGTGTTCTGTGTTTGTGGCCAAGGCCAGGTACTCTGTTAACATGGAGTTTGTATGACGGGATCTATATTGTAGTAATCTGAATTGTTTCAGCTTTTCAAATAGGTATTTGGATGTTTCAGGGCCCACTGCATATATTTACAGTTACGCTTTTTTTTGGGTAGGCTCTTTATGTGAGTTTTGGAAGTTGAGCTGGTATGGTTCGGTAAGTTTGCTCTACAGATCTTCAATGTAGGGTTTTGTATTAGTTCACAATATGCCTGGAGAATGTTTGTTGTTGCTAGTGAGATGATCGGAATCAGATTTTTTTTTTTTAAGATATTGAATTCTGTGGGTGAATGTCCTACTTCTGCTCTGCACCCATTGTTCAGAAAGGGGGTTCTGTGGATGCAAAATATATGTTCAAAAAGGAAAAGCAAGAACTACAACAGTTTATAACAAAATAAAAATGAGTTATAATTTATAATAAAATGAGTTATAAACAGTGTTGTGGTTCTTGCTCTTTCTTTTAGTTCCTTGGTGTGTAAACACCTTTCATTTCCTTCTCCATTATCTAATCAGCTTTTTGGTTTGGTTCAGTCCCTGACTGGAGTTTTGAGAAAGCCTCCCCCCCCCCCCGCTCTGGGGGGGGGGGGTAGCATCACCTCATCTCTCACCTCAAGCAGCAGATTGCCTTGAGCCACCCCTGGCCTGATGGGACTGGATTTGAGCCCAGCTTGCAACAGATAAAGCAAGTATTGCAGCACCAACTGCACTGAGCGTGAGAACGGGTTCACCTGTTGCTCCGCACACCATACCAAATCCTGCTCCATTTGAAGACATAGACCCGCTTAGTGGAGATCTTATGGGAGGCCAAGAGGACCTCCTCCACCTCCCCTGAGAGGCTGAAAGGGCCCAAGGCTACCAGCAACAGGGACCCCAGGTTGGGATGCAGGAGATAGCCACCCTCCTGAGACAGTAATCGCGGGACACTCCCCAGAGGAACCGGAACCTCAGCAGACAAGCAGAGAAACAGTGGGAACCATGGTTACCTGGACCACCATGGGGCCACCAGGATCAGCGACGCCCGGTCGCGAAGAGCTCTGAAAAGGATCTTGGCAATCAACAACATGGGTGGCAAGGCGTACAGAAGGCCCTATGACCAAGGTATGAGGAATGCATCCACAGCCACCCGGGAAGGGTGGGACTGTCGAGAGCTGAAGTGGGGCAACTGGGAGTTGTCCTGGTTGGCAAAGAGATCCACTAGTGGGATCTCCCACAGTAGGAAGAACCGAATGGCCACTCTGGGGTTTATCTGCCACCCTTGCGGCTGAAGGACCCTGCTCAATCTG
The DNA here is from genome assembly GCA_033557465.1 of Ichthyophis bannanicus. Taxonomy (NCBI): domain Eukaryota; kingdom Metazoa; phylum Chordata; class Amphibia; order Gymnophiona; family Ichthyophiidae; genus Ichthyophis; species Ichthyophis bannanicus. The sequence goes on along the minus strand of CM066032.1, from coordinate 521,967,611 downwards.
TCTGCTAGGGCATTGTGCTGGCCCAGCAGGTACACTGCCCTCAGGAGCATCTCTTGGCAGATTGCATAGGAGCAGAGAGCCACTGCTTCCTGACAGTGGGTGTGGAACACTGTGTCCCGTTGTTTGTTTACATAGAACATTGTGATATGATTGTCCATTTGGACCTGCACTGACTGGTGCTACAGATGGTGGTGGAAGACCCGGAGAGCCAGGAATATGGCCTGGAGCTCCAGAAGATTTATCTGCTGCTGGCTTTCCGCTTTGCTCCAACTGCCCTGAGTGCAGAGTTCCTTGCAATGCACTCCTCAGCCCAGCAAGGAGGCATCTTTAGTGAGGACTCTCTGGTATGTGGGGTCTGAAAGGGCACCCCCGCTTGAAGATGCTGCATGCCTGCCACCAGCTGAAGGACTCTACCAGCTGGCGGGTCACTGACACTCTGTCTCGCAGCCGGCCCATGGCCTGTATCCATTTGGACCAACTACCCTGAGTGCAGAGTTCCTTGCAATGCACTCCCCAGCATGGAGGTGTCCATACTGAGGATACTCTCATGCATGGGGGTCTGAAAGGTCATCCCTACTTGAAGATGATGTGTGGTCTGCCACCAGCTGAGTGACCCAACCGACAGGTCACTGACACTCTGTCTTGCAGCCAGCCCATGGCCTGAATTCACTGGGAGTGGAGGCACTACTGAACCACCGTCATATGAAGACAGACATCCATGGTTACATGGACTGTGGAGGCCATGTGGCCAAGCAGGTGGAGCAGGATTCAAGCAGACACTGAGTATTGGTGCTGTACCTCTGTTGTCAGTGCCCTGAGATGATCGGCCCTGTCCAGAGGGAGGAAAGCTCTGACCTGAACGGTGTCTAACCTTGCCCCAATGAACTCCAGACACTATGTTAGGAGAAGGTGGGACTTGGGGTGGTTTATCATGACCCCAGGTGTTGTAGGATATGGATGATGTGGGCTGTGGCCTGCTGTACCTCAGTGGCTGTATCCTCCTTTATGAGCCAGTCATCCAGATAGGGAAAGATGAAGGCCCCCTGGAGATGGAGGTAGGCTGCGACTACCACCAGGCATTTGGTGAAGACTCTGGGAGCAGAGGCCAGCCGAAGGGCAGTATCCTGTACTGATAGTGGCTACCCCCACCATGAATCTGAGATACTGCCTGTGACTGGGATGGATGAGGATGTGGGTATAAGCATCCTTCACATCCAAGGAGCATAGACAATCTCTCTGCTGGAGGTAAGGCAAGGCAAAAGTGTTCCAAGGGAGATCAGAATTGGGTCTAGCATCTGAATGTGCAGGCTGGGACATGATTCTGCCAAGCTGTGAATGGAGCCATAGTACCAGGGTGTCCTGTCACCATGGCACTGCAGCTCCATTCACAAGCCGCGATTATCGGCTGCCCCAGATCGACTCCCGTTCCCCGCAGCCTGATCCCCAACCCCTTTCAAGGCCTGGGTCATGCTGCGGGGAACCCCCTGAGCCCCCTTACCTGCCTGCCCGTGTCCCGCGCCATAGTTCCCTGCCATCCAGAAAAACTTATTTGAGGTGGATTAAGTACCCGTCTTTCCTGAAGGTCCTGGACATGCAGGGCTGACTTCGGAATCAGCCCTGTACATCCAGGATCAAGGGCTGACCATGTCACACTCTGCCTCCAGAATGCCCCCTCCTGCCCCCATCTAGGCCTTCCTGTACAAACCCGCTGTTTGTATGGAGAGGTTAGTGATGGGGACAGCAGGGGGATGAATAGTGGGGATGGACGTCCCAACGGGACGTTCATCCCTGCTATTCACGGGACAGAATGACCCCCATACTGTCTAGTGGAACAGTCATTTGCATGATGTTACACACCTGGCATCCATACATGTTTCTGAACTCATTTTTCTCTAATATTGGCCATATGGAGTAGGTAAGGACGTGGGATAATCTGTGCATATGGGCATCCCAGGAGTGTGACATGCCTGCATGTACCGCAAATAAGTGATGGAGGAAATGATGTTCATTCACAGTTATCATTACAGTTACCAATATCATGTACAACTCATGTGTCATGCATCTACAGGATCAAGTTTGATGACCCTTTGCAATGTTCTACAGCAGAGGCAATACAGTCATGCTGTCGGATGGCTATGATTGCAGTGTGCATGCTTGCAGAACCAATGTGCATAATACATAAAAAAGAATAATACTAATAACAATGTGTACCCTCAAGTCAATACTGTCTCCTGGTGACTCAGCAGCTCCTGGGTTTTCTTGGCAGTGGGAGCAGAAATATATTGGTAGACCTTTCTTCAAAGGCAATGGAGGATGAAGTGACTTGCCCAAAGTCACAAGTGGGATTTGAATGCTGGTCTATTCTTTAATGAGCCAGTGCTCTAACCATTCAGCTATAGCTCCACAACCTCTTCCATAGGACTACTACTGCTACTGCTATTAATCATTTATATAGCACTATAAGGCATATGCAGCACTGTAGAGACACATACAAAGATAGTCCCTGCTGTCATCAGAACTTACAATCTAATCAAGACAGACAGTACAATAGATGAAAACAAGGGTACAGCAGGGAAAGGTAATGAGACAGAAGAACACACTTTGTACGCAGTTCCCCCCACCCCACCAAGAGCACGTGGAAGCATGGTAGGTTGGATATGGGATTAGATGTTGGTACAGTTTCTGGCTACACATACGCCACCATCCCCTTCCTCTTTGTACTCTAACAATATCCCTGTGGCTGTCACACTCAGTGCACATGGAGAGTGGGTGAGGCTGTCATGCAGGGCCTCTGATGTGAAACATGCAGAGACTGGGTGGGCCCTCTGTGCATCTGAACAGAGCCTCTGGCCGGCAATGCCACCTAGCAGGGGTACATCCAAATAGGTATGAACTGTTCCTCCCCACCTCTACCCCAATATTCATCCCTAGGCACTGCCTTCCCACATGGTGCCGGGCAATGCAGAGACCAACATGACATCCCGTGGCACATTCCTCCTGCTGGAATTGCGCACACAGCATTTACAGGTCACTGTCTTATATTCACAATCAGTCAAACCAATACATGTTGTCTCTGTAAACATAAGGCTGGTTGTTGCTATGAGTAGTACACAATACCATGCTAAATGCTGTGGTAAATGATTGGTATATAGTGTTGAGATGGTGTATATTTGGTGCAGATGTGCCTGAGATGGACATGCCTGTATGTGCATACTGTGCATGGAGCTGAGACCCCCAGATGACACTCTGTGACTGCAGCTTCAGACAAGAGCAAGATGCACGCAGTTAAATAGCAGATTTTCTTCCTGTCTCATCAACTCAGTGACTCCATTGGACAATCACAAAGGCCAGGCCTTCACGTGAGCCTAGCTCCTAATAGGCTGCAGCTGCACCAAGGGGGCTGACAGTGTTGCCATGGATACAACTATTATGGTTTTGGCATTAAGCAGGCCTTTCACCTGCGCAGCCAGATGTGCCCTGAGGCCTGGAGACTCATTCAGAGGTAAGGTTTGCTGCACGTGCACATGCACATGTGAAGGAGCTCTTCCTGGTGAGATCATGTCCTTCCAGCTCTCTCCAGTGAAATGAGCAGGCGATATGGGAGCTGTACAGCCGTGTCAAGTTGGGAGGTAAGTGTAGGGGCATGCTGTGAGGATGAGCCTTAATGATGGTGTAACTCGGAATGCATTTAAGTGTCACAGCTTTGAGGATAAGATGTGTACAGGCACAGATAGTCAGCCAGTGACTCCCACAGGTTGCAACTACTTATTGGAAACTAAGCTTCTGCCCATAAATGGTGTCTCACACGGTTTGTGGAATTGTAGAAGAACTGACCATGCAGCATGTTGTATGCACAGTCAAAAAGCCTGGGCATCCCTCGCACATGCAGTGCATTATTACTGCTCACAGTCCTCCGGACAACATGCACCCACAAACACATGACCACACTGTCCAAAAGAGGTGTAAATTGGTATTCTTATTTGGCCCTTAGGACTCCTTTAATGCTTGGACTTTACTAAGGCCTGCTCAGTATGTGGGCACTCTTAGCATGCTCTGCCATTCAGCAGGTATCGATGTAACTTCTCAGTGTAGCTGGAGAATGTCAAGACTTATGCTAGATTGCACTTATGGAAATGCAGGACAAAGTTAACACACCTGGACATATCGCTCTTGATCCACAGGCTGAGTCTTGAACCCATGACTCTTCTCTCTTACCCACAGTGGCCATGTGCTAGTTGCCACAGAGCAGCCACATGGGAGTATATATGTGTATATATGTGGTCATTGCTAGACTGCATGAGGGCATATGCTGGGGTGTGCCTCTCTCTGTGTAGCTCTCTACAGACTCTGTGCCATACCTGTCTGACAGGGTATGTTAGACAGGTGCGGGTGAGGAACATTTTGTTAGGTCTGTATATAGCACAGCATTGATATGCTGCTGAATCAACTGATGTTCATGTCTTACCTATGGGATCTGTCCTGCCAGAGGGGTAAGCCAGGATCCATGAACACACACATTCCAGTTCATGAGTGACCTAGCAGAGTGACCAATGTAACTATTTCCTGATGTGTGCTTCTGGGCCAGCACTGGAGTGCTCTCATAGTTGGCAGATCACAGTGAGTAGTTTAGATCCCTTCCTCCCTGTAAGCATGGCACAGCTGCAGTTTCAGTGACGTGGGTGGCCTTAAAGAAGCAGCGCACATGTGGGTCATCCTGGCATGCCACTCCTGCCCCCCTCTGATGTATCAGAGGGAGCCAGGAGCAGCATGCCATGAGCACACATGATGCAGCGTTATGCCTTGCCACTGCATGACAGAGAACAATTGCCATGCCGCCCTCCTCCTCTAGGTGAGACAATGGATGGTGTGTGTGTGTGTGGGGGGGGGGGGGGTTGAAGCATGGAGAATGCTCCCGTTCATGCTGCGGGGAAACTCAAGACAGTAGTGGGGGGAGGGGGTTGCCTAAGGCAGGTCTGCTTAGGATGGCAGATATCCTTGGCCTGGCCCTGACAGTACAAACAGTAGAATTGCACCTGTCATGCAGGCTAGCGAGAATGGTATCTTCTCCACCATGCAGAAGCCACTGCCACTCCCACCCCTTCATGCTGCTAACATGGCTGCATGATGGCAGTGGTGGTGGAATGAGTCCTCTGCGACAGCGGCAGCATGTGTGTGTGCCACTGTCGTCACAGAGGAATCTCACCAGACATTGTAGGTATACACTCTAGGCAACTGCCTGATCCATGTAGCAGACTAACCGGCCCCACTTAATCACTTGCATGGCACTACATTTGCTACTTTGGCACCAACAACACAGTGTCCTTTATTGAAGGCACCATGCCGTGACTGCCAAATGACCACTACTATCACTAATTTCAGGGCTTAAGACTAATTTCAGGGCATACTGCTAACATGTAAATGGACCCCCTGGGTGGTGTTGAATGGCTGAGATTGTTTTGCTCTCTCCAAAATGAGCCCTTAACACCAGCCTTGAGCTGCCATTAAGGTTCCTGGCTGTGCCTCTAACACCCGTTAATAGCACCTGCCGTTAAGGAACACATGCTGTCATCGCCTACACTCCACCCAGTTAACACCATTTCTCCATCCCTTTGTATCTTAACACCTGCTAACAGACTACCAGCCATTAAGCCACTGTTATCCCCTAGCTGGTGCTGCTAACACCTACTATAGCATCTTTGCACTCTTGTTGTGTGTTACCCCTTCGTTTTTATCCCATGTAATCCATAGTGCACAGTATTACCCAGTAGTACACACTATTGCTAAATATTGCAAGCTATTGCCCTATGCAGCAATAGCATGTTCTATTGATGACATTGTCCCCCAAAATGGAAAAAAACTCACTCAAATAAAATGAGAAAATCCCTTAAATGATATGAGAAATTATACAAAATAAAAAATTTTGGCAATTTTTAAAGAGCTTGATTTTGAGAGTAAAAAACTGTTTTATCTATCAAAATGGTTTTGAATAGAGTCCTCCAAACATTGCTACATTGGCATTTTTCATCCCTAAAAGTTATAACGATCTTTGTTACATTACTTGAAAAAAATGCCAATAAAAGTCTATGTGAACAAAGCTATTCACCGTTCTCCCCCATTTCAAACCTCCTTTTCCATTGCTGAACCCATATTATTCTGTCTGGATTCTTACTCTGCAAGGAAACAGTGATATGATCCATGTAAAGTAAGCACCATTAGACATGCTTACTATGTCCTCCATGAGAAAATTGCAAAACCTTCCTTCTACCCTAACACAACTATGATCTAAAGATTATTTCCATCCCATTTAAAACTTAAAGGCCACAAAGAATATGAATGGTGTCTTTTGCCCCTTCACCAACAATCAAGAGAGAGTCCACAGGTTATATATACATCACGCTTTCCTGCTGCTAGAGTATAAGCACAGAACTTCTACAATATGAGATGATATTCTGGAAACTGGACAGTAGATGGAAGCAAACACCAAATCTTTCAGCTTTCCACCTGCACTAAATTGGGTTGGTTGCCATATTAGTACACTTGAAACCACAGAAATAAAGGTCAGTGAAAAACGGAAATAATAAAAGGTGAGATTTTTAAATTGGAATAACAAAACCTTTCTTGACTAGCTTTCAGAAGTTGACATTCTTTACTTCAGATTTGAGAAAAGGTTGACTATGCTGTTAAGTGAACATAACATAAGATATGCCATACTGGGCTAGACCAAGGTCCATCAAGCCCGGAATCCTGTTTCCAACAGTGGCCAATCTAGGTCATAAGTATCTAGTAGTTTCCCCAAAAGACACAGGTTCCTCAATGCTTTTATTGGGTTAAGCCGTGATATCCTGGATCCATTTTAATAATGGTATATGGACCTTTCCTCCAGGAACTTGTCCAAACCTTTTATAAACCCAGCTACACTAACAGCTTTTACTACATCTTCTGGTAACAAATCCCAGAGTTTGATTACATGTTGAGTGAAAAAATATTTTCTCTTATTAGTCTTAAATAGTTTACCCTGTAGCTTCATTGCATGTCCCCTAATCTTTCTAAATTCTGATGATGTAAACAATAGATCTATGTTTACCCGTTCCACTCCATTCATTAATTTATAGACCTCTTTTATATCTCCCCCTCAGCCGTTTCTTTTCCAGGTTGAAGAGTCCTAACCTTTTTAGCCTCTCTTCATAGGGGTATCCTTCCAACCCCTTTATCATTTTGGTGGCTCTTCTCTGTATCTTTTCTAATAACGCTATATCCTTTTTAAGATATGGCGACCAGAATTGCACACAATATTCAAGGTGCGGTCGCACCATGGAATGATACAGAGGCATTATAATATCCTTTATTTTATTTTCCATTCCTTTCCTTATGATACCTAGCATTCTAGTTGCTCTCTTGGCCATAACTGCACACTGGGCAGAGGGTTTTAACATGTTATCCACGATGATGCCTAAATCTTTTTCCTGGGTGGTGGTTCCTAATGTGGAAACTTGCATCGTGTAACCATAGTTTGGGTTGTTTTTTCCTAGGTGCATAAATTTGCACTTGTCTACATTAAATTTTATTTGCCATTCGGATGCCCAGTATTCCAATTTATCAAGATTCTCTTGAAAATTTCCACAATCCTCATGGGTTTTAACAACTTTAAATAGTTTTGTGTCATCTGCAAATTTGATAACCTCACTCATTATTCCTTTTTCCAGGTCATTTATGAATATGTCAAAAAGCAACGGACCCAGCACAGATCCCTGGGGTACTCCACTATTCACTTTTCTCCATTGGGAAAATTGGCCATTTAGCCCTACCCTCTGCTTTCTATCTTTTAACCAGTTCCTGATCCACAATAGTACACTGCCTCCTATCCCATGACTTTTTAGTTTTGCCAAAAGTCTCTAATGAGGGACCTTGTCAAAGGCTTTCTGAAAGTCCAGATACACTATATCAACCGACTCACCTTTGTCTATCTGTTTATTCACACCTTCAAAAAACATAACAGATTAGTAAGACAAGATCTTCCGTGTCTAAAGCCATGTTGGCTGTCTCCCATTAAGCCATGACTATCTACATGTTGAGCAATTTTGTTCTTTATGATGGTTTCTACCATTTTTCCCGGTACTGATGTCAGGCTCACTGGTCTGTAGTTTCCTGGATCACCCCTGAAACCCTTTTTAAAAATTGGTGTTACATTGGCGATCCTCCAATCTTCAGGTATTACAGATGATTTTAATGATAGTTCACAGATTACTAATAGCAGGTCTGCAATCTCATATTTCAGTTCTTTCAACATCCTTGGATGTATACCATCTAGTCCAAGTGATTTGCTACTCTTCAGTTTATCAAATAGTTGTAGTTCATTTTCCCAGTGTATCAATATTTCTTTCAATTCTTCTGCTGTATCACCTTTAAATACCACTTCAGTCATGGGTAGCATCCCTACATCTTCCTCAGTAAAGACCGAAGCAAAGAATTCATTCAGTCTCTCCGCTATGGCCTTGTCCCCTCTTACTGCCCCTTTTACCCCTCTATCATCTAATGGTCCAACTGACTCTCTCACAGGTTTTTTGCTATGAATGTACTTGAAAAAGTCTTTATTACGCGTTTTTGCTTCCACAGCAAGCTTCTTCTCAAATTCTCTCTTTGCCTGCCTTATTAATGCCTTGCATTTAACTTGCCAATGCTTGTGCTGTTTCCAGTTTTCATCATTTGGCTCTTTTTTCCATTTCCTAAAAGATGCTTTTTTTTTGGCAACAACAGCCTCTCTGACCTCACCTTTAAACCATGCTGCAGTTTTTTGGACTTCCTTCCACTTTTCTTAAAGCGTGGGTCTGAGCTTCCAAGATATTATTTTTAAACAACACCCAAGCTTGATGTAAGTCTTTAAACTTTGCAACTGCTCCTTTTAGATTTTTCTTAACTGTTTTCCTCATTTTATCATAGTCTCCCTTTTGAAAGTTAAAAGATAGTACTGTGGATTTCCTTACCATCCTTCCTCCATTAATTAAATCAAACGCGATCATGCTATGATCACTTTTGATAAGTGGCCCTAACACCCTTATCTCTTGCACCAGATCTGGTGTTCCACTAAGGATTAGGTCCAAAATGGATTCCCCTCTGGTCGGTTCATGAACCAGCTGCTCCAAGAAGCAGTCATATATTTCATCTAGAAACTTTATCTCCCTAGCATGTCCTGCTGTGACACTGACCCAGTCAATACCGGGGTAATTGAAATCACTCATTATTATTACTGTGCTGTAACTTTTGTTACCTTCCCTGATTTCTTTGAACATTTCATCATCCATTTGTTCATTCTGGCCAGGCGGTCGATAGTACACCCCCACTTCCATTGCCTTCCCCTTTTTACATGGAATTTCAATCCATAGAGATTCTAAAGTGAATTTTGTTTCCTGCAAAACTTTAATCCTTTGTGACTCAATGCCCTCTCTAACATAGAGCACAACCCCTCCACAAATTTGATCAGTTCTATTATTGCAATATAGTTTGTACCCAGGTATCACAGTGTCCCACTTGTTGTCCTCCTTCCACCATGTCTCTGAGATACAAATCATATCTAACTTCTCATTTAGTGCTTTATTCTTTAGTATTCTTTATTAGTTTTTTTTTGTTTGTTTGTTTTTGTTTTTTGTTTTTTTTTCAAGTTTAAAATTTCATTTATTAGGAAATTTCAAGGAAAATACAGACGCTCCAGTAATAACTAATACACTTCACAGCAAGAAGAAAACAACAAACAAAAAAGCATCCATATAAAAGTCCACATCAAGAGGAGTATACAAGAGAGAGGAAGCCAACTCAAATTATATCTAAACTCTTTTTTATATCTAATCTACTACTGAAACAATCAAACATTTGAGGAAATTGGTGGACCCTTAGATTGGAGGAAGGACTCCAATGCCGAGGTCTTCAGAAAAACATACTTGGTGCTCTGATAGGTAACTAAGCACTTACATGGAAATTTAAGAAAAAAAGTGGCACCAAGCACCAAAACGCGTGGCTTTAACATCAAAAAACCCTGCGCTTTAGTTGAGTTTTCCTGGAGACATCGGGAAAGATGTTCACCCTCCCCCCACAAAAAATAGATGTCTTATGGAGAAAATATAATCGCATCACAGCATTTTTATCAAGTTCGGAAGCGAAAGACACCAAAAGGGTAGCCCTGGTAGGAATGTTATCATTTGATATACCACCCATTACCGAAGTGTTATGGTGGTGTACAAAAAAAATAAGTAGGACTGCAGGAAGGTAAAGGAGGAAAAGGAACGCCAATAAATTAATAGGAAAGTAGTTGTAGAGAAAATAAAGAGTGACAGTAAAGGACAGGTATTAACAAGGACACCAGAGATATGAGGCACAAAGAGAGGGTAGGAGTGGAGTGGAGAGGAGAGGATAACAATGAATAGAGGGAGAGTTAAGTCATGGGGTAAATGCTAATGGAGGACGTACTTGGTGACCTACGGGTGGTTGGGAGGGGTGGGATGATCAAAAGCCTGACAGAAAAGATAAGTCTTGAGGAGAGCCTTGAACCAAGAGAAGGATAATTCAGTGCGAAGAAAGTGTGGGAGAGAGTTCCATAGGGCGGGGCTTGCAAAAAAAAAAAAAAAGACAGCATGACGGGTGGATTCAAGATGGGCCTGGGTAGGGGATGGTAGAAAGAGATGGTTGCCGTGTGCAGACCGGAGTAAACGGGGAGTGGGCTGGAGATAGATAATGTCGGCTAGATACTGGGGTGTGCTGGTATGAAGAACCTTGTAATGGTACAAAACTTGTAGAGATATCGAGCCTTGACAGGGAGCCAGTGAAGGGAGAGAAGACAGGGGTGACATGATCTCGAGGAGAGGAATAGGTGATGAGACGAGCGGCCGTGTTTTGAACCATTTGTAGCCTTCGAAGCTGATATTGGGGGAGACCTGCGAGGAGTGAGTTGCAATAGTCAAGCCGGGTGATCACTAAGGAAAGAACAAGAGTAGTGAGGGATGTGAGTGGAAGAAGAGGTCGAACAGCCCGAATCCTGTGGAGATGGAAGAAAGAGCTACGTACCACTCCGGAGATGTGTTGATGAAATGAAAGTGAGGAGTCAAGGGTGACACCAAGGTACCGGAGACTTGGAACCAGAGGGATTGGGGAGTTGGACATAAGCGGTGTCAGGGTAGGGGAGGGAGCACCAAAGGTGAACCAAATAGCTGCTGACTTGGGTTAACAAGAAGGAAATTACTAAGGAACCAGTCAGAAATGGAAGCAAGACAGGCGTTGAGGGGAGAGAGATCTGGGGCTGAGGAAGTTGTGTGGTGGATCAGAAGAATAACGTCTGCAAAAAAGTAGGCAGATATCTGGCCTGTTGTATAAGGAGGGCAGGGGGGGGGGGGGCGAGAAAGACATTAAAAAGAAGATGAGCAAGGATGGAACCCTGAGGGACACCACAGTGCAAAGGGAAGGAGGTAGAAGAGACGGGGCCAAACTGAACAGCAAAAGTGCAAGAGGAGAGAAAAGACCAGAACTACTGAAGGACTACTAGAACTACTACAGAACTACCAGAACTACTGAAGGACATATTTCCTCTGTCGTACAATGGTCTTTTTACACTCTACGGCAACTTCGCTCCATCCGCCCCTTCATATCAGTTTCCTCCCTGACCACATTAATGCTGTCCCTGGTAGTATCTCGCCTCGACTACTGCAATGTTGTGCTGGCTGGCCTCCCTCAAACCCAGTTGCGCAGACTACAACTTGTCCACCACACAGCTGCTCATATTCTCACTCACGCTTCCCGTTTCGATCATATCACCCCCATTCTGATTCATCTTCACTGGCTTCCCTTGGTCTATCGTATACAGTTCAAACTACTCATATACGTGCACAGAATCATCCACACCGGTGTCCCCCTTTATCTCGCCAATTTAATACACCTTCACTCAGCTCACCATTCTCTTAGGTCTGTCCACTTGAATTGTATGTCCCTTCCCTCCCCATCACAAGCCCACTTGGAGTCTACCCGTTCCTCAGCGTTTTTCTTCTTGGGTCCCCGACTCTGGAACTCGCTCCCCTCCGCCCTTCGTCTGGAGCCCTCTTACAAAACCTTTAAGGCCAAATTGAAGACCCATCTTTTCTGCACCGCTTTCAATCTTCCCCCTCCCTCCATCCCCCTTTCTCCCCCGCCTCGATAGTTCTAGTTGTACCTATTTTTGTTGCAGTGTACTTTGCTTGCTCTGTCTGTTGCTTTACTCTTCCTCTATACTCTATCCTTTTTCTTAATCCTTTATGGCATTCCTTTTCCTTTTCAGCAGCTCATATATTTTTGTTATTGTACACCGCTTGATGCCACTGGTAAAAGCGGTATATTAAATGCACCAATAAAGATAAAGATAAAGACTGTACCATGAATACCGATATCAGACAAGCGAGTGAGGAGAGTACGGTGATCGACAACATCAAATGCAACAGAAAGATTCAAGGAAACAGCAATATATTCTAACTTTCCCGTCTTATTATTTAGACTTCTAGCATTTGCATAAGAGCATTTTAGAGACTGTATTTTATTCATATTAATCTGGCTATCGGTAGGCAGGGGTAATTTGTAAACTTTAAGCTCTGTCTGCTCCTTACTCAAGGGCATTTGCGCTACTTTGGTCTTTATTGGAACCTCTCTGCTGATATGCCCTAACTTCATTCTTTTGGTAGTATCCTTCAAGGATACATTGTTCCGAACCATGTGCTCTTGGGCGACTGTCGGCTCTCTCCTATTATCTAGTTTAAAAGCTGCTCTATCTCCTTTTTAAAGGTGCCAGCAGACTGGTTCCATCCTGGTTAAGGTGAAGCCCATCCCTTCGGAAGAGCCCCTCCTTTCCACAGAATGTTCCCCAGTTCCTAACAAATCCAAAACCCTCATCCTTGCACCATTGTCTCATCCACGCATTGAGACTCCAGAGCTCTGCCTGCCTTTTGGGTCCTGCATGTGGAACGGGAAGCATTTCAGAGAATGCTATCCTGGAAGTTTTGGATATCAACTTCCTACCTAAAAGCCTAAATTTAGCTTCCAGAACATCCCTACCACATTTTTTTATGTCATTGGTACCATCATGTACCAAGACAGCAGACTCCTCCCCAGAACTATCTAAGACCTTGTCTAGGTGGCGCGTGAGGTCCCCTACCTTCGCACCAGGCAGGCATGTTACCAAGCGATCCTCACGTCCACCAGCCACCCAGCTATCTACATGCCTAATTATCAAATCACCAACTATAACGGCTGTCCTAACCCTTCCCTCATGGGCACATGGCCATGGAGAAACCTCCTCAGTGTGAGAGGGTTTTACATCATTTGGAGGACAGGTTCTAGCTACAGGATCACTTCCTGCCACACCACAGTGATGCTCTTCTGTCACGTAACCTCTCTCCTCCATGGCAACAGGGATGCTGCCAGACTGGAGGTGGCACCTCAGGACTATATCCCTGTAGGTCTCGTCTATGATGTACCTCTCTGTATTCCTTATGTCCTCCAAGTCTGCTACTCTTGCTCCAGAGATTGGACTAGTTCCCTGAGAGCAAAGAGCTCCTTGCACCTAGTGCACAAGTAAGACCCCTCACCACCTGGGAGAAAATCATACATGTGACACTCAATGCAAAGACTGGAAAGCCCCCATCTCACTGCTGGACTTCTGTCTGCATTTTAGTTTTAAGGTTGTGTTTAGATATTTAAGTTCTTTACTTACTAAGGGTTGCTGGGGATACTTATACTAATAAAACTATACCTAATATATTTAATGTACTTTGTTCTCCTGAAGCATAATTAATCTCAGGTCCTTAATGTATGTCTGATGAGGATAAACAGATGCACCTGAGAGTGAATATGATATCTCCTTTCCTTTAAGAGGTTTAAGCACCTATACAACTACGATTATCCCAGGGGAGGATGGGTGTTGGGGAGGGAGGGAGGGAGGGAAAGAAGACCTATGAAAAGCTGGCTACTACAGAGTACCCTGTCCTGTGCTTTTAAAATCTGTGACCAATTTCCAGGGGGAGTCCCACAGCCCTAGCTTAGATAGAGGGAGTCTTCGGGTCTAAATTTAACCAGAAAGCTCTCTTCTGTGTTTTAAATTTAAACTGAAAGCTCTTTGCTGCTACTAGGCCCTGACCGATTTAACAAATTATACTGGGTTCACAGATTAATCAGCTTTAATATAAAGAATTCCTTTTTCCCTAAGATTTAGAAAAATTCCCAGAAGTAAATACTTACAATTGCAGATCTCTCTCCAGAAGTAGCAGTTCCTTTTGTAGTCTCTCATGGCGAATGTCTGGATAGCTATTCTAACCTGTGTTCGGTCCTCATTCAGGCGGCTAATTATTATTGATATAGTACCATTCCATAGCTGCTGTTATTGTATTCATCCATCACATTGCTTGCCTTCCTCTTTTGCATTGACATTCAATCCTGCCAAGTATGGTCTCTTTCTCTAATGATCTCTCTTTGCATGATGTGTCCAAAGTTGACACCCCTTACGTGAGATCTGAGAAAAGGGTGAGTATAAGAACTGTCATAATGGGTCAGACCAAAGTCCATCATGTCCAGTCACTTGTTTCCAACAATGGTCAATCAGTTGAGCCGCTTCCACCCCCGTGCAAGGAAAATCTGCGTTGGAGGGTGTGCAAGCATGAAGAGGGTGCAGTGCCGGAAGTTTCGGTAAGCGCTGCATTGCTGTTTAAAGGTTCTGGAGAGGAGTGGCAATAGAGGTGGAGGTGGGGGCGGGGATGGGAGTAGAGGGGGTGGGGGCAGCAGGAATGAAGTTTGCCTAAGCACCTCATATCCTTGTCCCAGCCCTGACCATAACTACAGTAATTATTCAGGCATGAAATGTATTAGGTGAAGGATACACTGTGAGAAACAGAAGATAGGAAGTCCTTCATAAACAGCAAACACCAAGGGAGTAGAGAAGAACCACAGCCACACCACCTATACTTTCACAGATGCAAAATTTTATTCAAAACCCAACTTGGCCAAGTTTCGGCATAAACGCCTGCATCAGGGCTCAGTGTAAGAATGTCTTGATCAACTTTGGTTTGACCAAAAAATACAAACAATGCTGTCTACAATCAAAGAGCAGAGCTACAGCTGGTCAGAATTGCTGAGACGCCTATACAACAGACTCAGCTTAATTCTCTTTTTTCTATTTTTTTCAGTTTCATTTCTTCTAGATTCTCAGGTTAATTAATGTTGTGTTGTCAAAACAAGTGTCTGTTTTTTAGAATTCTAAAACCTTTCATATATTACAGTATAAAGGAAAAAAAATAAATCCCAGGGGGTTGGTTAAATCCTTTCTGATCTATCCATTTGAAAAGCAAGCAATGATTAACCAAAAGAGAAAAACAAACCTGATTTTTTTAAAACTAAAACAGAAAAGCAGGTCACCAGTCAAAAGAAATGCTGTGTTAAGTGGCAGCACTGACTCAATAAACAATTTGTCGTAAAATCTGATTCACATGTTTAAACAGCTAGATGGCAAAAGTTAATGCTTGAAAAATGAATGTAATTAGGGATGTTCCAGAGACAGGCAAAAGGTTAGTAAGTGGTTATCATCAGATAATGTTTTGTTTACAATTTATATTCAGAAAAGATTTCACCGGAGATTGGGTCAAGCTGCTGGCACTCAAAGAAATGGTTATGGTTACTGCAAAGGGGAGGGAGTGGTAGTGGGAATGAAACACTGCATAGAAGTGAGGTGTTTGACAAAATTGTATTTGATAGTTGAGGTGAAGTAGGTAAATAGTGACTAAGAATAAGAGAACAATTTAAGCAAATGCAAAATCCAGTAACCAATACTGCTATCAATTTACAAACAATTTACTTTTAGGGGGTCCTTTACTAACGGGCGGTACATGGCAGCATGCACTGAAGACGCGCTAAGACACGTGTTGCCAGGTAGTGCAGGCTTATGACGGTGCAAGATGATTCCCTCGACAAGTAGGTGGGGTAGGGGCAGAGAGTGGGTGTGGGGAATCGGCACTGTGTTCACATGTGCAGTAACTACATTAGTTCAGGTTCACCTGATGCCACCTCAATAGATGGCACTAAGTGCACCCACGCTAATGCAGCATGCACTATGGGACAGGGCTCCATGTTAACTGTCGGGGAAATGTTTTCCACGCTCCCGAGTGTTAAAGGGGGATGTTGCACGTACTGTGCCATGGTTATGGCACTATTGGCGTGTTAACTGCAACAACTTAGCACCCATTAGTAAAATACCCCTTTAGTTTCACAAGCATAAACTCAGCCATCAATTTTTCTGCCTCTCAATGTTCCCTTTAAGCAACCCCTTCCCAGAACCTTGAGGGGAAAATAACTTGTATGTATCTCAAATATCTTAACTTCAAATGGTAGGTGTGCTTTTCCCTCATGGAGGATGTCTGTGTCTCTGGGAAAGCTTAGTTCAATGTGCACACCCTATAGTGTTAATTGAGCTAAATTAAATTAGTGTTTTGGCCAGTGATGCAAATTGGAAGACTGGGCATCCAAATGGCAGATGAAATTTAACGTGGACAAGTGCAAAGTTATGCACCTAGGAAAGAAAAACCCAAACTATGGTTATAAGATGCAAGGTTATACATTAGGAACCACCACCCAGGAAAAAGATTTAGGTATCATCGTGGATAACATGTTAAAACCCTCCGCCCAGTGTGCAGCAGCGGCCAAGAGAGCAAATAGAATGCTAGGTATCATAAGGAAAGGAATGGAAAATAAAACAAAGGATATTATAATGCCTCTGTATCGTTCCATGGTGCGACCGCACCTTGAGTATTGTGTACTATTCTGGTCGCCGTATCTTAAAAAGGATATGGCATTATTAGAAATGGTACAGAGAAGAGCCACCAAAATGGTAAAAGGGATGGAAGGATACCCCTATGAAGAGAGGCTAAAAAGGTTAAGGCTCTTCAACCTGGAAAAGAGACGGCTGAGGGGAGATATGATAGAGGTCAATAAATTAATGAATGGAGTGGAATGGGTAAATGTAGATCAATGCCACTGGTCAACATTGAAACCATTACTGACTTTAAAAGGCCCTAATCTGTAGTATCGTGGTGAGCTGAACACAAATATAACATTAAAATTAATTTATTGGCTCTCGTTTTGAAGATATTGCATGTAGTTCATTTTTGACGTTTAACCGTGTAAATTTATCCAGTAGGACATCAACAACATCCCAAATAAGCCTGAATGATGTAATATTGCATCACATTGCATAATACCAGCATGCACACATCATCCAGAATTGATTGCATCATTTTCTGATGCAATGCAATACTACTGCTGAAACCATCTGACGTCAGCAGTGTACTATACGCAGTCGGAAAGGAAAGTAATCTGGTATTCTGTTCCGATATTGAAAGCCTCATGAATGTCTTAAAAATCACTCATGACCCACAAGACTGGAGACTATTTATAGATTCTTCAAAACTGAGTCTGAAGGCTGTGCTTTTGAACAATGGAAACCGTCTTCCATCTATTCCAGTAGCGCATGCCGTCCACATGAAAGAGACATACGATAACTTAAAGCATCTACTGACTTCCATTAACTATAACAAGTACAGCTGGCACCTCTGTGGCTCTGGGAGAGCGAAGAGCCCCTTTCTTCATCATTGTCTCCCCCCTGGATATTCTGCTCTTCTTACATCCTGCTCAAGAAGGAGAGGTGGGGATTATGGTTCTTTAATGCTCCTTCCTTCTACTCACTGAGGTCCACGCACCCCTCCCCCCCCCCCCCCCCCACTACCCCAAATCCCTACTACTTTGCCTGGACGCCTCCTCACCAATTCATTTCCTTCTTCTCTATGCCCCACCTTCCCTCTACCCACATTTGTGGGATGCCTTTCTGCTATCACTCTCTGAAACCTCTCTCCTATCCCCCAACTGATGATTTTAGGTGATTTCAAAATGCACTTTGATCCTCTTCCAGCCTTCCTTCCTTATCCTCCTAGATGATCTATCTCTTCACCAGCATGTCTGCTGTTCCACCCATATTGCAGGCCATGCTTTGGACCTAATCTTCACACCAACCAGCTTCCATTTATACCCTCCACCATCTCTGCTTTCACACTTTTCTGGACAGATCAGTTTTGTCTGCTTTTCTCTCTCCCCCTTCCTTCTGCATCTCTCCGATCTAGCCTCTCCTCTACTCCGATCCCCACTCGACTAAAATATAATATTACACCATCCACACTCTAGCTGTTCCCTTCAGCTGACACTCTCTTTCCCCCCCCCCCCCAACTTCTCCTTCCTCCCGGTGGATACCCAAGCAAAAACCCGGAACTCCACGCTATTCTCTGCCTTGGACTAGGTAGCTTTCCTTCACCCTTCCCGTCTGCTTGTACAGTTACCCATCACTCCTGGTATCATCCCGGCCTCTACCTCCAATACACCTATCTTTGCATGGCAGAACATCACTGGCGCAAGCATCCCTCCCTAGAATCTCTTTCGTCTTTCCGTTTATGTCATCGCCAATACTGCTCCATGATTCATGCTACCAAACAATCCTACTATTCTGATTTGATAATTTCCTCCTGTAATTCCTCCTGGCAGCTTCACCTAAACCTTCATTCCCTTTTGGCAACTCACACCTCTTCATTTGTACCTCCTCCTCTGTTCCAGACCCAGCTCTTTTGGCCACCTTCTTCTCCAAGAAAGTCTGCTTCTTATGCTCCACCTTTCCTTCCTGCCCTCTCCCCTTTCCCCATGCCTTCTCTTCTCCCCAACCTCCCTTTTCCCCCTCGCCCTCCTCAGCTCCTTCCCTATTGCATACCTGGAGCTCCTTCTGCCCAATCTCAACTGCCGAACTCTCTAAGGCTCTTGTTTCTTCCCATAAGACTACTTGCACACTAGATCCCATCCCTTCTCATTGGGTTTCCAGATCATTCCTTTACCCTTCTTCCAGTCATCCTCTGAATATTCAGATTTATTCTCCAGTTTCTCCCCTACCATCTGGAAACATGCGATCATCTATCCCATCCTCAAAAAGCCTTTCCTTGATCCCTTCATCCCCCCACATTGGTGTCCTGTATCCAATCTCCTTTTTCTTTCCAAGGTCTTGGAAAAATTGGTTTTCTCTCAACTATCTACCCATCTTGACACCACTTTTGCCCTTCACCACTGCCACTCTGGATTTAGAACTGGTCACAGTACAGAAACCATCCTCCTCTCCTTTTTGAATGAGCTGCATTGTTCACACAAACAGGGTGATTTTTCTCTTGCGGTGTCCCTGGATCTGTCCTCAGCTTTTGACTTTGTCGACCACTCCACACTCCAATCTCACCTTAATGAGCTTGGGATTCATGGAACTGTCCATCACTGGTTTTAGTCCTTCCTTTCCACACATACCTTCTCCGTCCAGATCAGCTCCGCAACCTCCCCAGTTACTACCCTCCCCTACGGCACCCCCACCCCCCCCCCCAAGGTTCTGTATTGGCTCCTCTCCTCTTCAACATCTTTCTTGCCCCACTTACCCTTATCGTTCAACAATTTGGGATTTCAGGATATTACTGTGCTGATGAGATCATTCTCCTCTTCGGTACCAATCCTCTTGCACCTGATCTAATTCTTTTGGACTCCTACCTCTCCCGCATTTCTTGTTGGTTAAATAGCAACTATTTGCACCTCAATCCCTCAAAATCTGCCACAATTTGGTTTACTTTTAGTGCCCCCTGCCCCTCATTAGCCCCCACCTTGTCTAGTACCCCTATACCCCTTGTCTCATCAGTCCAGTACCTTGGAGTCACCCTAGACTCCTTCCTTTCTTTCCATCAACATATCTTTTCATTTGTCTGTCGCTCCTTTGCTTCCCTGCACCAAATTTGTGCCATCTGATAATTCTTCTCCCTCCCATCATTAGCCACACGTGTTGTCACTCGTCACTTCCAGACTTGACTACTGTAATGTTGTCTTAGAAGGCCTGCCCCAATATCAACTCCACCAATTATACAGTCTGCCTTCTTACTCACTCCTTCTCTTCTGACCATGTCACTCCTCTGCTTATGCATTTACACTGGCTCCCCCTCAAATTTAGGTTCACATACAAGATACTTACGATTGTCCACAAGGTTGTCCATACTAGCATTCCCCAATACCTTGCTGATCTCATTCACTGTCATGCTTCCCACCGCTTGCTCTGGACCATCCATACAGGCCATCTTTCCCTTCCCTCCCCTGCACATGCATGCCTCAAGCTCATCCGTCATTCTGCATTCTTCTTTCTGGGACCCACGCTTTGGAATTCGCTACCAATCACACTTTATACCGAACTGTCATTCCAAAAATTAAAATCCATGCTTAAAACCCATCTTTTCCACCTCGTCTGACTTTCCCTCCTCACACACTTGACTACCCATCCCTCTCTCCCACCTGGCTATCCTCCCCACTCTATAGCCTCTTCTGGCTAATTATACCACTCCTATTCTTAGTCTACTATGTGCTTTCCTCTTTCTCTGTCCTACATATTGATGGTGGTCCTTTCTGTTTTCTGCCTGCAGCCTAATTTGAATTTGACTTTGTAAACTGTTCTGATGCTAACCGCTTGGACGGTCTATCAAGTGATAAAATAAAGATAAAGATAACAAACTCACATGCAGGCATTTGCATTGTCAACAGAAGCTAACATAATGGCTCAGAGTAAGTAGCGTGGGTGAAACTACTGCCACCTCAGTGGGTGACCTTAGGGGCTCCTGCAGCTGTTTTGCCATGCTGAAATGTGGTAACTGCAGGGGGGGGGGGTAGCTATCTCCCTGCATGTGTTACCAGCACAGAGCTTAGGAAACATGCTGCTAAATGTACCAAACAATAAGAGGGGCTCAACGCAGCAGCTCCCACTTCCACAAAAACAACAAGAGCGATTTGGTAGCCCCAACACAGCATTTTTCACCTTCACAAAAGTAAGAGAGTCTTAGTGGCACCACACAGCACTTCTCATTTTCAGAAAACAAGATGAGCTTTGTGACCTCAACAGAACAGTTCCCACTCCAATCTAAACACCAAGAGGGGCTTGGCATCTATAGCATAGCTTGAAGCTGCGCACTGGACCAGCATGGTGTTAATGTAAATATATATTCCACAAAAAAACAAAGGAAACACAAGAGATTCACACACCAAGGAACTAAAAGAAAAAGTGAGAACCAAAGCACAGTTTATAACACCAAATTATATGATTATAACTCATTTCATTTTGTTATTATAAACTGTGTTATGGTTCTTGCTTTTTCTTTTTGAACATAGATTCTGCATCCACAGAACCCCCACACTTGAAAATGGGTACAGAGCAGAATTAGGACATTCACCCACAGAACTCAATATCTAAAAAAAAAAAATCTGATTCTGGGCATCTCACTAACAACAAAATAAACATTCTCCAGTACCAGTCATATTGTGAACTAATACAAAACTCTACAAAGGTCAATGAGGATCTATAGAGCAAATCTACCATACCATACCAGCACCAAGTTCCAAAACTCATATGAGGAGCCTACCCAAAAAAAGTATCATTATAAATGCTGCAGCGGGTCCTGGAATATCCAGGCACCTATTTGAAAAGCTGAACAATTCAGATTACTACATTACAGATCCCTCTGTACAAATTCCATTGGCATTTGGGCAGCTTATGCCCTTTAAGGCAGCAATTGCTTTGGAGAGAGAGCCTAGCCTTCCCGCAGGTGTAGCATTTTCTGTGGGCAGAGACTAAGACAGTGTTCACAGCCTTGCATAGCGTTCTGACCACAGGACATGCTGGTCTTGCACGCAGGCTCACTTCTCCAGACGCACTTGTCTTCCTGCTTGGGGGGTGGGGATGACTAGCAATGGTGCCCCCCCCCCCCCCCGAGATCATCATGCCTCTGCTGCACTTATCCTGCTTAATGGGTAGCGGCAGTCCTGTCCTGGTCTGATGGGCGGCCCCAGGGTCCCACAATAATCCGTGGTGCTCCCTGACTGGCCAATCATGCCCTCTTGACCTCTGTGCACCTATCTACAAAATTAATACAAAATCTCCCTAGGCCCTAAGCAAAGAATTCTTATGGGTTGTAGGGGAACTCAGAGTCTTTGCAACCATGATGCTGCAGCTGTTTCAAGCCACCCCATGACTCTCTCTCTTTCTCTCTCTCTACATGTCAACCATCTCCCTTCTGGGTTTGCAGGCCTGGAATGCAGTCCAAGGGAGAATGTTGCTGCAAAGCCCTTCTCCACTGGGGCTGCTTTAGGGACCAGGGCAACAACCCAGGTACATCTTGATCTTTGGAAATGCGGTACATATGCCTTTCAAAGAAATTTTTTAAAAGTATTCCATTGTACTTGTTAAACTAACTTATTTGTTTTTAAAGCACTAGCGGGGGTGGGGGAGTCAGACTTGTCCTAGTGGGCCACTAATGTTTACAAGCAGTTGGTTGCTGTTGCAGTATAGAAACATAGAAACTTGATGGCAGGAAAAGACCACATGGCCTAACTAGTCTGCCCTTCCATATCAACCACTACAATAGTCCCTTCTTTTCTTTATGTTTACGTCAATTAAGACAGGGGCTAGAGACTGGCAGAGGCTGCAGCATCAAAGTTAGGAGGGGAGGAGGAGGAAGAGAGAGAGAATTATGGGGGTGGAGGAGCTGGAGACCTGCTTATCGAGTCCAGGCCAAGTTTTGTTCACAATCCACTCCTGATTATGAGGCAGTCATCAGACTGAAAACGGACTTCATGCTAAATGATGATAGATAAAGACCAATTACTCAGTCTGCCCACTTGTCTTTCTCTCCTGTTCTCTGTAACTTTAGTTAGGTAAGCATATAAATTTGCATACTTAAAAAAGCACCAGCTTATACACCCCCCACCTCTAGCCATTTATTTTACCCAACCTTTCAAATCTGTTCCTTTTACTGCCCTCGCTGTATGCCCCAAGTGGAGAGGTAGCCTAGTGATTAAAGCAATAGCATTCTGGATTTGATTCCAACTGGCATGCCTTGTGACCTTGGGCAAGTCACTTTACTTTCCATTGCCTTGGAAGAAAAGGCCTGGCAATATACTTCCAGTCATACCTTGCCAAGAAGACCCAGGGGCTGCTGAGACAGCATTGACTTGATGGCACTTTAAAATATATATATACAGGGTGGCCCAAAAAAAGTGAGAACATCTTGTAAATTAAAAGCTTAAATAGTTTACTTATTTACCTTTTTTAGCTATATAACGTCTTTATTTTGACAATTTCCGGTCGCCATCTTTGTTTTTTTAATTTGTCGATCGTTTACATCTGTCTTTTTGAATTTTTAAATAACTTATATGTTACGAGATGTTCTCACTTTTTTTTGGGCCACCCTGTATATGCCTCAAACATGTCTTATATGTGAAGAAAAACAATAAACAAATATAGGGAAATGTGGCATATGCAAAGTCATTTTGGTTTTAGTAAACCATGCAAAACTTGTTTTTCTACTGCTTTCACTTAATAAGATTGTGGTTCTATTGTACATTTTAAGAATGTTTTATGCTTTCATTGTTTTATGTTTATTTATTTGTATATCATTGTTTTATGGTATACAGAAGCATGAGTTCATGTGAAGACTAGGTGACTTATACAATGTTCCCTCTAATTTTCTGTAGGCTGTGTGCGCATAAAATATCAGCTGTGCAACTTTTGAAGGAAGGTTAAATTTTTGTGTGCCACATAAGGACACTCGGAGTTATATACTTTAAAATTTGACTATACATCAGAATACAGTATGTACACCACATTGATTGCACTAGAAAATATTGTAGAACTTGTGAAAACCGTAAATACACAACAACTTTTAAATTTTAAGACATCTGTGTTGTTTTCTATCAGAATCAGAACCGTAATTTTTGTGCGCTCTGTTATAAAGTATGTGCGCTGGCTCGGCGAGGTGTGTGCGTGCGCACACGCGCACAGCTTAGAGGGAACAGTGGACTTATAAGTAAAGTGAGTAAGTACATAAATAAAAGAACCCGAACATGTCTACCACTTCCATTAGAACGCAATTTAATTTCAAGTCTTGCATGCTTTGTTGTTTCCTACAAGATTCATACATAATCCAGCTTCCAGGCCTCATACCATGTCTTGCCAGCACATTTTCAATTAATCTACACAGCCACTAGAACTACTGAAGCTGTTGCCTGCTAACATCCATTCACAGTGTGCTTGTTGACATTATAGGGTTCTAATCATGGCCAATTTGTGTTAGTTACCCCAGCCTTCTTGAAGTTTCTTAAAATAAAAACCACAAACTATTCCTTATAAAATAACCCATTTATGAAGGCATGAGCTTTTGAGAACCAAGAATCCACTTCATCAGCTGCATCTCATGAAGAGGACTCTTTGTCCTCAAAGCTCATACCTCAATAAACTGGTGACTCTGCGATTCCAAGAGCCTCTCTGTCATTCTTGTTGCTGCAGATTAACATGACTACCCTTCTGAAATTTCTTAAAATGAAGCACAACAAGAACACCTGTGACAGGTCCCCCATATGAAGATAATCAAAAAGAAGCTTTTTGAAAGTGAGCTTTATTGAAATAAAGCAACACAAAATATAATCTTGAAACACAGAAGTTGCAGCATCAGTAAATGTGCATTGTTCTTTATGCAGGTACAGCTTACAGTGGTGGGCAAAAGTCTGGAATCACTTGTGAGTTTTGTGTTTTTCATACTTTCTAACGTTTTTTTTTTATTATTTTGCGTTAGCCCAGCATATTCATCTTTCTACCACGTTAAAAAGGATACATTTGGCTATTAGAGTTTACTTTTTTGCATTCCTTGCTTCCAATTTAAATACTTTACAGACACTGGAAGATAGCTACTGTGATTTTTGTGGATCCTGCGTCAAAACTGGATCGAGATTATCCAATATGCACACGTTATTTCTGACCAATCAGGAGGCTGGTTTCACAAACCAATCACAATGCAGATATCTAGCCAACAGTGCAGCTATAAAAACGCACGGAATTTTTGAATTTCATATGCTTTCTGGATCGACCATGAAGATGACTCAGACCCTGACGTTGGAGGAGCATGTCCGTGTGTCTTTATGAGCGAGGAAGGATTTTCAAGCCATCAGATAGCCAGGAAAGTTGGTTGCAATCAGAACACTGTTGTTAAGATTGTACAGAAGAAGAAAGAAATGGGTTCAGTGATGGACAAGCATCATTCAGGTCATCCACGTGCATCAACATCACACCAGGACCGCGCACTACGACGCATTTCACTGATTAATCGCAAATTGACCTCTCCTCAGCTACTTCGAGAGTGGTCAGACAAGAGTGAGGTCAGTGTCAGCTCATCAACAGTTCATCGCCGGTGCCTGAAGTTTGGTCTCCGGGGCTGCAAAGCATGCAAAGCAGGTGCAACTGGATCATGTGGGCGAGAAAGCACTCAACCTGGTCAACTGAAATGTGGGAAAAGATACTATTCAGCAATGAAATCACCTTCTGCCTGTTTGGTAACCAGACCCACACCTATGTGAGGAGATTTCCTGGAGAGGAAGTCAAGCCTGAGTGTCTCAACCTCACTGTGAAGCATCCTTTGAAGGTCATGGTCTGGGGCTGCATGGCTGCCAGTGGCGTTGGACGTCTTCACATCATCGATGGAATGGTCAACAGGGCCAAGTACACCATACTGCAAAAGTGTATGGTGCCATCAGCACACCAGCTGTTTCCTGGCCAGTTCCTGTTCCAAGATGACAATGCACCCTGCCATCGCTCCAGACAGGTGATCAGCTGGAAGCAGCGGAACAACATCAAGTCAATGGACTGGCCTGCCCAGTCTCCAGATCTGAATCCAGTTGAGAAACTGTGGCACAAGCTGGTTTTGGAAATATCCAAGAGGCATCCGACATCAAAGTGTGAGCTGATTGAGTCACTCATTGCAGCTTGGAACCGCGTTGTCACCAACAATCACCTTGTCAGACTGGTTCATTCAATGCTGACAAGGTGCAGTCAGGTGATCAAGAACAAAGGGTGGCCCATCAAATACTGAGCCATCAGTGACACATAAAAACGGCCTTTTTCAAGGCCACATACATTAATTTGAAGGAAACCTGGTGTGCGTCCATAATATTTTAAAGCATACTTACAATAATATATCGTTGGCCAATGATGTACATTATGTGATTTTCACAGAAAATCTATCAACAGGACAACTATGGGGAACAAACTCAGAAAATAAGGGCCAAACCAATACTAAACGTTGGCCCTAATAGCCAAATCTATCACTTATCATGAGATACACAGAAAAAGCCACTGGGAGGAAAAAGAAATTAAGATATAAGGTCACGAAGTTGAAAAAAATGTCAAATTTACAAGTGATTCCAGACTTTTGCACACCACTGTAGGTTTCGCACAGTGCTTTGCTCAGTCTTCAGCAAATGATATTCTGCAATATTTCTTATACATCAGTAGCTGGTACTCAGACAGCCAAAATTTGGATGGTGGACCAATGAAACGGATGGAGCAGGACAGTCCAGGTGGTGGAGAAGCAAAAGTGAACACAACACCCCCTCATTGAGCCTCCACCAGCACCATCTCTAATTACAATGGCTTGCTCTTAGATAAGACCTCCATTTTTCGTAGTATCTTCATTTACTCCTTTTCTGGGCACACCTTTGACTTTTGAATCTCAAAAAGCTTGAGTTTGTGAGGCTCTACTATTCCCCCTCTGATCTCACAAGGCAATCTCTTTATTTGCTATTATCAAAAACACAAATGTGCCCTCTGAGTTTTTAAAGCTTTGTCACTTTCTCTGATGCATGGCTTAAAAATTACATGGAAGTGGAAAGGTACCCTTAAACCAGAGTCCTCTAGAGTTTCAAACAGGAAAGCAACGATTTTTATTTAGCAGCAAGTTCTGCAGAGTAACTTTTGAAGATCTGGACTGTTATGTCCCTCTCGCTAACTGCAATGTGCTCACCACACCACTCTTTGCTCCCACCCAACCCATTCGGCACCCTAACACATGAGGGGCAGCTAGTGCATGAATCTGTGTGCAGCAACTGTCATGCCAACACAATAACAACAAACACAGGCCCGAGCAGGCAATTACCACACGCGACAATGCACATGTAGCATTTTACGAGGATGTCTAGTGTTGGGAAATTTGGCTTAGGGATCACTCTTGATCAGATCTGCTTCATCTGTTTCTGTGACTGCACTCCTGCCTTATGCAAGCAACCCCGTTTGAACGGCACAGAAGCAACTCATGTGAGCTATGGAAGAGAGAGAGTATGGCTATGAGGCCTGCTACAGCCTGAGAGACCTTACTTTGTACAGTAGTGTGCACAGTCAGGCCCAGAATACAGGCCAAGCCAGGTGGCCAGAAACTAATTAATAGAAAAATACTCTCCGCTCTGAAGAATGTAATTAGTACCAGGAAGGCAGAGAGGCCCGGCCAGCTGCATAGATAAAAACAGACCTTGAAGCACCAACTTTCGGCCCGATAATCACGGGAGGGAGGGGGCCCAGAGAAGGAGTTTTAGCAAATTGCTTTTCTTTTTTGCAAGCAGCTCTGACTTTTTTTTTTTTGCTGAAAGCTGCAAATCCTATACAGAATAACTACTGACTGATGACATCAGTTTTGTGACGGAGATCAGGCATATAAGGAAGCAGCCCTATAGCTAAGTGGGCAATCTGCTCCCCAATTCCGGTAAGGGAAGTGGACTGTCCACCACCTTTCTCAGACAGAGACGTTTGCTCAAAACAGTTGCTGTTTGTTTGTTTTGGTACCCAAATAAAGAGCATTGTATTAGAGCAATTTGTAATCTGAGTAATTTGTTGCTAATTGGTGACTATTGGAAGAAACTTTGTGGGTTACAGGGCCCCACACTAGGAAAAATCTGGGATGTCCAGGGCAGGATGTTCAAAAATCCAGGGTGCACCTTCTGAAATTGCTCCATCTCCACCATGAAAAATGAACATCCTAGATGGACCCTGTTCAGATATCAAGACAGGGTACGTGCACAGGAGTAGGCCATTTTACAGATTTGGATGTCCCCAAAGTGCACACCTGGAGGCCAGGTACTTGAACACCCTGGCCTAGGTAGCTCAGAAGGGGGTCATGTCTATGTTATGGGACTAGTATGTTCTGCCCTGGCATTTTAAATATTCAGACATACAGCAACGGGCCAGTAATATGTTACGGGAAGGTTTCTTTGGCCATGAAATATTAATGTAAAAGCATTTGCTCTTCACCCTGAAAGCACTGCAACTATGAAACAAACACTTTTTTGCCCTCGGTAAGGAGCAGGTATAGACATGCGCGCCTCAACAACCACGGCCTGACCTGCTTGCACCATTCTGAAATTGCACCATAACATGCAACTTCCTTGCTGCATCGCCCCTGTGCTACTTTTCTAAAATGGCTCTGGGGATGTCTCTGTGATTTGCATGGGCACATTTTCAGATGTCCAATTCACAAATAGAGTTTCCAAAATACCTTTCTAACTGCTTAACATTTCTTTAGTTAAAGGACCCCTTAGCATAATTTTGCATATATATGAGTCCTTAAGAGCTCATACAATTTATTCTAACTTTCTTCTAATTGCTTCCCTAGGGATAGAAGATTTCTATTTTTCTTTATTTTAATTGTTTACCATTTGTTCCTATGGATGTCGTAAATAACTGAAGTGTAGGCAAGCATTTTTATCTTCTTGCTTTTACTTTGAACTGACAGCATGGTGCACTATGCTGAATTTCCCTTCATTTAATTCTTGATGTCAGTTATACCTTAAAAGTGACTCTGCAAGTCAAAAAAGAAATAATAATGATTATGCATATTGTATACAATTTAGCACAAAGAACAATCTAAACACCTAGGTTTGTTAGGTTTTTTGTGTGTATAGAATTTTATTGAGGTCAATAGTATAACAAAGAATTATCACGGCCTCAGAAGTACAAAATTGTAACAGAGAGAATATCATAGTATACTTAGCACTAAACACCCTGCCCCCCCCCCCCCGAACCCCACAGTGGGTCCAGAATCAGAAAACTGAAAAACTAAAAAAAAATTACAAGCAATGCAATCAGACAACAAAAAGGTAATGCTGGACCCCATCAAAGTCCCCTGAGAGCAACCAGAAAAACCATACAACTCCAACAGTTAAACCCGACCTCCCACCCAACCCCCTACCCCTATCCCCCAGCCCACCCCATCCCCCCTTCCTCCCACCTACCTTTCACTCTTACCCATCCCTTCTCCCTCCCACCCCCCATTTAGTTCTTACTCTACCCTTCCTCCCCCCCATACCCACTCCTACTATCAACCCCAACAATTGTCAGATCATGGCAATGTGATAAGTGTAGGATAGCAGAGAGTATAGAATATTGAAAATAAGGGTGATGAAATCAGGAGAAAAGAAGATCCACATCCAGTACCACAGGGATGTTCAACTGGTCAGTGGGAGAAATTTTGACCAGAGATGAACCACTATGTCCGGCTTGCCTCAGATAACAGCAGTAAGCTTTTCCATCCTATAGATATCCCATACCTTAAACATCCACTCTTCAAGGGAAGGAGCAAAAGATTTCTTCCAGTATCGACTGATGATGGAGCGAGCCACCAAAAGTAAGAAATTAACAAGGCGAAGGAGATCAGCCGGAAGGGAGTCCGAGGTAATATATCCCAAGACATTCCAACTCAAAAGGAAATCAAACCCCAAGTCCTGCATAATATGGTTATACACCAGGGACCAGAATCCCTGAATGACTGAGCAGGACCACCACATATGAGAAAAATCACCTTTGCAACTGCAGAGTCTGCAACACAAAGGGTCGTCTGCTCACCCCCCAGTAGAACAAATCCACCGGTAAGAAGGTCATGTGGAAAAAAATATGCAGCTGAGAGTTGATCGGAGAAAGGGAGATGGAACAAGTATGAGAGTAATGATACAGATCATTCCAAAAATCATCCATCTTACTCGGCAGATCAGAATGCCATTGCACTCTGTGTGAGGGTAGATGTGACCGGGATGGCAAAACACCTAGGTCGAATGGAGATATTTGTTTCTTCCAATGCACTGCAAGCTTCTAAGTTGCATTTTAGTAACATAGAATGTGATTATGTTTATTCATCACAAATTTATGAATAGCTTTCTGCTGGACATTTTCTATATCCTAAACGTCGGCAAACCAAGCCTAATATATGTGGTAGACCAATAAAACCCTAAAAAATTTAGATTTGAATAATTACATAAGTGCTAACATGCCGTCCATGGTATTTTTTTTTTTTATTTTATCCATGTTTTTTAAATACTTTGGTATATCTTATTTGTTAATGAAAACAATTCTAACCTTGTGTATGTCACAGAAGTTTGAGACAATGTCATAGAAAACAACATGTGATGGAAAAAAGGATGCCAGCCGGGGGTGTCCAAGCAAACATAATCGTTGATTTTTGTACATTCTGCTACTCTGCATGTTAGAAAAAAGAGGGGTCAGTATTCGAAGGATCAGCTATTTAAACACAATGGTGCTTAGCTGTGGAATTTAAATATCCTCCAAATATTCAGTGGTAGTACCCAGAGAGTGGTTGCTGCTGAATATCCGGATTATGCGGCCACTATTCAGATAGTCACCACACTTGTCTGAATAGCGGCAATTTTCAGCTGCTGTGTGGATAAGTTATCCAGATTACAACTTAGGCCAGCTTTTCCTGCGACCCAGGCTGTATTTGCCCTCAGCTTTAAATGGCCACTATCCAAATAAATGCAGCGACTATCCGGATGGTGACCACACCACCCTTGCTCTGCCCATCGACCACCCTGGTGTTCTCCAGATAGTACTGTGGCAGTCTGTGGGGATATTCAACAATACTGTACAGTGTCACTGAATGTCTCACTCGGTGCCCTTATCTAGATATCTTCTGTGGTTATCCAGATAAGGGCTTTTGAAAATTGACCCCACAATGTTACCTTAGCACGGGTTTTGCTAATAAGGATCTCTCTTAGAAGTCTTGGGTTGGAAGGCTGGCATTTGGTATCTCACATGCTTCCAGAATTTGTTGTTTGGTGAATGGACATTAGCCATGATGTCTTCTTTCCATTTGATTACGCCTTTCTGTTTAATGACGTGTCGAAGAGATTCTTGCAGCTTGGTATCCTCACTGATCTTCTCCATTTCAATGACAATCACCTTTAGATCATTCTTTATCAAGGCATCATATAAACCAATCTGTTGTTCATAGGCAAATTCTTCACAATTGACTATCTGAGAGTTTAAAATGATGATCAGTCTTCTACTTTTCTTTATATTCTTTTCAGCTGTACTTGTTATGTCTAATATTGAAAAATCAGAGATTAAAATATTGCATTATAAGAGATGTGATTTTCTTGCAGTACATCTAATTTAATGTAAACGTTTAAAGATAGCCCTTCAAGGTTAAATAGCCAACACAATGCAGTGTACATAACAAATAATCCAGTGAAACGGTGCACATTAAACAGTATAAAAACCATAACACTCCAAAATAAATTTCTAAAAATGTTCAGTATAAAATGAAAGCTTAGTGCAAGCCAAGCTAATTAATTAAAAAGCAATAGTGCCCGAATCTTTAAATTTCTGTCAGATCAATTACATAAAAGTACCTTTTACTAAAGACTGGTAACTATCCACCCTGGTTTATTTATAGATGTTTATATGCCGCTTGGTGCAAGCACAATCTAGGCAGTGTACAGTATACATTTCCCTTGTCCCCAAAGGGCTCACAATCTGTGCTTTGTACCTAAGGCAATAGAGGGTTAAGTGGCTTGCCTAAGGC
This sequence comes from Ichthyophis bannanicus, assembly GCA_033557465.1. Taxonomy (NCBI): domain Eukaryota; kingdom Metazoa; phylum Chordata; class Amphibia; order Gymnophiona; family Ichthyophiidae; genus Ichthyophis; species Ichthyophis bannanicus. The sequence goes on along the minus strand of CM066032.1, from coordinate 521,935,836 downwards.
CATAAGGAGCACCTGTGGGACTAGAAACCCCTGTCCCTCCAGCCTGAGGTTGCTGTCCTCCAGTGGGATTTAAACCTCTGGCCCTCCAGCATGAGACAACTTGCCCCAACCACTAGGCCACTCCTCCACAGTTAGTATGCTTCTTAATATATGGCAACTGGCATTTGGGAATGCTAACATGGCGGCATGCCAGCGACCGTGCATTAAAGTGCAGAGTAAATGGCCATTGTGTGATGGGGTGGAGAATGGGCAGAATGTGGGTGCAAAGAGCATGTTGCCATTAGTGTTAGGGCAATTGCCGTGCACTCTGTAGCAATATGGCAATTACCATGAGCACACCTAACGCCTCTACGGGTGTCAGGTTTACCCACATTAAGTGTGCCGCACATCAGTGTTTGCGAATGTGCACTGCTGGGAACTTGCCAGACATGCGCTCAACAGCGCATGAGGGGTGCCCTTACTGCACTATGATATTGTCACTAATCGTAAGGTAAATGCACATCTTTAGCAAAAGGGCCCTATTATCCATTCTCCAAAAGTGAGGATATAGCATGAAATAAATACATAAAACGAGCAAATTGATAAATAAATAGAAGCTCCAGACATTAGTCAGTTGGAAAGAGCTAGCTTTCTGCTTTTTCTGGGAACCTTTCCTATGTTTTTGTCACGACCTCCAGTATTTCTCTTTGCAAAGCTAAAGGGAAAGTCCCAGTACATAAAATGAGGCACTTAACATATGACAGCTGCATTTCCTGGCTGATAGGGGGCATTTTCCAAGCAGCAACTGGCCAAGTAGTATTACATTGTTGACATAACTTTCCTGCTCTGGAATACCTATTATTATTGTGGCCTATGACAATTGTTTTCATGTGTCTGAAATCCGACATTTTCTTTGAGGAAAACACTGTCCATGTGCAGCGTCAGCTCTCCATAGGTGCTAGCAGTCCATGGCCATCCCACGGCAACGAAGGTCTTGCCAACTTCTCTAAAGACTGACATGTTAGCCCATTGCTGAAGAGAACAGACAGACAGTAGTGATCTGCATCAAAGTCCCACTATCAGTCTTTGCAATATCTAAGGGGCAATAATCAAACTGCTTGCATTTCTGCAAACCCTGTAGGTAGTTTTAACTTTGGGGTTGTCACCAGTACAGGGTTAATTTTGCTGGAATTATTGGCACAGTAAAGCACCCACAGAGGTTTGCACTTGCTTTATCTATGGATACGTTTTCTGGCTGAAACATTACGCATAGCTTTGAAAGGCCAAAACTAGATGGATTATAGCCTTCCCAACCCAACACCACTTGCAGGAACACTGTCAAATAGTGCTGATATAATTACATGTGCAATAGAGCAATCTATATGGGCCCAATTTTCAAAAGGCACCTACATGGGTAGTGCCTTTGGAAAATCCCGGATAAGTCTCTAACACGCCCAGATGCTATGCGGGTAACATCGGGCTTGTGGGGGCGTTCCAGGGCAAAGGAAAGGGCTAAATGGGTAGCAGCGATTTTCGATGCTACCTCTTAGCCCACTGCACCTTAATGATAGCTGGCGCATCCAGCATAATCCGGATTTTCACTTCCACCATCACAGAAGTAAAAATCCAGATTAAGTGGGTCAACGGGCAGGCTAACTGAAAACCGGGCCCTATAATTTTAAAGGGTGGATAGTTTTGTGAAAGCCCATTTCCCCAAGTAAAACACTGTTTTACCCATAGCAAAGGCTCTGAAAACGGCCCTTCATGAGAGCAATTTTATAACAGATCACTAAGGTTGGGAGGCCAAGTAGGCACTTATTTTGAGGCTATTTAATAAAGACATATATGCGCCTTTATAAAATAACTCAGAATATAAAAATCACCAATGTGTGCACTATTCTCAAAACCTATTTTGCTTTTTTGTCGGGCATGCCATCACGAAGAGAGTGTTTGCTCAACCTCGAAAGCTGATCATGTCCATTTTAATAAAAAACGTTTTAAACTCTGTAAAATCCTAAAACACTTATATGATCAACAGTATGGCAGAATGAAAGCTCACTCAAAGAGGAAACGATCGCACGATGTGCACGTTTCGAGTCCTCCAGTGACTCTGTTTCAAGTGCCAAATGAATAGTCATTCAATTCCTCCTTCAAAATTCCATGCATAACTGCCATCAAACACCGGAAGAACAAAGAAAAGCGTTTGAGAAAATGCCTCTTCAATCATTGGCTGATGAACATTGCCGTCAGAGATTAGAACCACCAATGTGAAAGGAAACAACCCCACGTGAAAATCAGGGATTCCCTTACTGATTGGATGATGTTAATATAGGCTCTGCCAATCAATCTCCCAGTTTAAACTATGGGGCTACACTGAACATAAAATAAAAAAACAGTGTTGTTCGAGCCATTGAAGGTGAGAAATCCTGTTTCCTCCCCAGGGATCATATAACTCGCCAGCAAAGATCTTCAAAATTTTGGCCCAAGGTCAAACAATGCTCAACTATCAGAGCTGAAAGTGTTTGTGAGCGCAATCAAGGGACATGCTCAATCTTAACTGCGTGGGTAGTGCGACCCACATACACCAAATTGCATGGACAGCGTTAAAGATACACCATAAAACTAGAAGTGCAAGAAGTGGACCAGTGAAATCAGTAAAATGCAACCATAGCGAGATCATCCCACATATTGCCAATTAGAATCAATGAACAAAATTGGCACTGGCCACAAGCTGTGACCAGTCTGGTCTCGTTGTCCAGCTGAAGGACGATCTATAGGCAAGGCTGATTTGACCAAAATATCATGCAAATTCGAACCACGTATAAAGGCAATAGTGAAAGGTTTTGAGAAACATGAATGAAGGCTCAAGATGGGCCAGTGTTTCTTAAGTAGTGTGACCACCTTAGAAGTGTTTTGCATGAAAGATAAAATACCAATGATGCAATCATCTTGCACATGTGAAGTACTTTTGTCCACTAAAGAAGAGCGAGACCTAGGCGTGGTTGTGTCTGATGATCTTAAAGTAGCTAAACAGGTAGAAAAGGTGACGGCAAAAGCTAAAAGGATGCTTGGGTGCATACGGAGAGGAATGGCTAGCAGAAAAAAGGAGGTGATAATGCCTCTGTATAAGTCTTTGGTGTGACCTCATTTGGAGTATAGTGTGCAATTCTGGAGACCGCACCTTCAAAAGGATGTGAACAGGATGGAGTCGGTGCAGAGGGTGGCTACTAAAATGATTAGTGGTCTTCATTATAAAGCATATGAGGACAGACTTAAGGATCTTAATATGTACACCTTAGAGGAAAGGCGGGATAGAGGAGATATGATTGAGATGTTTAAATACCTCCATGGCATAAATGTTCAAGGAGAAAGCCTCTTTCAATTGAAAGCAAGTTCTGCTACGAGGGGACATGGGATGAGGGTGAAGGGAGATAGATTCAGGAGTGATATACGGAAATATTTTTTTACGGAAAGAGTAGTGGATCCATGGAATAGTCTCCCAGTGGAGGTGGTAGAGATGAGGACAGTAACTGAATTCAAAAAAGCATGGGACAAACACAGAGGATCTCTAAAGGAAAAAAGGGGACTGTTGTAGTTGTTGATATGGAAGGACAGACTAGATAGGCCATGTGGTCTTTTTCTGTCATCATATTTCTATGTTTCTATGTTTCACATTTTGGGAATTTGAACCAGGAGAAGGTGGATTCAACAAAAGCCACTCTATAAACATAGTGTGCCCTTAAATAGGCCGATTTGACCACTTTGTAAGGATAATCTCTTGAAATCAAACAGACTTTTAAATTGGAAGCGTGTTTTTGAAATTCAGCTATGGTGGAGCAAATATGTCGAAGTTGTAGAAATTGTCCAAATGGTAGACCTCTCCAAAGAGGTCAGGATAGTAGCTCTGATATTTCAGAAGAGTATTTCTCTGAACAGATTTTCAGAATAACGTGGTGGCCAAGCTATCAGGGCATTTATAAATGGTGATATCCATAAAGTCTATAGTTTTAAAATGAATATGAGCAATAAATTGTATGTTAGATTTTATGGTATTTAATCATGACACAAAGTCATGCAAAGTTTCTTGAGATGATGTCCAAAGGAAAAAAATGTCATCCAAGAATCTACCCCACAGACTCACATATCTAAGTAAAGGAGATGGATAAATACATTTCTCTTCTATGTCTGCCATGTATAAAGTAGCTATGGAAGGGACTATGTATTGAGTAACAATAAGACTTCCTTTTGATCTATATTTGTATACAATGCCGTGACATCTAAGGTAACCAACCAAAAAGACTCAGTGGGTTGCTGTAACTCAGACAATTGACTCCAAAAATTCGTAGAATCCCTAATAAAAGACAACTTTGGCCGCTTCTTGCTTCAAAGAAATGTCACAAAACTGTGAAAGGGGTTTGAGAACAGAGCTCCTACAATTGACAATAGGCCACCCAGGTTGATTGGAAATGGATTTGTGAATCTTTGGGACCGTATAGATGGTGGGTATCTTAGGAAGTGGCACAATTAAAAAATTCTTTTATTTTGCCATAATCCATCCCGTCTGGTAAGCAGTGGTCACCAAAGCTTTAATCTGAGCAGATAAATCTGAAGTAGGGTCAGATGGTAACCATTTATAATAACAACCATCCTGTAGTTGAAGTGATATCTCTATAATAGAAGTCCTGTTTTGAAGAACCATTGCTCCACCTTTATCTGCACCCCTGATAATCATTCCATCATCATTGGCTAACTGTTTAATGGCCTGCCTCGTCTCCTTAGTAATGTTAGAGTAACTATATTGAAAAGTTTACACCCCTAAACAAAGGTATGGGGAGGGGTGGCCTGCACAGAGCGGCAGGTGCACCTACTCTTGTCGCCTTGCTGGGCAGACTAAATGGACCATACTGGTATTTATCTGCCATCATATACTATGTTACTAGGTTATGTTACTATGTAAGTTTATTCTAAATTTTCATGATCTTTAAAAACTAATTCCTGATAAGCCGCTATAGAAGAATCCACTGCACCTGGAGGGATCCATTTAGACGGAGTCCTGACTACCAAATCATCCATGTTGCTGGGCCGATCCCCAAAAAATCGTTTGATTTGCAGCTTCCTGAAGAATTTGTGCAAAAAACCTGCATGCAAAAAGCATCATATTTCACCATAGGGACAAAAGAAATGCTTAAATTAAGTGCACTTTCTTGAGAAGGGGTTAATTGATGGTCAGTTAAATTGATTACTGCGGTGGTTTCTGCTTGGCACGTTGTCTGATGTTTGGAGGGTCTGTCCAGTGATCTCAATGATAAGATCTCCACGGCCGTCGACCTCATGAAGGGCCAAACCAAAAATCCTGATGTTCCCTATTGAGATTTCCATTAATAGTGCAGCGACCACTCTGTTCAACTGATCCACCGCTAGATCAAAAGAAACCCGTTTGGTAGCCGGTTCACCATCCTTTGCATACATACATCTATAAACCTTAGCTGCATCATAATCAGACTTATCTCTGTTAAAAATTTTAAGCTTCAAGTTCTTTAAATTATCAAAAAAATTGTATTTGTTTGTCAGTGTCCTCCATCTTGATCTGATACAATTCTGTATCAATAGTGGCTTGTAACTTGGTCTTCATATCCTCAATCTGTTTGCCCAAGATCTCAACTTCCAGAATAGTACACTCCAAAATAAGTGTGATCAGATCAAAACTGCACTTATTCAGTATGCCATTCGATTTAGAAATAAACTCTGAATCTGTCAAAAACATCTTAGGGGCCCAAGGCATTCTTAAGCCCCTAGGGATAATGAGCGATTTTAAATATTGTGCCATTGAAGCCCCATGTAACTGTGCCCGGAGTGCCTTCAATTTCAGAAAGGAAAAGTCAGATGCATCATCAACTCCCTCACTGGTATCCAACAGGGAAGATCTTTGCCCGAGTCTAAGTGTTCTTCAGAAAAGGCAAAAGTATCCACAGCCATAATATGAATCAGAAAAAAATAATACAATAACAAACAAAAAAATTCCCAATGGAGGAATTGAATGACTATTCATTTGGCACTTGAAACAGAGTCACTGGAGGACTCAAAACATGTTGTGCAGTCGTTTCCTCTTTGAGTGAGCTTCCATTCTGCCATATTGCTGATCATATAAGATAAGTGTTTTAGGATTTTATAGAGTTTCAACCATATTTGATTAAAATGGACATGACCAGCTTTCGAGGTTGAGCAAAACACTCTCCTCCTGATGGTATGCCTGACAAAAAGCAAAATAAGTTTTGAGAATAGTGCACACATTGATGATTTTTATATTCTGATTTTCATTTATGGTCAATGGGAATATTTTTGTTTGCTTATTTTTATAAATAACTACCTAAATCCTGCAGGGATTGAGGTTAAAAGGCAGCCACAAACATTTACAGCTGTTCACCACTTCAGAGTAAATGTACATGGCTAGAGTACATCCCTAAGTGCATATTTAATAACTTATGTGCATATTTTGCAACTCCACTCCTGATCATGGCTATCTGTGGGTTACATAAAAGTATTTACCTTCTTATCACCTTCTCTAGTCATAGACGTGTAATCTGTGGGGTAACTTTACAAGAGGCATTTTATGCAGGTAAAACTGAATTTATGTGCAAAATGTTATTTATAAAGTATGCCTATGTATTTATTCAAGTAAGTGACTCTTTTAAAAGTCATTTGATAGATTTCATTTTTGTTCCTTCTTCAATTAATCTAATGCAGGGGTTTAACCTACTGTGGGGGTCATTCCAGAACACGAATAAGGGATTTGTACATGTGGCGGGGACGTTTATGTGCCGAAAACATCCCCAACTGTATTCTGAAACACTGCTGACATGCACATCCATGGCACTAACACGGGGATCTCAGAACATGCCCAGAAGGGGTGGAACAGGGGTATGGTCAGCCGTGAAGTTGTAGAAAATGTATTCAGGAAAGGCCCATGTACGTATTAAGTGTTTCCCAGAAACGTCCACGTTATTCCTGCCGAAACTGGGTATAAGGCTATGACTTAGAAAAAGGTCTGCTCTTCTCTGCAAAGTGGCCCATATTAAAGAAAGTTTGTGACAAGTATGTCATAAACTGGTGTGACTGCAGTCTGGAAAAAATACAAGATGCAGTCTTATGGTACAGGGAGCAGAGGTGAGGGAATGTTGCAAGGTATAGACACATTAAGAATCAATCTCACAGATATAGTAAGAAGAGCAATAGGATATGCATTAATGTGCTGTTTGTACTAAAGGCGCCAATCAATGGGACCCTAACAATTCCCATGTTCTGAAAAATGGAACTGCTGATACAGGGATAGTATGGGCGGGAGCAGGAAAAGGATTGTTTTTTGGGTGAGAAACAAGATCATATGCGTAGTCCTGGTACCCCATGCTATTATGCTATGTCATAGCTGTTATGTATAGGTTCAGGGCATCTTCCAGGCCAGTACCTGGTCCATATGGATGACCACAGTATCATCAGGTGCCAGTGTGATTGAGCAGTCAAACTCAGAGAGGGTTCGCTATAGCTAAATATCAAAACATATCCCTGTCAATAATAAGGGACCTTCAGAATAAGGGCACTCAACAGTGAAAACAGAACTAATGCATGCCAATAGTGCACATTTTGTAGGACCAATGGTGTTGCTGTTGAGCATATATTAGTGCTGTTTGCACTGCTGAATGCCCTTATTCTGAGGGTCCCTTATTATTGACAGGGATATGTTTTGATATCTAGCCATAGGGAACCTCTGCTGATTCCTTCTGGATTATTTTACATAGCGTCCTCTAATAACATCAGATATTGTTGGCAGTGTGATAGGGCGTCCATGCATTCACTGTGCCAGGCACTGGGGGACATGACAGATGTAGTGCCATCATTTCCCAGATTATCCCATGTGGCCTACATCCCTACCTAGGCCAGGATCAATGAGATCTGTGAGAGTGGTGATATATCTGCAGTTTAGCTATTTGGTGTGATGGCACAGGGATCTCCCCTCCCATGTCCACACAGCCCTGCCCAGGGGATCAGTGCCACAAAGCTGACTGTGGGAAGGCAGACAGGGTTGCCCCACAGATAGCAGAAGTATACAGACCGTCATATGCCATGATGGGCAGGTGTAGCTGCTGTGAGAAATGCCATTACCCAGATAAGTGGGCCTCGGATGCAATAGCCAGAAGGCCACGATTACTACTTCTACTACTACTGATCATTTGAATGATACTACAAAGTGTACACAGTGCTGCACAAGCCCATGAGCTTACAGTCTAGTCTAGACAGACAACACAGCAGCTGTGGACAGGATACATCCAGGGAGAATGGTCACAAGGGAGCTTAGGTGGATCAGATCCAAAAAGCAGCAATGATGAAGTGAGCGCTCAGCCTAGATTTGAGAGAGGCCAGAGATGAAGCCTGATGTACAGACTCAGGTAGTTTGTTTCAGGCATAAAGAGCAGTAAGGTGAAGGAGCAAAGTCTGGCTTTGGCAGTGGAAGAGAAGGGCACAGATAGGAGCAATCTGAGAAGAGCAGAGTTCCCTGGGAGGGGTGTAGGGAGAGATAAGAGGGGAATGGTATTGTGGAACAGCAGAATGAGTGCATTTATAGGTCATAGGCATGAAAAGGGCATACATTTGTTTCTCTGCAATATTATGCATCCTTTGTGGAACTGCAAGGTTAGTTCGGGGTTTTGTGCACTTGGTGAGGGTCAGTTTAAGGTGTGTTTGTAGAGATGACAAGGCAGGAATCACTGGGGCCAGTTCCTAATGCACGTACCATTTGATTCAAGGTATGTCCTGACTTACATGTTCAGGTTTACATTCTCGTATACCCTATTGGGGTGCACTGTGATTACCTAGCACTTTTCAGGGCATGAGGGGGAGTGGTATATGGTCTAGGTTGCAGCAGCTGTCATTTCTCATTGATATTTATGTCTAGTGTACATCAGCAAACTACTGTCTATGAAGAGCAACTTAGGAGATGCACATTTTTCCCAAGGGGCGAGGCATCCATGGGTACATCATGGGGACGGCAGGATCTGAAACATGTAGCTTTTCAGAATACGGTGGGCGTGGAGCCGTCCATAATGTTTACCCGTGTTCAAGGCACGGGCCGGCCGAATAGCCCTTGCATGTGTTACGCTGACCGCATCTATCTCCCTGATTCCAGATCCACAGGAACATCCAGACCTGCAAATGTAGAATTAGGTTCAAAGGGGGCCTGTTTTTGATTTAGCCATGTCCACAGTTCGGATGTGCACATTATGGAATTGCGCTCCACATGTACATCCGTGACATTATCAATTTAAAGTGCACACCAGGTGGCCAGACATAACACCACACTGGCTAATATAATAGGAAGAACATGTTTCTTTCCAAAGGGGATCCTAATATTCCCCAAAATCACAGACCAATAACTTGTCTATCTACAATCTATAAGCTGTTCACTGCAATAAATGCTGATGGAACATATGATTATATAGATTCCAATCACATCATGATAACAGCAAGATAGGTTCCTTTGCACACTACCTTGCACATCCCTTCGCATGTTTCTTGCATACCTATCTTAACTTCTTCTGTTTTTTATTATTATTATTTAGCTGTATTTATATCCTGCTTTTCACCGGGTCAAAGCAGTCAATTGGGGGATACATTTAACACGAGGGGATATAAGACACATACACTAATACTTACAGGGAACATGGGCAATGGATGGTTAAGTGGCTTGCCCAAGACCACAAGGAGTGCCTATAGGACTAGAAATCCCAGTCCCTCCAGCCTGAGATTGCTGTCCCCAGGTGGGACTTGAACCCCTGGCCCTCCAGCCTGAAATACCTTGTCCTAACCACTAGACCACTCCTCCCACCACATATTCATTTTTACTTGGTTCATGGCAGTTATTCCAGACTACTGTGGCTACAACCCTAAGGAATAAGCCTCTTTCTCTGATCAACCTGTTCCACATTATCATTGCCTCAGATATATCAAACTTAGCACTAATGCAGTGGGTTGCCCTAGACACACCCCACCGGCTGTTTTTAAAGTGGGACTGCTCAACACCAGATCACTACAAAGTAAGCATGCTTTAGTGTTGAATTTATTTCTTCACCAGGTAGAGATTCTAGCTATCTGTGAATCTTGAATAAAAGAAAGACTTTCTACTTAACTAAATCTTGCCCCATAATTAGTCCTATTTTGTCTCTAATCGCCGCCTTTGTTGGGTTGGGGGGGGGGGAGGAAAAGTGTGGCATTATTTGCCCGCCCTAGACTGAAAGCTAGGGAAATCCAGGCTTTTAGTACCCCTTATTTTGATGTCCTGTTGGTCCACATAAATGGTATGCCCCCTCTTTATTGCCTTACCATGTATCAGCTCCCTCCAGCACCCCTTTTTTATTTCATGAAGTGCAATCAGTTATCGCTGATGTCTCTATATAATGGTTCACTGATTGGTTCTGGGAGATTTGAATGTGCGGATTTTGACTTCTGACTTTTTTGAGTGATCTGGGCTTTACCCTCCTTTCAACTTCACCAACACGCTCTGGTGGATAATGCCTAGTGTCACCACCAGGGGCAGACCGCTTCCAATCCAGCAAGCCTGCGCCTGATGGCGAAGAAATAGTTGTGCAACTCGAGTGGTAAAGCAAAAATGAGGTTTTATTCCCCTCCCGGGGTTGGATTGTTCAAACAGGTAAATAGAACACAAGCACTTAAACAAAAGTATCCATATCTTTTGGCAAACACAAAGAACATAAGGGCAATATCTTCTTGCTTCAAAGTGAGAAACACGGTTATATATTTATCTGTAGCACACAGCCTTTCTGTGTAAAACCAACACGTAGTGTTTTCCTGTAACACTAGGTTTTAGCTCTGGCTAGCATAAAGACATTTTCTCAGATGAAATCAATGTACAGTCCATCAGGTCACCGGTGGATGAACATTCACTGAGGGTGTCCACTAACATTGGTTCCTGCACATTTCCAAAGCCTTCCTTGTTTCTATCCTCCAGTTGGGATAGAGGGTATTCTTCTCCTCTCCTGCTATCAAGCTTTAGCCTGCAGGGTTTTCTTTGGGGTTTAGAGATTCCTACCAGGTCCTCATCTGACATGCATACGTCCTCTGGTAAATCTCTCTGCTTCTCTGAAGGCAGTGAATGCTCTCTGCTTAAACGGCTAGGTTGGGAGTTGCTGCCCTGCCCCCACCTTAGGCTTCCTGTATAAGGCTGCTCTGCATTCACACGATAAGAACTTTTGTCCTTCTTAACTTTTAACTGCCCACATTCATTCCCCAACTCCCAGCTTCTTGGTACATACTGTTTTGACACTGGCTTGCACTCACTCCGGCTAGAACGTAGCCTCCATGCTCCAACGTCTCTGTAATCAGCAGGGCATGCACACCTGACTTCTGCACAAGTAAACTGCTTCCTCTTGGTGGATTCTGGGTAGCTATGTGGGTGAATCCTTCCTGGTTCTGATTCTGAGTCACTTCCTAGGTTAAAGTGAGAGACTCTTCCTGGTTCTTCCCAGCCAGCTGCTGTAGGTAAGACAGGCTGTCTTCTTTGCCTACACTGCTCACGCTGTTCCAGGTCTCTTACACTCAAGTCTTGTTCCAAGTCTGACTCCTCTAACAACTCCTCTCCTCGTGGCAGCTCCTTGGAGGTGTTGCTCTTGTAATGACCCTCCTCTGTGTTCCCTGCACTGTCCTTATAAGGGCTGTAAGTACTTCTACCTCCCAGGTGTGTGCTATCAGGAACTAGGGCGTTTCTCTTTGCTAAATGTTTTCTCAGACCTCGTGGCTGCCTTTGTTGTCGTTGTCCCTGACAACAGCTGCCTACAGGGTCTGTTCTCCCGTCAGCTTTAGAACTGAAATGCTGTGAGTTTTGCATTTTTAAAGTAGAAATTGGGGCTTCTTCATCACACTAGATCTAGTTGCTGCTAGGGACTATCACCATTTTTACAGCTCGACATCCATTCTCCCACTTTCTTGGACTGATCATTATTTAGTTACTTTTAGCTGTTCAATGATCGCAACAACTAACCCCCCTTCATTTAGGGCATTCCTTCGCTCGAAATTCCACAGGCATATATATAGAACCATTTCTTGCTGATTGTCCAACATTACCATAAAACGTTCACTCTTTAGTCTTACTTGAAAAGGTTTCTATTTGGTCTGACCAGCTGAGACCCGTGCAGCCAAGATACAGCCTATTTAACATTGCTCTAGTAAGCCTTTGTATGATACTGACCTCCGTCACTTACAAGATTATTGCATTGTTTGGAGTGATCTTGGAGGATTTAGAACTTTGCAAACAATTCCACTTGGAATACAAAAGGGAAATTCATCAGGTCCAAGTCAACTACCTCAAACAATTCCAGTTATATGAAAATTACCAGAATTGCTTTTTCCAGATCTTAAATAGGTTCTGCCCACTGAATGGCACAAAGAAGCATGAAGTCAATCTTACTAATGATAAATTTGCATTTTATCTAATAGCAAAAATTGTCAACTTATCATGGGATAGATACTTGGAAAACTAATATTTTCCATCCTATTCCCTTAGAGTCCTTGCAAGAGTCAAACGAGTCCTCTCAAATAGGATTAACTACGTAACAGCATCAACAGATCCAAAGGCACCAAAAGTGTTGAAGTATGACAATAAATTGCCAGAATCTGGTTCCACCATTTAACTTGGACAAGCATTCAGACAAGCAGAGGAAAGAGTTAAAATCCACTAGTACCTATGTGGAAACAAGCAACAGAATTTGCAGAACAAGAGAAAACAACTTTTTAAAGAATTATATCATCAAACAAGGAAAAATAAGTGGCAATTGCATAAATACAGTAGAAAATACAAACTATTACTCCAGGAACAATGCATGGATTAAATCTAGACGGATGAATGGTTAAGGAGAGGAAAACTAAAACCCAAGGATAAGAGACTGATAAGTGCGGACCAGGACAGAGGATTATGGGTGAGTTGTTTCACAACATGCATAAAAAAAAAAACCTTGTAAAACAGACATATGTAGATTCTGTAAAAAAGAGCTGGAAATGGTTACACATCTCGTTGCTGGTGGTGAAATTCGGATGGGAAAAAATTTCCATACAGAAAGGCACAACACGTTGGCAAGTCCCATTCACTCAGGGCCAGCATGACTACCAGGCAAACAAGGCAGCTGCCTAGACAACAAATGGTCAGAGGGCACTTGTTTCTGCCTGCTAAAGAAATAGAATTAGAGGGAGACGGAAGTGCAAATAGCACTACAGAACCAGAAGAGAAGGTGCCACAGTGGCTTTTTAAATGTATTGCCATCACAGCAGTGGCCAGGAGCAGGAGCAGGAGGCTGGAGCAGGGATGGTGCTGGGAATGAGGTTCGCGTAGGTGCCTCATATACCAGCACCAGCCCTGAGTCCACTGGAAATTTTGCAAATAATGCAACACCACTGTACTAGAAAAGTATTGGGATCATGGCCCTTTAAGAGTTATGAAGCATGAAGAGGCTATGATCACATGGGACACTTCTATTAGGAATGATTAAAAACTCAATAGAAGAAAAACATGCATAGTGACAGAGGAGAAAAACACGAGAACGGCATTGCAACAATGGTGTCCGTGCCAAGTGATTATTCTGTGAATCATGTGGAGAAGAAGATCCTCACGTATCAAGAAGTGCAGCCAGAGACCAAGAAAATGTGTAATGGGTGCAGCAGGCTTGATTGAAAGCAATTGCCAACTCTACATACTTCCTCCTATGAGCTTCAGAAGGAAGCTTTCTTTGGTACAATGCAAGTACTATGGTGCACGTTAGCAGTAAATTTCAGATATTGAGATCATACTCTACATGTCCTGCATTAGGAGACAGTATCATTACTGTTATGGCATGCACAGAACTAACCCCTTTGGAAACATTACTCCTGCAAGTGACCATCAAAAAATGCTTTGGAAGTAGTTTGGTTCTTACCTTCACCAGGCAACATGTTTCGCCCAGGAATATAAAGATTATAACCACATTTGTTTTCAAGAACATCTAGTAATATGTTATGAACAAAATATTCCACTGTCTTCTTTCTGGTTGTATTATGCTTCCTGGGATAAACAACATAGGCATCAAAGACCTTCCCATCTATAAGTTAGAAACAGAAAGAATGAACAGAACTAAGTCATCAAGATGCACGTTATATTTTTTTCCCTATTTTAGTCCACTTCAAGCTATTCTTTCTTCTATAGGGCTATAAAGAATGGCACAACCTTCCTCCCCTTCCATAGGACATTGAATGAGAGAATGAAAGGAGGAGGAGAGCTATAACAGAAACATTCAATCTTTAAATTCTTTATTTTCGTTTTATAACAACAAAGGAAAAGGAAGACATACAGCTAAAAAACAGATACATAGTGTAATACATACACCAAAGTAAACCCCTGCCACCCCCCTCCCCCCTGCTTCTTCTCTAGAAAACTAATCATTCCCGAAGCGGGCGTGTACTTACATTATTGTGTTACAAAACCGAACGGTGATCTGAAACATGATGAGTGCACATTATACAGGCATGTTGGAGCAATGAGCAGATTGTACATAATCATTAAGCATCTGCCATTTAGACAAGCGAGAGTGAGGTTGGGCATGGGGAATAGCTCTCCGAGGTATCTGCTCATACTTACTATATAAGCAGACGAGGTTCCACCATTCATTGACAGTAAGTCGAGAGCTATCCTTCCAATTCCTCGTGATTAAGCATATGGCTATACCCAGCATGAAATCAAGGAGAAAGCGACCCTTCTTAGGAAGAGAGGGGACCTCCGCCACAGAGCGGAGTCCCACGATCTTCCAAGAGAGAGGTTCGTGAAGGTGTAAGATAAATTGAATACAACCCCAGACCCGCCCCCAATAAACCTGTAGTTGAGGACATTCATAAATAACATGAGCGAAGGTTCCCACAGCAGTATGGCAAGACCAACACTGGTCCCTAGCATTCGTGTTCCATTTGGCTATTTTTTCTGGGGTATAAAAGCATCTGTGTGCAAAAAAGAAGAGAGTTTGGGTAACAGAGGCAGACCGGGAAACCCGCACTACCTTGCTCCAGAAAACGCTCCATTGCACAGGGGTTAAAGTGGTTTGCAGTTCGCGCTCCCAGGCTTGTTGGGCTCTAAAAGTGGCCGTGTCTGTACCCTGACATAATATTTTATAAAAGTTAGAGGCTACCCCATGTGTACTACTAATAGAGTGAACTATCTCTAATAGCCCGTCCTCAGTAGGGGTAGAGGGCGGCATAATTCGAGCACTTTTGAGGCAGTGTTGAAGCTGCATCAATTGAAAGTAGTGTTTCGCTGGTAACGCAAATTCCTTTTGTAAATCAGAGAAGGTTTTCCAACGAGCTGCAGAGAAAAGCTGTTGGGGTGTCCAGATCCCCCTTGAGTACCAGGGTTTCCATGCTATCGTTCTATTTAGGACTTGAATTCTGGGGTTATTCCATAGCGGGAGTCCGTCCTGAGGACATACGTTCGGGCCCAGTGATAGAATGAGAGTGTTTAAGGCCGCAAGAGTATCGACAAGCATTGGTGGATGGCGGGTGTCTACTTGATAGGACATACCGGGGAGATGGGTCAACGGAATTGGGCTACTAAGCTCCTCTTCTATGTCAAGCCAAACTGGTCTGCTGTCTGTTGAGGCATCTAGCCATCGGGCACCTTGCTTAAGTAGGAAGGCTTGATGATATCTAAGAAAATCAGGAAATCTGGTACCCCCTCTTTCCTTTGCAGACTGTAGTTTTTGTTTAGCTATCCTTGGTGGCTTGCCCTGCCAGAGATAACGGACGAGAAGGCCCTCAATATCTTTATAAGTATGTAGCGGGAGTAAACATGGCAGCATTTCTAAAATGTAGTTCACTTTGGGGACTATAATCCCCCCCAATTATCAATGAAGTATTAGCAGAGGCCTGCGCAACCTGAGCAATGGCAGCAAAAAAGGCAGGGTCATCCACATTAGGAGCGTAAAGGCATATACATGTAACTTCAAGGCTACCTATCTTGAGGTGAACTCTGGACCATCTACCTTCTGTATCTGAACTAGTCGCAATAATAGTAGCATGCAAAGATTTCCTAACCAGTATGGCAACCCCACATTTCTTAGAAACGGCTGGGGAATAGGCGGCCACCATGTAAGGTTTAATATTGAGTTTAAGAGTTTCCTTCGAATTTAAATGCGTTTCTTGGAGAAATATCAGATCCGCAGCTTCCTGACTTAGGTAGCTTAGGATTTTCTTCCGTTTTATCGGATTATTGATTCCTTTTACGTTCAATGAGAAAATCTTACATGGTGCCATCAATCAGTAATAGACATTTTAAGTGAGGGCGCTTGAAAACATACAGCATAATCAGAATCTGTGCAACAATGACATAATCACCGAGTATTCTGGCTAATACACCCCATATTGAAAAGTATGTACCAAAGTATCTTAGAGAAGAAGCAAAACCCCCAAAGAATATGGCGACCATATGTCTGCGGGAGGAGGCCCTAGAGAGGAAATAGAAAGACATGAAAAAAAGGAAAAGAAACACCAGAGTCCATAATTAACACTGTCTCTGATACTCATCGAGGCTACTGTGGGTAGATGGAGTCGGGTCACAGATATCATCAAAAGGAAGGCAACAAACCGCCCTCGCCAGACTCTTTGCGGGGCTGCGGCAGATCCAATATGGCAAGTGCAGCGGATATGAGAATACTTGCAGGAATATTCTGGAAGTCAGCGCATCAAGTCGGCTTCTTTGGAATCCAAAAACTCCGCTAGTAGATCAGGGTCCTCAAATGTTCTTGTCTGATTGTGAAGCGTGACTCGGAGCTTGGCCGGGTACATCAGGCCATAGCGTGCTTGTAGTTGTTGAAGCCTCGGCCGGAATTCCAGAAAGCGCTTTCGGCGGTCGACCGTGGGTTTAGCCAAGTCGGGATAGAAGGAGATCTTGTGGCTCTCAAACTCCATATGGCCCTTTGCCCGAGAGGCATTTAGAATTTGCTCAACGTGTTGATATCTCAAAAGTCGAAAAATGATAGGCCGCGGGGTCTTCCTGTTGAGCGTTATGCTTGTGGGTACACGATGAGCGCGATCGATCTCCAAATCTTTGGTAAAGGTGATTTGGAGCAGGGAAGGGAGGATTTTGCATAAAAACTCTTTCATGTCTCCCGATTCCGCTCCCTCCGGTATGCCCACGAGCCGTATGTTGTTGCGGCGCGCTCTATTATTGCCATCTTCCACTTCTTTCTGCAAGGCCCGCACCTGACGTTCAACTTTGTCGAGTTTGGACAACCGGGCCGCATGGGAGTCCAATATGCTCTCCATTTTGTCCTGACGCGAAGAAAGCCCTTCTAGCTTGCTTTGCAGCACACCAAGATCTTCCCGCAGCGCTCGGAGTGCTTCACCGTTTGACTGCACGAGGTCTTTGACCCCTCTAATCTCTGCGAGGATTTCCTGCTGCATTTCGGGGCCCTCGCGCAAGGCCAGCCCCTTCTGCGGGGACGGAGGTTCAGTTTTGGAACGTTTGCCGTGAGAAGCCGCTGGAGATCCAAATTCCAGGCGCGTGGGTTTGGTCCCCGCCATCTCACCAATGTGCCCCGGCAAGATCAGAGTAGAAGTTCCAAGTATGTACGGTGTTAATTCAGGATTCTGAGTAGGCCCCTCGGGAGCCTCAGCGTTATGCGACCATCCCGCTGGACATCAGGCTCCGCCCCCCAGAAACATTCAATCTTTAACACTTTCAAGGAATTAAAAAAAAAAAAAATCCAAGGGAAAAATTCATGAGATGAAGTTGGAGAGCGTGTTTCAAGCTCCGGAAGTTTTGGTTTATGAAATATACAGTACCTTGGTTAGCATCCGATGGCTGCAGTGAGTATTTTTTAAAACAGTGGCATACGTATATTGAGTACCACTACAGAGCTAGGTGGCAGTGCTAAATATACATAGACAGCACTTGCTGCTTTCGTATAGCTATGCAGTACAATTTAGCATAGTATTTCTTCTATCGAAACTTAAACCTCTTAACCCTATGGACAGTAGCTGAATATTGTCACTATCTGTTTTGCTTGGCAAAAGAACCTCGCTCTGCTCCAGAGCTGTACAGATACTACTGGGGCAGTCAGAGGAAATTCGCACAGCACGATATGAATATGGTTGCTGAAAATCCCTGGATAGGGAACTGATATGTTTAATGGCTACTGCTAAATATAAGAGAAACACAAGGAGCAAGTGATAATGGTGGTCACAAATTGCTTTATCCGTGTCAAAGGGAGCCCCGATGCGTTTCGGCCGAAGCCTTCCTCAGGGGAGTAAGGACTGCAAACAAACATTAACATGTAAAAATATAAATAACACAATAATTATAAAACATGAACAATATAGGTATATGTAAATATATATAAGATATACATGAAAGACTAAATATAAATAATAAATTAAATATGTGTAATATAGTAATTGGTTAAAAACAATAATATCAATTGCAAAATCAGAACGCCAAAAAATAAAGATGAGATAAAAATGAAACTAAAAGCATAAAAACATAAAAAACAAATTAAAGCATAACATACAAGAACAGCAAGGCCGCGGGTCCCGTCCGCGCGGCCGCTACTAACCGGGGGGGTGGCGGGCCGTTCGCCCCGCCCCCTCTCGGTTGCGGCGGCGCGCGGCTGTTACTGCCCGCGCGGCCGGGCGCCTCATTGGCTCCCCGTGGCGTTTTAAACGCCCGGGAGCCAATGGGAGGCTGGGCCGCGGCAGCAGGGGGGGGGGGAGTAAGTGTCGCGGGGACCCAGCTCTGCATCGGCAGTTGCTGGGTCCAGGCTGGAGGCTCCTGTTGTCCCGCCCGCCCACCCAGGCTGGGGGAGGCTTTGGGGGGGGGGTGTTTGGGTTGTTGCAGCTGGAGGGGGGGCTTTGGCGGGATCCCGGAGGTTTCCGGGGTCCGGAGCCGGTGGCAAGCATGAGGGCGGGGGTGGGGTACCCCCGACCCGGTTAATCCCTCAGGCTTTTGCTAATAGCATGGCGAAGCCGGAAGAGGGAGGGAGTGGAAAATGTCGGGCCTGTGCCCGGGGGAAGCGGATGCGGCGTCACCTTGCTACTAACACGGCGGGTGAGAGCTCGCTCTGCTTGGGGGGGGGGGGGTTAAAAATATGTTGATGTTGGATTATGTGTGTTGAAAAGGTTATTAAAGCTGCGACCAGTTTAAGTCCCAACTTGTTGTCATGTGTTTGTTTTGAATTGCTCTCTTGGGGGAAGGAAAGTGGGGGTGGGGCTTGGGGAGGGGCGAGAGGCGTCGTCCGCCTTACCCGGTTACAAGAAACGAGATGAGGAGGAACCAAACAAATGTAAAATAAATGTGAAAAGACCTACAATTGTACACAATGGTGTGGATTTCAGAATAGCACTTAGTAGCACACAGCAATAACATCCAGTGAGTGAATCACCTCTGTGATAAAAAAAACTTAAAGGGTAATAAAAATCATTAAGGAGCATTCTTAAAAAATGATAATAACAGAATAAAAACACAACAACATAGAGACTGATACACAGCTAATGCTAGTAATAACGGGAAACCCATGAAGTGGTAATGAAAACAGAACTATACCAAACCAGACCAAAAAATATAATGAAAACGTGGATAAAAATGTAATGACAATTCATTGGATAAAGATCGTATAAAAGTCTATATGTAAAAAATGATGAAACACATAAATAAATAATGAAAAAGTTCACAGAGAACAGTGTGATAATAAATAATGAAAAAGTTCACAGAGAACAGTGTGATTGGTAATGGTTTACAAAACCAGGGTGCAAGGATAAAGGCACAAATGGTGGTTGTGAGTACCAATAGCAAAGTGCACTAAATGGACCAAGAATATGCATACATTCCATTATAAAATATTTCATAATCAAAAGCAGAAGAACAGTGATTAACATAAAACAGAAGTCCAACTCAAAAACATTTTTTTGTAAAGGCTATACAGAAATGTAGGTGAAAAAAGACATGTGAACTAATGTTGACCATGCTGGTACAATATATAATGTGCCAAAGCAGTATAGAGTCAATACATGATGAATGGAATACAACTCCATAGTTGACAAATGTGATCAATAAATATGCAGTTCCGTAGTTTAAAAATAACGGTTTATGTAACCAAAATTTTAAATAACCAAAGCGTTATGAAGTCAATACATGATAAATGGATTGCAGCTCCATAGTTAAAAAATGTGTGTAAAATGTAGCTCCGTGGTTAAACAGTGTAAAACGTAGCTCCGTGGTTAAAAAATAATAATAATATATGGAATTCAGCTCCGTGGAAAAATAACGATCTATGTAACCAAAGTGTGTATATTACCAAATGTGTAGAGCACATGGCTTTAAAGCAAACATCATACAAGTAAAAATGAAAGTAAGATAACAGATGTGAGTACAGAAAAAGAAGAAACATATTAACTGTAGTATGCGTTGAACATCAAATGCTACACTGCGACCTGAAAAAACACCGTGAATATTCGCGCCTTATTAAGGTAAAGGGTCAAAGAAACTTGAAATTTGCATATACATCATGTATTTTATGCTTTAATTTGTTTTTTATGTTTTTATGCTTTTAGTTTCATTTTTATCTCATCTTTATTTTTTTGCGTGATGATTTTGCGATTGATATTATTGTTTTTAATCAATTACTATATTACACATATTTAATTTATTATTATTTATATTTTATCTTTCATGTATATCTTATATATATTTACATATATCTATATTCATGTTTTATAATTATTGTGTTATTTATATTTTTACATGTTAATGTTTGTTTTCAGTCCTTAGCCCCCTGAGGAAGGCTTCGCCGAAACGCGTCGGGCTCCCTTTGACACGAATAAAGCAATTTGTGACCACCATTACCACTCGCTCCTTGTGTTTCTCTGGTTTTGCTGCAAGGGGTTTGCTCCTGTTGTGTTTTTACTGCTAAATATATAAATCCTTTTGAATATTCAGCAAACATGGATTTCTAGCACCACAAACATGGATCTGTTTGGGGACAGTTCTCTATCCTAAGATACAGTGGAACTTGAGTAGGCTTTTCCCTAACACTGGTTAAGGACCAGAAAAAGCTAATAAAGAATACTAGAAATGTAATGGGCAGACTGGATAGGCCGTATGGTCTTTATCTGCTGTCGTTTTTTTCTGTTTCTAATTAGTATTGCTACTGGTACATCTTACAGCAGTTTAGAAGTTTTCACTATTCTCACCTCCTCATATTGCTCTATTTAGTAATTCTGTTGTTGCTTGCATTTTGTAGTTTGAATTGAAGACCCATCCTGCTCTCTCAGACAGTACTGGATAATCTCAATACTCACAGACTTAAAAACGTTCCTTCTTCTTCCCACTTTTTCCATCATGTCGCACGCCACCACCAGTGTTTCCAGCAATCTTATTGCTTGCTCTCCCATTACCACTCTTTCTGCTCCCTCCCTGCCCACTGCCCTCCTTCTTTTTGCTTTGTCAATGGCTCTTCTTAACTGCAGATTTCTGCGTTCAAAGACCCTGCTCCTTTCCAACACTATCCTGCACTATAATCTCAATAACCTCTTTCTTACTGAGACCTGGTTAGGGGATGGTGATGAGTCCCTCCTTGCTCGCTGTCTCCCCCCCAACTTCTCGGCCCTATCCACCCCACGCTCCAGCTAGCGCGGTGGAGGCATGGCCATCCTCTACCGCTCCTCGATACCCATGTGCGAGATTCCCTCCCCATCCCTCCATTACCCTGAATCCTTACTCCTCTGTCTTGACTCCAACCCCACATCACATCATTCTACTCAATGCCCCCCCTCACTCCGTGCCGCCTTTGGAATTCGCTGTTATTTACGCTCTCTGAACTATTATTTTCCTATTCCCATGTAATGGTCCTCGGCAACTTTAATATTCACCCAGACTCCCCTCGCACTACTAGAGATAGGGACCTACTCGCATTTTTTTCAGATCTATCACTACAGCAACACGTTCTCTGCCCTACAGCAACACATTCTCTGCCCTATGCACTTAACAGGCCATACCCTGGATCTCATTCTCACACCTGCCACCTCCTCCTATGCTCCCTCGGAAATTTCCAATTTTTCCCTTCCGTGGATCGATTATTTCTTCATACTCTTCTCTTTTTCTCTTCCTCTCCCTGTACTACTGCCCACCATTTCTCGACCAAGGCTTCGGTGATGTATTACCCCTGATTCCCTCCAGCAGTTTCCCTCTGGTGACACTCTTTTTCCCTCTGAGTTTCTGTCTCTTCCTATTGATGCCCAAGCCCAGTCCTGGCATTCCTCCCTGATTTCTGCCTTAGATCAGGTCACCCCACTCTACCCTTCCCTCACGTCGCACCCACCAAATCGGCACCCCTGGTACAACTCTGCCCTTTTTCCTCCATTGCTTGTATCTTAGGCATACCAAATGCCAAAGGCACAAGCATCCATCCCCCAATTCCTTGTCTTTCTTTTGCCATTGTCACCACCAATATAAAACTCTGGTCCATGATACGAAAAAGGCTTACTACTCCAAATTAATTTCTTCATCCTCAAACTCTACCCAACAGCTCTATTGCATTCTCCGCTCTTTCTCTACTGTCAGTGCCCCCCCCACCCCCCTCCTCGGTTCACCACTCACTGGCCCCAGCCCTCGCTATCCTTGCCTCCTATTTCTCTGATAAAACCTCTTCATTGCACAGTCAATCTCCAAAGTGCCCCTC
This sequence comes from Ichthyophis bannanicus, assembly GCA_033557465.1. Taxonomy (NCBI): domain Eukaryota; kingdom Metazoa; phylum Chordata; class Amphibia; order Gymnophiona; family Ichthyophiidae; genus Ichthyophis; species Ichthyophis bannanicus. The sequence continues at coordinate 521,913,109 of CM066032.1, read as the reverse complement.
CCCCCTGTCCCCACCCCTACCGCTTACCTCACCCTCTTCCCCTGTCTCCCCCTCCCCCTCCCCCTCCTCGTCCTCATCCATTTCCCACACATGGTCAAACTTTCTGCCCCCTGTCTCCATCAGAGTTGTCTAAGGCCCTGTCATCCTCTCACAAAACCACTTGTCCCCTGGATCCCATCCTCTCCCACGGGCTCACCAAATCCTCTCTGGCTCTCCTTCCATATATTCTTTGCTTGTTTAACTCTAGTCTCTCCTCCAGCACCTTTCCTTCCCTATGGAAGCATGCTCTGGTCTGACCCCTTCTTAGGAAACCCACCTTTGACCCCACTGTTCTGGCTCACTGGTGCCCCATTTCCAACCTTTCTTTCCTTTCTAAAGAACTAGATAAACTCGTTTTTGCACAGCTGTTCACACACCTTGACTCCACCTGCGTCCTACACAGCCACCAGTCCGGTTTCAGGTCAGGACACAGCATCAAAATTATTCTTCTCTCCCTCTTAAATGAGCTTCACATCACCCATGAATGTGGTGATATCACTTTGGCAGTTTCTTTGGATCTTTCCGCAGCCTTTGATTTGATTGATCATCCCACTTTTCTTTCTAGGCTTCACGACTTTGGAATTAGGGGCACTGTTCTCTCCTGATTTCGGTCTTTTCTCTCTACACGCTCCTTCTCTGTCCAAGTCAGTGCCATGACCTCCCCACCCACCCCTCTCTCCTGTGGTGTTCCTCAGGGTTTGGTCCTAACCCCCCTTTTGTTTAACATCTTTCTGGCTCCCCTTGCGCTCATCATCCAGAAATCTGGCTTATCTGCTATTCTACTTCACCACATCAACCCCACTACACCCGACCTCGCCCCGATAAACTCCTGTCTATTTCAAGTATCCTCCTGGCTGTTGTCAAACTTCCTACACCTCAATACTGCTAAATCCACTGCCATCTGGTTCACTTTCAGGTCTACTCCCCCAATCCTGACCCCCTCCCTCATCAGTCTTACCATTCCCCTCATCTCTTCAATTCACTATCTTGGTGTAACCCTGGACTCCTCCTCCTTTCATGAGCACATCTCCACCATTGTCCGCCGTTCCTTTGCCTTCCTTTGGCAGATTTGTGCAGTACGCCCCTTTCTTTCCTTACCTTCACTTACAACCCTCACACTGTCCCTAGTTACCTCTCATTTGGATTACTGCGATGCTGCCCTGGCTGGCCTTCCACTTTTTCAGCTTCAACACCTCCAACTTCTTCAGAACATAGCAGCTTGAATTCTCACTTTCTGCACTTCCCCGGCTAGTCCAGCCTAGCTCCTGAAAGGAGCAACGTGGGCATGGCATCCTGGTGCCATGCTACTGTGGCTCATTCAGGAGCTGCAATCCCCGGCAGACCCCTGATTGGACCTGCAATGGCCAGGATCAAGCAGCAGGGATCCCCCTGTACCCTTTAACCCCTTTTTCTGGCGCCAGCTTCCGCATCTACTCTCATGCAGGGGGATATTCCACCTCTGAGGTGGAATAAGTCCACCATTGAAATGGCCAGCCCCAGATGTATAGGGCCAACCTTGGAAATGGCTCTATACATCCAGGGTCATGGCGCCACCCACTGATTATAGAGGTTTAAGTCCCAAGCGACTATTCTGGGAATCATGTAGAGAGAGAGACAATCTTCAAGTATTAAGAAATGCAGTCAGTGATCAAGAAAATGTGACAGAAACATACAGAGTTATTTCCCATGGTGTTGGGTGCAACAGGCTTGATTAAGAAGTCTTTCCAAGCACACCTTGAGAAATTACCCATACATGTTACATCTTATGAACTACAGAGGGAGGTTCGTTGTGGCATGATGCAAGTACTACACCAAGCATTAATAGTAATTTTGAGAGACTGAGATCATACTCCACATACCCTAGCTTAGAAATGAGATTTGTGACTGTCCTGCTATATGCAAAACTAATTCATTTGGAGAAATTGCTCTGAAAGATTTATTTCTGTGCACAACTCTCTGCACACCTCTAAATTTCACAAACAGTTGTCATATTAGTTGGTGTTGTCTGTTATGGGGTGATTTTAGAAGGATCATTCTAGATTTAGGTAGCAAGAATTCACACAAATGGGGGTAATTTAGTCATTTACACATAGAAATGGCCACAGCATATGTTGATGAGTGCACTAGTGTTGCACATCATTCTGTACATATATGCACAAAAGCGATGACGTGTAGGTACACTTTGTGCATGCACAGGGACGGAGTTTGGATGAAGTGTGGATACGATGCAAAGCTACAGCCAGAAATTATAAAATACTATCATTTGAGCATGCTCCTTGGAAATCTAGGGGCAAACATTTACACCAACTCTACGGCTACTATGAGCGATATCACCTTAAATCAGTGCTTGTTTTCAATCACTTACACTAGTATTTTATGAAGAAAAGTAGGCAGCACAATATGCCAGATATTGATTGAGACATCCCAGCTGTGGTGTCATCTAGAAGTATGCAGATCCTGAATTCTCTGCAGGGGGAACTATTCTGGCAACTGGTAAAAGAATCCACACGTGAGGGGGTCATACTGGACCTGGTGCTTACGAATGGGGCTGCACAATATTTACTTAGTTCTCCATCCTCTCCCTTTTTCCCCTGTCTCGATCCCACCCCCTTCCCCCTCCCACCCCTTTCCCTTCCCTTTTGCTTGCCACTACTTAACTGCCTTATGTTATTTAGATTTGCTGCTTATGTCTGTTCCAAGTAGTTACTTGTTTTGATGTTTATGCCTGTTCTAAAGTAGCTTGTTTTGATGTTTATGCCTGTTCTATGTAAAGTTGCTTGACTGTTCACGTTTACTGTAAACCGCTCTGATGCTAAATAGTGCGATATATAAAAGTTAATAAATAAATAAATGTTATAGTGGGTGATCAACATGCATCCAGTGATCATCGGATGGTGTGGTTCAGTATTAGGACTAGTGCTGATATAGTTCATTCATAAGTGAGGTCCTAGACTTTTGGAAAGCTGACTTTGCCAAGAAAGGAAAATACCTCAAGGAGTCATTATCGGGATGGGAACAGCTGGGGGATGTAGAAAAGCAGTGGGTGAAACAGAAAGGGGATATTTTAAAGGCAACACACCTTTTTATTAGGAAAGCAAGTAAATGTAAAAGGAAAAGGAGGCCGCTATGGTTCTCAAAAGAAGTAGCTAAAAAGGTGAAGAAAAAGACAGAGGCCATTATAAAATACAAGAGATTACAGAAAGAGGAAGACAAGCATTAATATTCAGAAAAGCTAAGAGAAGCTATGAAAGTAGTTAGAAAAAAAAGATACAAATGGAAGAAAAAATAGCTAACAGAGTTAAATGGGTGGTCAAAACATTTTTCAGATATGTTAGTGAGAGGAAGAAGTGCAAAAGTGGTATTGTCAGATTCAAGGGTAAAGGGAAGGATTATGGAGTAGTTTGATGAGGATAAAGTAGAATTGCTTAACAAATATTTCTGTTCTATGTTCACAGATGAAGGGCTAGGAGCAGGATCTCAGAAAACACTGAGATAGGAACAAAAGTGAAGCAGATTTTGAACGCTTGTGACTGTTTGCGAAGAGCTAGCTAAACTAAAAGGAGACAGTACTGGGGCCACATGGGATACATCCGAGAGTATTGAAGGAACTTAGGAAAGTTCTACTGACTCCACTGTCTGACCTTTTCAAAACTTCTTTAGAGTTGGGAGTGAACCCAGAGGACTGGAGAAAAGCGCATGTAGTCCCTTTACACAAAAGCAGAAGTAAGGATGAGGTTGGGAACTATAGGCCGATTAGTCTGGAAATGCTGCTAAAACAGAGGATAGTGAAATTTCTGGAATTCAATGGTTTTATTAGAGGCAGGTCTTCTCCGACAAATCTCATTAATTTCTTTGACTGGGTAATCTGAGAGTTGGACTGAGGGAGAGCTCTAGATGTGGTGTACTTAAAGCCTTTGACACTGTTCCACACAGGTGAGTTATAAATAAATTGAGTGCCCTAGGGATGGACTCTAAAGTGACTAACTGGGTTACAAATTGATTGAGTGGGAGGCGATAAAGGGTGCAGGTAAATGGAGCTCACTCTGAGGAGAAGGATGTTATGAGTAATGTGCCTCAGGGATCTCTCCTTGGTCCAATTATTTTTTATACTTTTGTACAGTAAGTGATATTGCAGAAGGGCTATTGGGTAAGGTTTGCCTCTTTGTGGATGATACCAAAATCTGCAATGCAGTAGACACCAAGGAAGAAGTCGATAACACAAGGAGTGATCTAGTGAAGCTTGAAGAATGGTTGAGAATTTGGCAGCTGAGATTTAAGAAGAATGCAGGGTCATGCTTTTGGGCCACAAAAATCAAAGAGAACAATACATTATAGGAGGTGAAGTACTTCTGTCCACAAAAGAAGAGTGGGACCTAGGGTTGATTGTTTTTGATGATCTTAAGGTAGCTAAACAGGTAGAAAAGGTGCATAGGTAGAGGAGTGGCCAACAAGAAGAAGGAGGTGATAGTGCCTCTCTATAAGTCTTTGGTGAGACTTAATTTAGAGTATTGTGTGCAATTCTGGAGACCATACCTTCAAAAGGATATAAATAGGATAGAGTCAGTACAGAGGGTGGCTGCCAGAATTGTCAGTGGGCTTCGTCATATGGCATGTGAGGAAAGACTTAAAGATCTCAATATCCATAATTTGGAAGAAAAACGAGAGAGGGGAGAGGGGAGATATGATAGGGACACTTAAATACCTCCATGGCATAAATGCATGGGAGGAAAGCCTCTTTCAATTAAAAAAAAAGCTCTGCAATGAGGGGACAGAATCAGTGACCGCAAAGAAGCGAAGGGTAGTGATGGTTGGTGACTCTCTTCTGAGGGGTACTGAGACGTCCATCTGCCGACCAGACTTGATGTCCAGAGAGGTATGCTGTCTGCCAGGTGCCAAAATCCAAGACATTACAGAGAGTTTGCGGAGACTCATCAAGCCTACTGACTATTACCCAATGTTGCTAATCCATGTTGGAACAAATGATACTGCCATATATCCCTCTGAGCATATCAAAAGTGACTTCATGGCTCTGGGACAGAGGGTGAAGCAGACAGGTGCACGGGTGGTGTTCTCTTCAACTCTCCCTGTTGAGGGTAAAGGTCAAGGCAGAGAGGCTCGCATCCTGGAGATGAAGACATGACTGCGTGGATGGCGTCATCGAGAGCATTTTAGTTTCCTGGACCAAGGGATGCTGTTCCAAGGGTTGCAGAGCAGAGATGGTGTCCATCTGTCCAAGAAAGGTCCACTCATCTTCAGTAGTAGACTGGCTAATCTACTGAAGAGGGCTTTAAACTAGATTTGTTGGGGATGGATGAAGACAGCCTCCAGGTAAGTGAAACATTAAATACCTTTATGGAAATGGGTAAAAGGGGTAACATATGGAAAGCAGTGTGTATAAATGCCCGTAGCATGGGAAATAAGATCCCTGATGTTGAAGCTTTGATGGGAGTGGCTGACTTGGATTTGGTGGCAGTTACAGAAACGTGGTTCACAGAAAACCATGACTGGGATGTAACTATACCAGGCTATACTTTATTCAGAAAGGACAGGGCAGGAAGAAGGGGAGGAGGATTGGCACTATATGTAAAAAATAATATTAAAGCTTTGGAATTACAGAGCTTAAAAGGGAGAGAGGAGGCACTGTGGGTTAAATTAGAAAGAGGGAAAGAGAAATCTATTTGCATTGGTGTGATATGCAGACCTCCCTCACAAGAGGAAGTGGACAGAGAGTTAATTGAAGATATGCAGTATTGCCAGGAAAGGGGAAGTGCTACTGATAGGGGATTTCAATATGCCAGATGTTGATTGGCACATTCCAGCTGCAGTATCATCTAGAAGTAAGGAGATCCTGGATTCTCTACAGGGAGAACTAGTCAGGTAATTGGTAACAGACCCCATACGTGAAGGGGCCATATTGGTCTTGGTGCTTACCAATGGTGAAAGTGTTTCTGATGTTATAGTGGGAGATCATTTTGCATCCAGTGATCACCAGATGGTGTGGTTCAGTATTAGAACTAGGGCTGTTAGAATCCATTCAAAAGCGAGGGTCTTAGACTTTAGGAAAACTAACTGATGAACCAATACCTCAGGGAATCATTAGCGGGATGGGAACAGCTGGGGGATGTAGAAAAACAGTAGGCAAAACTGAAAGGGGATATTTTAAGAGCAACCAACCTTTTTGTTAGAATGGTAAATAAAGGTAAAAGGAAAAGGAGACTGTTGTGGCTTTCAAAAGAAGTAGCTGAAAAGGTGAAGAAAAAGAGTGAGTCCTTCATGAAATACAAGAGATCAAAGAGAGAGGAAGACAGGTAACTATATTTGGAAAAACTTAGAGAAGTAGTCAGTAGTAGCAAAGTAGTCAGGAAAACAAAGATTCAAAAAGAGGAGGAAATAGCCAATACAATAAAATGGGGGATAAGATATTTTTCAGATATGTTAGTCAGAAGAGGAAGGGCAAAAATGGTATTGTCAGACTCAAGGGTGAAGGGGAGGAATATGTAGAAGATGATGAAGATAAAGCAGAATTGCTTAACAAATATTTCTGTTCTGTGTTCACAGATGAAGGACCAGGAACAGGACCTCAGAATACACCCACAAACAGGAATAGAAGCAAGGGGCATCTTGAACAATTTACAGAAGACTGTGTCTGTGAGAAACTAGCTAAACTTAAAGTAGTCAAAGCAATCGACCGGATGGGATACACCCTAGAATACTGAGGGAACTTGGGGACGTTCTAGCAGCTCCACTGACTGACCTTTTCAATGCCTTGTTGGAGTCGGGAGTGGTGCCAAAGGACTGGAGAGAGGCTCATGAGGTGCCTTTACACAAAAGCAAAAGTAAGGATGTGGTTGAAAACTACATGACGGTTAGTTTAACTTCATTGGTGAGTAAATTATTGGAAACACTGCTGAAAGAGTAAATAGTGAGGTTTCTGGAGTCCAGCGGATTAAAGGATCCGAGGCAGCATGGATTCACCACAGGCAGGTCTTGTCAGACAAACCTGATTGATTTCTTTGACTGGGTGACCAGGGAGTTGGACCGAGGGAGAGCCCTAGGTGTGGTGTATTTAGATTTCAGTAAAGCCTTTGACACCGTTCCTCACAGTATAAACAAACTGAGCACCCTAGGGATGCACCCTAAAGTTATTGTTTTGGTTAGAAATTGGTTGATGGGAGCCAACAAAGAGTACAGGTAAATGGAGCTCACTCTGAGGAAAAGGAAGTTACCAGTGGAGTGCCTCAGGGATCTGTCCTTGGCCTGATTCTTTTTAACATCTTTGTTAGTGATATAACGGAAGGGCTGTTGGGTAAGATTTGCCTCTTTGTGGATGATACCAAAATCTGCAATAAAGTAGACAGGAAGGTGTAGATAACATGAGGAGGGATCTAGCTAAGCTTGAAGAATGGTCTAGAATTTGGCAGCTGGGATTTAATGTTAAAAAATGCAAGGTCATGCATTTGGGCTGCAGCAATCCAAGGGAGTAATATAGTATAGGGGTGAAGTACTTTTGTCTACTAAAGAAGAGCGGGACCTAGGCGTGGTTGTGTCTGATGATCTTAAAGTATCTAAACAGGTAAAAAAGGCAACAGAAAAAGCTAGAAGGATGCTTGGATGCATACGGAGAGGAATGGCTAGCAGAAAAAAGGAAGTGATAGTGCCTCTGTATGTCTTCGGTGCGTCCTCATTTGGAGTATTGTGTACAATTTTGGAGACCGCACCTTCAAAAGGATATAAACAAAATGGAGTCAGTACAGAGGGTGGCTACTAAACTGGTTAGTGGTCTTCATTATAAAGCATATGTGGACAGACTTAAGGATCTTAATATGTACGCATTAGAGGAAAGGCAGGATAGAGGTGATATGATTGAGACATTTAAATACCTCCATGGCATAAATGCACAGGGGGAGAGCCTCTTTCGATTGAAAGCAAGTACTGCTACAAGGGGACATGGGATGAGGGTGAAAGGGGATAGATTCAGGAGTGACATGCAGAAATATTTCTTTCCAGAAAGAGTGGTGGATCCATGGAATAGTCTCCCAGTGGAGGTGGTAGAAATGAGGACAGTATCTGAATTCAAAAAAAGCATGGGACAAACACAGAGGATCTCTAAAGGAAAAAGGGGGACTGTTGTAGCTGTTGATATGGAAGGACAGACTAGATAGACCATGTGGTCTTTTTCTGTCATCATTTTTCTATGTTTCTATCTAAAGGATGAAGGCGAAAGGAGATAGACTCAGAATTTGCAGAAATATTTCTTTACAGAAAGAGTGATAGATGTATGGAATAGTCTCCCGGTGGAGATAGTACAAAGATCCTATGTGAATTTAATAAAGCAATTTAATAAACACAAAAAAATTTCTAAAGGAGAAAAATGGACTTTAGAGCTTAGTAGTTGGTATTGATTTATTTATTTATTTAGCTAATCTTATATACCTCACTCTCACTTGGTTTGCAGCTTGTCGTGCTGTGAGGGCTTGCGTGCATCAGTGATGCTGAGAGCTAAACTATCGGTAGTTTAACTACTGGCAGGGTCTCCCAAGATGGACAGGTCTCAGCTGAGGTGCCAGACGAAGACAAACCACCCATCTGGGCAGCAGCAGAATGGGATAGTGTTGACGGCGGAGGATCACATTTCTGTGACAACGGCAACAACACCAAACTTAAACTGCGCGGAAGGAAGGCCCGGCAATCTACTTCTGTATCTTGCCATGAAAACCCAATGGATAGTTACAACAAAACAAATTGTGCTATGGTGCTGGAAGATGAGACTCCCAGGTCGGAAGGCACTCAACTAGCTACTGGGGAAGAGCTGAAGACTTTTCAGAGTAAAGCCAGCATTTATGATGTGGTTGGATCAAAGCCCTCGGGAAGTCTGACTGCTGATGTAGCTGCGCATGAAATGAGAGTCAGAAGCTGTAAAGATGTCTTACACATTGGAACATGGAACGTACGAAGCATGAACCAAGGGAAGTTGGAGGTGGTCAAGAATGAAATGGAACGTGTACAACTTGATCTGTTGGGTGTCAGCGAACTGAAATGGACTGGCATCGGGCACTTTGCATCAGATGATCACATGGTCTACTATGCTGGAAATGAAAGACAAAGAAGAAATGGTGTTGCATTTATAATAAAGAAGAAACTTGCAAGAACTGTAATGAAATACAATGCAGTCAGCGAACGCTTAATCTCTATTCGTCTACGAGGATTGCCTATCAACACAACTATAATTCAAGTATATGCCCCAACAACAGCTGCAGAAGAGAATGAAATTGAAGAGTTCTATGAACAAGTACAAGCTGAAATTGACAGAACATGCAAACAGGATATCCTGATAGTCATGGGTGACTGGAACGCAAAAGTTGGCAACAAAGAAGAAGGCAAAGTAGTTGGAAAATATGGACTTGGCAACAGAAATGAAGCTGGAGAAAGATTGATAGAATTCTGCAAGACCAATGATCTATTCATCTCAAACACCTTCTTCCAGCAACACAAGCGACGACTGTACACATGGACTTCACCCAATGGATTGTATAAAAATCAAATTGACTACATCTGTGGAAGTCAACGATGGAAAAGCTCTGTAACATCAACAAAGACAAAACCTGGAGCTGACTGTGGTACAGATCATCAACTACTAGTATGCAAACTCAAGCTAAAGTTGAAAAAGAGCAAACCACTCATGAATGCACCAAAATATGACCTTGAGAATATACCACTGGAATTTAAAGACTGCCTGCAAAATCGATTTGCTGCTTTAGATACAAATGACAGAGCTCCGGAAGAGTTATGGAATGACATCAAGAAGGTTGTGCTGGAAGAAAGCGAGAAGTCTCTACAAAAGGTGAAAAAGCAAAAACGGCCAAAATGGATGACGGAAGAAACTCTGAAAATTGCCCAGAAACGCAGAGAAGCTAAAGCCAAAGGAGAAAGAAAGACAATCGCAGAACTCAACAGAGATTTCCAACGTGCAGCAAGACAGGACAAGGAAAAGTACTACAATGACACTTGCAAGGAAATAGAAGCAGAAACTATTAGAGGAAGAACAAGATCGGCTTTCCTAAAGCTGCGAGAGTTAAAGAAAAAGTTCCAGCCCCGAATTGGAATGTTACAAGATGCTCAAGGTTCTATGTTGAATGATGCTGAGAAGATCAAGAAAAGGTGGAAGGAATATACAGAGTTTTTATATGATAAAGATCAAGTGGACCAACAGCCGTTTCAACCTATACCTTATGATCAGGAACCATTGGTGATGAAAGAAGAAGTTGAAGCAGCATTGAAAGCCTTATCAAAGAACAAAGCACCAGGCATTGATAGCATTCCCATAGAAGTATTGCAGCAATCTGATGCAGCTGTTACCGTACTTACAAGGCTCTGCCAAGAAATATGGAAGACAACATCATGGCCAACTGACTGGAAAAGATCTGTGTTTATACCAATACTAAAGAAAGGTGATCCAACTGACTGTGGAAATTATCGCACAATCGCTCTGATCCCACATGCCAGCAAGATTCTACTGAAGATTATTCAAAAGAGACTACAGCCATACCTAGAACAAGAACTACCTGAAGTGCAAGCAGGGTTCAGGAAAGGGCGAGGAACGAGAGACATCATTGCGGATGTGAGATGGATCCTTGAAAAGACTAAAGAATACCAAAAGGATATCTATTTGTGCTTTATCGACTATAGCAAGGCTTTTGACTGTGTAAACCATGAGAAACTCTGGGCCACATTAAGAAGCATGGGTATACCAGAACACCTGATCGTTCTCTTGCGTAATCTGTACATTGATCAAGAAGCAACAGTTCGAACGGAACAAGGAGAAACAGAATGGTTTAAAATAAGCAAAGGTGTAAGACAAGGCTGCATACTTTCCCCCTACCTGTTTAATTTATATGCAGAACAAATCATCAGAGAAGCAGGACTGTATGAAGACAACAGAGGTGTGAAGATTGGTGGAAGACTCATCAACAACCTTCGCTATGCTGATGATACCACATTACTGGCTGAAAGCGAAGATGATCTGAAACATTTGCTTCTCACAATCAAAGAACATAGTCTCAAAATGGGCCTGCACCTTAATGTAAAGAAGACAAAGATCATGACAACTGGCATAATCAACAGGTTCATCGTTGAAGGAGAAGAAATTGAAATTGTGAACAACTTTAACCTACTTGGATCAACTATCAATAAAGAAGCAACAAGCAGTCAAGAAATCAGACGACGCATTGCTCTTGGCAGAATGGCTATGAAAGACCTAGATAAGATTCTCAAGAGCAGAGATGTGTCTCTCCATACAAAGATTCGACTTGTTCAAGCCATGGTATTTTCAATAACATCATATGGATGTGAAAGCTGGACAGTGAAAAAGACAGACAGGAAGAAAATTGATGCCTTTGAATTATGGTGCTGGCGGCGAATACTGTGTATACCATGGACTGCCCGAAGAACAAACCAGTCGGTACTAGAGGAGATCAAACCTAAGCTTTCTTTAGAAGCTCAGATGACAAGACTTCGGCTTTCATACTTCGGATACATCATGCGAAGAGAGAGATCATTAGAGAAAGACATCATGCTTGGCAAGATAGAAGGTCAACGCAAAAGAGGAAGGCCAGCAATGAGATGGATCGCTACAATAACAGCAGCTACGGGTACCAGTCTGTCGTCAATGAGCCGCCTGACTGAAGACCGAACACAATTTAGGATAGCTATCCAGAGGGTCGCCATGAGTCGACTCCGACTCGACGGCACTTAACAACAACAACATATACCTCAAATCTGAAAGTCTAAGAGGTTTGCAAAAAATAAGGCCAATATGGCTTTTCATATTTATTTTATTGACTTTATTTATTTATTTATTTAGCTTTGCTTATATACTGCTTTTCAACGGATCAAAGTGGTTTACATTAAACAACAAGTGATACATCGAACAGGTTATAACATATTTACTGTTCTGAATGCTGGAGTGGGAGAAGGGGGGAGGTTGTATAATCAATGTGATTTCAACTTATTTACAATCCCGATTTGCAGGGCCGGATTTAGCTAGAGTGAGGCCCTACGCCAAGAAAAATTGTGGGCCCCCCCCCCCATGTCCCCGTGCAGTCCTGTGCCCCCCCTGTGCAGTCCTGGGCCCCCCCGTGTTCCCCCCCCGTGCCTCCGTGCAGTCCTGGGCCCGCCCCGGTGCAGTCCTGGGCCCCCCCCCCCGTGCCCCCGTGCAGTCCTGGCCCGCCCCGTGCAGTCCTGGGCCCCCCCATGCAGTCCTGGCCCCCCGGACAGCATCGCGGCTGTCTGAGGGGCTTCAGAGGGGGCCGGGGAAGCCCGCGCGAGGCCCCGGCTCCCTCTGTACAGCCGCCAGCGTGAAGAGCCTTTTCCTTCACGCTGGCGGCTGTTTCTGTGAAGCCGGGAATGCTGGGAAAGGTTAAAGCAGGATATCTCCAATGCATATATATCTCATGCATATTTATTAGGGATATCCTGAAAACCTGCAGGATTGTGGACCACCAGGACTGGAATTGAGTAGCTCTGCCATACACTAACTTTTAGTAAACATGCCTCTTAATGAGTATATGGATAAAGAAAGACTAAAAGGTTTCTACATTACTATAATCCAGTACCAACCGCCAGGCACATTAGGAACTACTACAAACACTGCCCATTTAGAACCCATAGCAAACCCGCCATATCCTAACAGCACTACCAGGACTCACAAAGCACCATACCCTAACTATCAAAAGGCAACACTGCAAATATTAAACCAATACATTTCAGAGAACAACAATACATGACCTACTGGGGAAAGAACAAGTGGCAATGTCAAATAGGAATTATATAAACAGAATACCTCAGCTCAGTTACACATGCACAACATAGACCATCACCAAACAAGGAATCACAATTTAGAAACAGGAAGACAATAATTAAACTGGGAACCCCAAAAGCCAAACTTGGAATATACAACAACACTGTAGAAATAAAACTATAAATTAATTTCCTCTTGTACTAAACAAAGCGCAAAAATTAATGATGCACATTTCCCAGAGCTGACATATTCCAGTTAATAAATTCAAAATAAAGAGATATTTTTCTACCTTTTGTGCATTTTTTTTCAGTTGCAATTGTTCCAGCCACTTTCTTCTGGTTTCTTTGTGTCTTCTGCTAACTCTCCATCTGCTGTCCATTTGTCCTTTCTTCTGTCTTCTTGGTTTTTTTTTTCCATTCTCTCTCTACATCTGCTTTAACATACTAATCTTTCTCCTTTTGCTCTTTCCTCATTCCTATTTCATCTACTCAAAATTTACCCCTCCATCCTCAATCCCCACTTACTCTCCCAATACCCGGCCAATTGTAGATTTTTTATCCCTCCCACACAAAATATTTTTCCCCTCTCCATTTTACTCTCCCAGCACCATCCCATTCTAATCCTCCCCCAACACCAGCTCCCTTCTAGTTCCAGCCTCACCCAGCATCCATTCCCTTCTAGTCCCTGCATCAGCCCATTTCCAGTCCTAGCCCCCCATTAGCCCATTTCCAGTCCTAGCCCCTCCCATCAACCCAATACCAGTCCTAGCCCCCCCATCAACCCACTTCCAGTCCTAACCCCCCATCACCCCATTTTCAGTTTAAGCCCCCCCTATAACCCATTACCAGTCCTAACCCCCCATCAGCCCACTTCCAGTCCTAACCCCCATCAACCCATTTCCAGTCAGCCCCCCATAGCCCATTGCCAGTCCTAACCCCCCCCCATCAGCCCACAGTCCATTACCAGTCCTAACCCCATCAGCCCACCTGAAGTCCTAACCCCTCCCCATCAGCCCATTTCCTGTCCTAGCCCCCCCCCATAGTCCATTATCAGTCCTAACCCCCCATAGCCCATTATCAGACAGCCCCCATCAGCCAACAGCCCATTACCAGTCTTAACCCCCCCATAGCCCATTGCCAGTCCTAACCCCCCCATCAGCCCACAGTCCATTACCTGTCCTAACCCCATCAGCCCACCTCAAGTCCTAACCCCTTCCCATCAGCCCATTTCCTGTCCTAGCCCCCCATCGCCCATTACCAGTCCTAACCCCCCCCCAACAGCCCACAGTCCATTACCAGTCCTAACTCCATCAGCCCACCTTCAGTCTTAATCCCCCAACCCATTACCAGTCCTAGCCCCCCATAGCCCACTCCCAGTCCTAATTCCACCAGCCCATTTCCAGTCCTAATCCCCATCACCCAATTTTTAGTTTAAGCCCCCCCCCCATAGCCCATTACCAGTCCTAAGCCCCCATCAACCCACTTCCAGTCCTAATCCCATCAGCCCATATAGACTTAGCTCCCCCATAGCCCATAGCCCCCCCCATAGCCCATCACCACTCCTAACCCCCCCATTGACCATTACCAGTCCTAACCCCCCCAACAGCCCACAGCCATTACCACTCCTAACCCCCCCCAGCCAATCACCAGTCCTAACCCCCCAACAGCCCACAGCCATTACCACTCCTAACCCCCCCCAGCCCATCACCCGTCAAAACCCCCCAGCAGCCCACAGACATTACCACTCATACCCCCCCAGCCCATCACCAGTCCTAACCCCCCCAACAGCCCACAGCCATTACCACTCCTACCCCCCCCCAGCCCATCACCAGTCCTAACCCCCCCAACAGCCCACAGCCATTACCACTCCTAACCCCCTCAGCCCAACACCAGTCCTACCCCCCCCAGCCCACCCCAGCCCAGCGAATTTTTTTTTACAAAAAAGCTGTCGCTGCCTCTGCCGGGGCCGCCGCGGCAGAATCGATTGTGCCGCGGGGCCCCCCCTGCCCAGCAGAGCCTGGCCTGCCCTCCCCGGTATCACCTCTCGAGTCTCAGCTGCCTCCCTCCAGTCACACGCGTCGGCTTTCAGAGCGCGAGGTGAGTTTCTCCCTCGCTGCTCTGTTAAGCCCGCGGGGGCTGATGGGAAGCTTCCCTCGCGCTCTGAAAGCCGGCAGCTGAGACTCGAGAGGTGATACCGGGGAGGGCAGGCCAGGCTCTGCTGGGCAGGGGGGGCCCCGCGGCACACTCGATTCTGCCGCGGCGGCCCCGGCAGAGGCAGCGACAGCTTTTTTTTTTTTTGTTTTAATTTTAATGATGAAATGAATGTTTTTTGCGCGGGGCCCCCTGAAACGCGGGGCCCTGTGCAAAAAACATTCCCGGTGGGCCCTTGCCAGCTGTGGGCCCTACGCCACGGCGTACGTGGCGTATAGGCAAATCCGGCCCTGCCGATTTGGGTAAACATCAGGTGCTCCTAAATTATTTACAATTCCTCTTCATTACCATTTCTCTTAATTTATTTATTTATTTTATTTATTTATTTAAAGTTTCTTATATACCACGCTATTTAGCATCTGCGCTGTTTACATGGAACAAAACAATCTCAGTACATTTGAAAACACGTATGAGTTACAGATAACAGGGCAATAAACTTGGGTAACAAGGGTAACTATCTACAATAACGATTGAACTATTTACATAAAATCAACTTAATGACTCAGTCTATGCCAAACTGTTCTCTGAATAAGTGAGTCTTTATTTGTTCCTAGAGGACCTTGTTGTTCTGGATTTTGGTTGGGCGAGAGTTCCATAGGGAGGGGCATAGAGTTCAAATGTGCGGGCACATACTTGATTATTGTGTTTTATCCTTGTATGGAGTATGGTTAGAATGTTGTTAGTGGTCTGTCTTGTGGATCTCCCAGAGTTTGGTTGTGATAGTAGGGTGTATAGGTGTGATGTTTGTTGTTGGTGTAGTGCTTTGTGAGTCAATAGTAAGGATTTGTACTTGATCCGAGATTCTAGTGAGAGGATGTGGAGGTATTTCAATATTGGGGAGATGTGGTCAAACTTCCTCACCCTTTAAATGATCCTGGTGGCTGTGTTAAGGGCTGTCCTTAGAGGGTGGAGAGTTGATAACGGAAGTCCTTAATATATCGCATTACAGTAGTCAAGGTGAGGGAGTGTCATTGCTTGTAGTACTGATCTGAAGTCCTGGGGATCTAGGAGTGGTCTGAGGTGCTGTATCATTTTGGTTTTGAAGTATATTGTTCTTGTGGGTTTTGCTCTCTGTTGCCTGAGTAAGAGGGTTTGGTCATGCAAGACACCTAGGTATTTTGTGCTTGAACTCTTATTTGGGTTGTTCCTAGGGTGAGGAGGGTTGGTGGGGTGAATGTTTGATCCTTTGTGACAAATGCTTCTGTTTTCTTGGGGATGATTGTGAGATTATTTTCTTGGAGACATTTGGAGACGTCACTGATGCAATTTATTAACTGAGTTTGTAGGGTTTGCAGTGGTTATTGGTCCATATAGCACAATATTGGCTACATATATGTGGAAGTTGATGTGTGACTGTATTATTGAGCAGAGCGGTTGAAGATGTATGTTAAAGAGCAGTGTCGGTAGTACAGAGCCTTGAGGTATTCCTTGAGTCTGGCGGTAAGGGGCGGAGGTACCTGAACTTGTTTGACTTAGCTGATACCTGTCCATCAGGTAGGACTGGAACCACTGAAGGACCTTATTTTTCATGCCAGCTTCTTGTAGGCAGTGGAGGAGGATGCTGTGTGATACAGTGTCAAATGCTGCTAGGAAGATGAGTATGTAACCAATGTATTTGGCTTGTATTTCCTTGATCAGTGTATTCATTAAGGAGACCATGAGTGTTTCGACTCTGTGTGATGGTCAGAATTTGTGTTATTATGGGTCGAGTAGGTTGTTCCTGTCTATGTAGTCCTGTAGTTGCTGATGTACTGTCCTCTCAATAACTTTGGTGGTGAATGGGAGGTTTGCTATGGTTCTGAAGGATGCAGGATCCAACAGGTCAAGTTCAGGCTTCTTAAGGGTGGGGCATATGATGGACATTTTGAGCTTGCAGGCATCTGGCCTTGTTTGAGTGATTAATGTGCAATGGTGGTGAGTGCTGGGCTTAGCTTTTGCTTTGTCATCTAGATCCAGCTGACAGGGCATGGATCAAGGGGTGAGGTGGTGGTGTTGAGAGTTGTTATGATGCTTTCGACCCTCTCCTTGCTGATTGTTTCAAATGTGCTCCATGTGCTAGTGGGGGTGGTGTGGTTCTGGTTTGGTGTTGGAATGAGTGATATATTGGGGGTTGGGCGGAGTTGTTTATATTGTGCAGCAAGCTGTTGAGGGGAGATGTTCAGGAGATGGTTGGTGTGGTTAGGGGATTTGGTCAGTTGTTTGACAAGGTCAAAAAGGTCCCAGTGGGTGGTTAAGAGATGCATTGAGGATCTTTGAGTAATAGTCTCTTCATATGTTGTCAATTTCTGTACAATAGCTGTTTAGTGCATTCATATATTTTGTTTTGTCTGATTCCAGTTTGGTTTTTCTCCAACTCCTCTCAATTCTTCTAAGATTTGTTTTTAGTCTCCGTAAGCTGGGAGTGTACCAGCATGCTTTCATTGGTTTCTTCTTCTTTCCCAAGAGGGCTGTTGTTGATTGTGCTGCTGTAGCTATTGTATTGTTCCAGTTGCTGGTCAATGTAGTGGTGTCAGACTGTCCAGATTGTATGTTCGGTAGGACTTGCTTGAGAAAGTTGTCTTTGTTGAATGATTTGAATTGTCTTTTTGGCTGTGTGTTATTAGTAGTGCCAATTGGTTGTTTGGTGGTGAAGATGATGAGAATGTGTTCAGACCATGGCACTATTGCGGTTCAGGGATTGTTTCCTGGGCTGGTGGTTTGTGAGTTGAGGAATATGAGATCAAGGGTGTTACTCTTCTCATGTGTTGGTGTGTGGATGATTTGTGACAGTTCCATGACTTCCATTGCTTTGAGGAAGGCAGTTGCTTGTCTCTTTTGCACAGAGGGAAGGTTGAAGTCCCCAAGTATTAGCAGGTCCTTTGTAGTATTGTCGATTTCAGTCATTTCTTTGAGAATATCCAATAGGTCAGAGGTTGTAGTAGGAGCTCTGTATATCAGGCAGATTGTTAGATGTTTGTTGGTGATTGTGAATATGTCTGCTTCATCTGTGCTTTCTATTTCATAGTTTCAGAGGTGGAGGCTCATTCTTGCTATTATGTCCACTCCTCCTCCTCTGCAATGGGAGCGGGAACGGTGGATCCATTTGGGGTGAACTGGTTCATGAGTGCAGTGGCTGTTTCAGATAGCCATGTCTCAGTTATACAGAGGATATCAATCTTTTTGGATGTGAAGAGGTCTTGGATTATGGGGAGTTTATTCCTCATGGAAGGTACATTTATGAGCCTGAATTGGAGTGTCTGTGTGGGGTTTTTTTTGTGTTGCTGGGATGAGATGAGTGTACTAGTATGGTTAAGATATTTGTAAGCCTTCGTCATGGTTGTGTCCAGGTCAGGGGAGTTTTTATTGATTGCTTCTGAGAGATGTGATATGGGAGAGATTGTGGTATGAAGAGCTGAGTTGGCTGGGTTGATCCTGCATGGACAGATTTTATTCCTTCTCTGTTGTTGTGGGTGCATTAGGATGTGTTGTGTCCTGTCCATTATTGTTATTACTGAGTGCTGTTATTTGAAGTTCTTCTTATTCTGTTCTCTAGTGTCTTTTTGATCATTGGTTGAAGGACAGGGGGTGATAGAACATGAACTCAAAATTATTTGAACAAATATATTACATAAAACAATGGTAAGCAAGGTCAGAGAGCTGACAATTATGCTTCATCACTTGAGAAATGCTCTAAATATAGATGTGTTTTTAGTCTCTTTTTAAATTCCGACAGATTAATGGCACAAAGTTTATCTGGGAGTGTAGTCCAAAGAGCTGGAGCAAAGAGGAAAAAGGCTCTTTTTGATGTTGTAAGGCTGACTTTGGTGTTTATTGTCGGCATGAGAAGTGTATTGCGGGAACTTGATCTTCTGCTTCTGTTGTAGGGTATTTTTTTAATAAGAAGGTTTAAGGAGATTGCAGACTTTAAATGTTGGTATGGAAGGGCAAACTCTTTAGGCTGTATGATCTTTATCTGCCATCATGTTTTTATGTCTCTTTATAAATTAGTGTCTAGGTAAGCACCTATTCTCAGGCATAAAGTAGGCATCTCCTTATAAAATTACCCTCTAGAAGCTTAAACAGTTTCGTGTATATATTTCACATGTATAATGAAATTGTGTTGATCCCCATTGCAAGTCCACATTCAGGATTGGGATGCTAACTTTTAAGAATAGTTTTTATGAACCTATTTTCACTTACCATCAGTTCTGCTGAATGGTTTAAATATTTTCCGGTACAGTAAGACAATATCAACTCTGCAAAATATATATAATGCAATCATCAAGGCTGCACTGGTCAGTAAGCCAACAACACTGATCAACACATGTTTTCTGTAATCTTTCCCTGCAGAGAAAAGAAAAAGCAACATTAATAGTAGTAAAGCAAATATTATGATTGTTTATAATAATGATGTTTTATATCTTGATTTTAAATATATGTACTGAACCTTTAGGCTGATGCAATAATTATACCATCTCAAGTACTTTATGTAAACCCTTGTAGGCTTACATGTGCATTCCCTATATGAAATGAGGAAGACATTTAAATTTGTGTCCTCCCCAGACCATGTCCCCGCCACACCCCCAACAGGCCCCTTTGCAATTTTGCCATGGTATAGAAATCTAAATGTAAAATGAGCCTTTTCTAAAATGGCCATTTGCACATGAATGGAATTTACTTGTGCAAGTGGTCATATTTACGCATGTAAAGCACAAATAAGGCTTCTAAAATAACCACCTTAATAAATATGAAGATAAAAAAGTTACCATGAACTTTTAGAGGCCCTTTTACTAAAACACACTATGATGTTTAACTTAATTAATTAATTAATTAAACAGGGTTTTTTAATGCTGCCCTATCATAGGATTCAGAACGGTTTACATATAACATATACCAATAAGAAGTTTACATTGAGCAAGGGTGTTAAACTTGGATGATTATACGGGGTTACAAATAATTTACATGTGTAATCTCAGTGGGTAACATTAATGAAGTAAATGGTATATACAATGCAAGTATTTATTATGAGTAGTGGGTTGAAGGATGCATAGTCTGGGGAAGATCTATATCAGAGGGTCCATATATGAAGAGGAAGAACTGGGGAGGGGTATGATCTTGGGATGGTTAATCTGACTGGGTGGAAGGGTTTAGGTTGGGTTGGGAATGCTGGGGAGCAGAAAGTTGGGAGCAATTGGGTCTGCAGACTGTGATATTTAGGTATGTATCTGGTGTTCATGGGGTGCTCCCATAATATTCTGTAAAGAGAAAAGTCTTTATTCCTTTTCTGTAGTCCAATAAATCCTTGATGTTTCTTATTGAGTTAGGTAGGGAATGTGGAAGGATTTCCAAAGATTTATGTTCTTGTGGTGTTCCTGCTATAGATCTGGTTAAGTGGGTTCTGTAAAAGGTGTACTCTTGTATTTTAGCATTAGGTAGTCTGCCATTTCTTGGAAATCTGATGTTCGTTAGCTGTTTTCGTTCGTTAGTCAGTGTGTTCATTATTTCAAATAGTTCTGTCGGTTTATTTAGTGACATTATTAGGTTTGTATGATATTCTTTCTTGTACCTGATTATCATGTTATGGTATAAGGCTTGCATGCCATTATATTTGAAACATAGAAACATGATGGCCACATGGTCTATCTAGCTTGCCCTTCCATGTCACCCCTACACCCTTATTCTAAGCTGGTTTCATTGTAAACCACATTTGATCACCCGTAAAATGAGTTATAAAAATTTTGTAATAAATAAATAAACAAATAAAATACAAGTCCATTTTTTTTCCTTTAGAGAGCCTCTGTGTTTGTCCCATGCTTTTTTGAATTTACTATAGATACTGTCCTCATCTCTACCACCTCCACTGGGAGACTCTTTCATGCATCTTTCACTCTTTCCATAAAGAAATATTTCCGCATATTACTCCTGAGTCCATTCCGAGTTATCCTCATCCTATGTTCCCTCATAGCAGAGCTTGATTTCAGTCAAAAAAGGCTTTCCTCCTGTGCATTGATGCCATGGAGGTATTTAAACGTCTCAATCATATCATCTCTGTCCCGCCTTTCCTCTAAAGTATACATATTAAGTTCCTTAAGTCTGTCCTCATATGCTTTATAATGAAGACCATTAACCATTTTAGTAGCCACCCTCTACACCGACTCCAACCTGTTTATATCCTTTTGAAGGTGCGGTCTCCAGAATTGCACACTATACCCCAAATGAGGTCGCAAAAGTAGACTTATACAGAGGCACTATCACCTCCTTTTTACTGCAGGCCATTCCTCTCCCTATGCACCCAAGCATCTTTCTAGCTTTCACC
Source organism: Ichthyophis bannanicus (assembly GCA_033557465.1). NCBI lineage: Eukaryota > Metazoa > Chordata > Amphibia > Gymnophiona > Ichthyophiidae > Ichthyophis > Ichthyophis bannanicus. The sequence goes on along the minus strand of CM066032.1, from coordinate 521,891,769 downwards.
ATCGCCTTTTCCACCTGTTTAGCTACTTTGAGACCATCAGATACAATCACGCCTAGGTCTCGTTCTTCTTTCATGGACAGAAGTACATCACCCCCTATACTGTACCGCTCCCTTGGATTGTTGCAGCCTAAATGCATGACCCTACATTTTTTAGCATTAAATCTCAGCTGCTAAATTCTAGACTATTCTTCAAGCTTTGCTAGATCTCTCCTCATGTTATCTATACCTTCCTGGGTGTCTACTCTATTGCAGATTTTGGTATCATCTGCAAAGAGGCAAACCTTACCTGGCAGCCCTTCCACAATATCAGTAACAAAGACATTAAAAATACCAAGGACAGATCCCTGCAGCACTCCACTGATAACCTCCTTCTCCTCAGAATGAACTCCATTTACCTGTTCCCTTTGTCGCCTCTCACTCAACCAATTTCTAACGCAATCAGTAATTTTAGGGTCCATCCCTAGGGTGCTTAGTTTGTTTATAATTCTCCTGTGCAAAATAGTGTCAAATGCTTTACCAAAATCTAAATACACCACACATCTAGGGCTCTCCCTCGGCCCACTTCCCTGGTCACCTAGTCAAAGAAATCAATCAGATTTGTCTGACAAGACCTGCCCCTGGTGAATCTATGCTGCCTCAAATCCTGCAATCTGTTGGACTCCAGAAACCTCACTATTTTCTCTTTCAGCAGCATTTCCAATAATTTACTCACCACCGAAGTTAAACTAACTGGCCTATAGTTTTCAACCACATCCTCATTTCCACTTTTGTGTAAAGGGACCACATGTGCCTCTCTCCAGTCTTCTGGCACCACCCCCGAATCAAAAGAGGCATTGAAAAGGTCAGTCAGTATTGCTGCTAGAACATCCCCAAGTTCCTTCAATATTCTTGGATGTATCCCATCTCGTCCCATTACTTTGTCAACTTTTATTTTAGCTAGTTCTGCACGAACACAGTCCTCTAAAAATCGTTTGAGATGCCCCTCACTTTTGTTCCTGTGTGTGGGTGTTGTCTGAGGTCCTGCTCCTGGCCCTTCATCTGTGAACACAGAAAGAAATATTTGTTAAGCAATTCCGCTTTATCCTCATCAGCTTCTACGTATTCCTCACCTTCACCCTTGAGTCTGACAATACCACTTTTGCCCTTTCTTGTCTCACTAATATATCTGAAAAATGTCTTATCCGACCATTTTATTGCATTAGCTCTTTCTTATTCTTCTTGTACCTTTGCTTTCCTAACTACTTTGCAATCCTCTCTAAGTTTTTCCAAATATAGATGCCTGTCTTCCTCTCTCTGTAATCTCTTTCTATTTTATGAAGGTCTCCCTCTTTTTCTTCACCTTTCCAGCTACTTCTTTTGAGAACCATAGTGGCCTCCTTTTCCTTTTCCTTTTATTTACCATTCTAACAAAACGGTTGGTTGCCCTCAAAATAACTCCTTTCAGTTTTTCTACATCCCCCAGCTGTTCCCATCTTGCTAACGGCTCCTTGAGGTATTGGCCAATCTTGGCAAAGTGAGTTTTCCTAAACTCTAAGACCCTCGCTTTTGAATGGATTTTATCACCTCTAGTCCTAATACTGAAACACACCATCTGGTGATCACTGGATACAAGATGATCTCCCATTATAACATCATTTGATAAGGTGTTCCTAGTATTTGGTTTGACACCATTGTCTCTCTAGTTTCTGTAGTTGTTTCTTTTGGTTGTTGATTTCAGTTGAGAACCATGGAGCATTCTGTTTCCTTCTTTCATGGACTGCTCTGTTTGGGGCTACTGCTGCATTATTGAGTGTATGGTTCCAATTATTAACGATGGAGTCTAGATCTGATGTATTCTGTTCAAGCTCTGGTAGTACTTGCGTCAGAAAATTCTCCTTGTTGAGGGTTCTAAATCTTCTCCTTTCCTTCAGGATTCAATCTGTTGATCTTTTTGTCATCGGTGAATGAATAGTGAAATTGATCATGTAATGGTCTGACTAAGAGAATGGAGTGGTGGCTTGGTGTGTCAAAAGGTTGTGATCAGTGTACTGGTTAGGTACAAATATAAGGTCCAGTGCTCCCCCTTTCTTGTGTGTTGGAGTATGTACCATCTGGGTGTAGTGTAGGTTCTTCATAGCGTCTGTGAATGTGGTTGCATTGTTTTAAGATAATGAGGGGAGTTCAGGGTCTCCTAGCACGAGGTGCTCCCACAGCACTCAATACCATAGTGCCTTAGGTGCAACACCACCGTGTTAACTATCAGAGGCATGAAAAGCATGTTCCCAGCAGTTAATGTGGTGCACTCTGCCTTAATGCGGCATGAAAATAGCGTGGGAACACTTATCTCTATCTATAGAGGTGGCGGTCAGTACACCTGCACTAATGGCACACCTTGAAGTTAGTACAGGACTCACTGACTACAAGGCGTTCACTCACCCATGCTCTGCCCTTAACCTGCATACTTAAACCCTACCATGCTAAGCACAGTTAATGCAGAAATCGGGTCATGCTAAATGTGCTGGCCTCATTCTAATAGTTACTGCAGGTCACAGCATGTAGTTAACGAGTGCTGTAAACTACACTTACTGATTAACACCCTTTGTAAATGGGTCCCTTAGTTGAAGTTATTACTGCACAAAGAAGTGCTACCACTTACTTAACAAAGGATTCCACAATTTTTCATGCAAGGAAAACTTTTTGTTGAAGCCATCAAAATATAGTAGGGATGTGTGCTTGTTAGCATGCTTTGAGTTTACTAGTGCATCTTAAATTTAATATGACTCCGATGTTTGCAGTGGTACCTTAAAGCCTGTTGTTTTTCCTTTGGGGGTGAGTGGTGGGGGTCTTGCCCCCTATTCCCCCCCCCCCCCAAAGATGTTTCTAATGCTAAGACATGTGCCAATTTACTGATGAGACTTCTGTAAAGATCACTGTCTTGAAGGGGGAGTTGGCAAAATAGAAGAAGGAAGTCTCTCTGCAAATGTCTGCCCGGATCTATACGTGCAACCAAAGACCTACTGGATTTTAGGAAAGCTATAAAGACGCACCTCTTCCTAGAATACTATGGCCCCACAATGGAAGAAACTAAACTATAAGAACTCACTGGAGTAACCTAATAACATTCTACATCCCTTTCTACATCTCTACCCCACTCGTGATTTAATATAATGACTTTAAATCTCACTGACCTCTCCTGCAACAAAACGTCATACACTCAATCCATACTGCAACAATGTTGCCTCTAGAAAACAACTATAAAATGTAACCACAACACACACTTTCATGCAAGAATGCATATGTACATAGTTTAAGAAGTTAAATGTTATATACTCCATGTAACCCAATAAGTTATTTCTCCCTATTCTATGTAAAGCTGGTTGCTACAACTGTTATATGTAAACCGCTTTGAATCTACGAAAAGGCTGTATATAAAACCTGTTAAATAAATAAACCTACAAATTAACACTCATAAATTCAATTAATGTATGCTAAGCTATTTTTTATTAAAATGAATGTGTGAAAAAAATGCCTGAAATTCTGGAAAACCTCTGAAAATTCCCAAAGGAATGGAACAGAAAATGTCTTGCCTGTGCAATCCCTAAAATATATCCTTATGTCTGAGTTTTTTATATTCAAAGTGTGGTTCTTTTTCACTCTTTTCGTGTTTAGATTGGGATCTAATCTTGTTTTTAGTATAAAATGTTCACAAACTTTTTCTTGGCCCTGCATATACTAGGCATGTCCATTTGTTAAAACACATTTGATTCATCAGTGTGCCTCGAAAAATCTAGTGCACACAAAATTATTTTAGCCCATGTAAACCTGTGAATAAACACACAAAGCCAATTTGCATAACTTATAAAGTTCTAACGCCTGTTAAAAAATATCATCCATTCCTATTAATAAAAAAACTGAAGCAAACATCCAGCAATATGGGGGAAAGGTCAAAAAGCCAATATTAAACCATATAATGTTCCTCTTTACACCTTCTAGCATATACTTAGAGGAACAGCCTATCTCCAGGAACAAGCAGGAATGAGTCTTCACATATGGGTACGTCGGTACCAACGGAGCCTGCGCGGGAACGCTCCCCAGCGTCCAATCAGAAAGCTTTTGGGAGCATCCCACAGCGCCTGCGTGCTGCCTTCCCACCTTTCCCAACTGTCTCTCCTCAGTTCTTCTTTTTCCGCAGAGCCAGCAGGTCGTGTTCCTGTCATCGCAGAACAATTTCCTTATTTTTTCTTTATTTCTTTTCTGTCGCGTCTGCCTTCTTCGACGCTGTACCGGTACCGCCGGTCCTTGTTCTTTTCTTGTAAAAAAAAAAAAAACCTTTTTACCGTTCTTTTTCTTCAGGTGCACTTCAGTTTTGGGCCTTAGGCCCAAAACCTTTTTTCCTTAAATATGGAAAAGCCTGCCTCAGGTTTTAAAAAGTGCACAAAATGTAGCGGTACTATTTCTGTCACCGACACCCATGAATGGTGTCTAAAATGTTTAGGTCCTGACCATTCCATAGCAGATTGTGTGTCCTGTTCCATGATGTCTAAAAGAGGTTGGCAGAACTGAGCTGCCAAGCTCAGTACCCTGTTTCCCTCTGATGCGGCTTCGGTGGCATCCAGGGCTTCTTCTTCCTCACATGGATCTCAGGTAACTAAACATAAATCTAGCCGGTCCTCGAAGGGTAGATCTCCTTCTAAGCATCTAGATGCCTCTGGCTTTGCCCTCGAGGATTCTGCACCGGCAAATTACCCCGGCGGGAGGCTTCAGCCTCTAAAGCATCATCATCGGGGTTCCAGGATGATTTCTATGGCGTGGCCTTGACAGATCTCCTGGTGCCATGCTCTGGGGTACTGGTGGCTTCCACCGGTACCGACTTCCAGGCATTGGCAGCGTTGATGGATCAGAGGATTCTGTCCATCAAACGCAGTCTGGCGGCTTTCCTTGTGGCATCGACGCCCATGGTACCACAACAGACTACTCCGCCGGTACCGGCTCTAGCATCGCCATCGGCACCGATCCCGGTACCGGTGGCATCGACATCGGCATCAGTGTCCGCTATGCCGGTACTCTGTCCTCTAAAGCCTTCCGGTACCGATACCCTGGTACCGGTGATTCCCGATCCCGATCCCGGTCGGTACGGGTATCGGGCTTTACAAGAGCATCCGGACAGACGATACTTCGATTCCTCTGAGGACGCCAAGGATTCTGAAGAGTTGGTCGATGCAGTGATGCTTCTTCCACAGGAGGAGTCCTCTCCTAAACGAAGGATGTCTCCCCCAGAGGATTTGTCTTTTCAAGACTTTATCAGAGAGGTGGCTCAGGGTCTCTCTATTACAGTGGCTCCTGAATCAGAGCCCAGAGCCAAGGAGTTAGATATTTTACAATATCCTAAAACTCCTAAAGAGGCAGCTACCTTACCTATTCATGAGATTCTGTATGATCTCATGTTGAGGATGTGGGAAGCACCTCTAACCACCTCTCCTCATTCTCGCAGGTTGGATACCATGTATCGTGTCACTCCTTGTCCTGGTTTCCATAAAACTCAACTTCCTCACCACTCTGTTGTGGTTGAGTCTGCAATGAGAAAGATTAGAAGTGCCAAAAGACATGCTTCTAATCCTCCAGGACGTGAATGTAGAACCCTGGATGCTTTTGGAAGAAGAATCTTCCAAGCTTCCATGCTTGCTGCGAGAATTAATTCCTATAGTCTTTACATGGGAATGTTCTTAAAAGAAGTTACTGACCATTTGCAGACTTTAAGTCCTTTTATATCTGAAGATAAAAGGCAGGAATTTCTCACTGGGCTCAAACATGCCCAGGATATCTCCAAATTCTCCAACCGTGCGGCTTTCGACTCCTTTGAATGCGTAAGCAGAGCCTCAGCTATTGCCATAGGTGCACGTAGGATTGCTTGGCTTCAAGCATCTGATTTGGAGATCTGGGTTCAAGATGAATTGAGAAATATCCCTTGTACAGGTGAGAACCTGTTTGGTAAGGATTGGCAGGCAAAAGCCAATCAGATGGATACTGAAAATTCTGCTTTGGATAGACTATCCAAGTCTACAGCTGCTCCTGCTAAGAAAAGGTTGTTTAAGAAAACACCTTTTTCTAAGAAGGGAAGATTCTATCCTGCTTATGTCCAGCGGCATCTTCTGCAGCTCAGTTCCCTTCCAAACGTCAGCAATCCTCCAAACAGAGTAAAGCAAAGGCTGCGAGGCCTGCTCCAGCCCAGCAACCTCAACCCCCTCAGGGCCTTTGACTTTCTGCTAGAGAACTTAGCCTTCCTGGCTCTAGAAAGACCAGAGCCCTCCACCATTCCAGGAAGGTTATGTCACTTTGCTCCCAGATGGGGGCAAATTACAGCAGAGCATTGGACACTCTCCATCATAAGAGAGGGGTACAAGCTTCATTTTTCAAGCTTGCCCCCTCTCACAAGAGTGCATCAGTTCAATTCTTCACCCTCCCTCCTCAACCTGTTGGAGCAGGAGGTTGCCAGTCTTCTTGCCCAGGGGACCATAGAGGAAGTGCCTTTTCAACAACAGGGCACAGGATTCTACTCCCCCTATTTTCTTATTCCAAAGAAAATAGGGGGCTTCAGACCCATCTTAGATCTCAGAGAGTTGAACAGATTCCTAGTCAAAGAAAAATTCAAGATGGTTTCTCTAGGAGCTCTGCTGCCATACCTTCAGAGTCAGGATTGGCTTTGTTCTCTAGATCTCAAGGATGCGTACACTCATGTTCTCATCCATCCAACTCACAGAAGGTTCCTTCGGTTCCTTTTTCAGGAAAAGCACTATCAATACAAAGTGCTCCCTTTTGGTCTGGCCTCTGCACCAAGGGTGTTCACGAAATGCATGGCAGTAGTTGCTGCTTTTCTGTGCACCCTGGGAATATTTGTCTTTCCTTACCTGGACGACTGGCTCATTCGAGCTCCCACTCAATCAGAGGCCAGGACTTCTCTCACCTGCACAATGCGTATCCTTCAGTATTTAGGGCTGGTAATAAACATCCCAAAATCCAATTTAATCCCTACTCAGTCCCTGGAGTTTATAGGGGCATTGCTGGATACCACAAGGGCAAGGTCCTATCTTCCCCAGGCCCGTTGCCTTCATTTGGTGCAGTTAGCTTCTCAAGCAGAGTTGAAACCCCTTCTATCTGCTTGAGAGATGTTACAGTTGCTAGGCCACATGGCATCCACTGTACATGTGGTACCATATGCTCACCTTCACATGAGAGCAGCTCAGTGGACTTTATCCACCCAATGGACCCAGGCAGTAGGCTGCCTGTCAGACAAAATAGCAAACACAAGTCGCCTCATTTTGTCCCTCCAGTGGTGGAAGTCCCCTCAAAATTTGTTGCTGGTGTCCCCCTTTCAGCTACCTCTACCCCAAGAAACTCTTACAACAGATGCTTCTCCAATGGGCTGGGGAGCTCATTTTCAGGACCTCTCCACCCAGAGCATCTGGTCCCCAAAGGAGACTTGTCTACATATCAATCTCTTGGAACTCAGAGCAATCTTCCTTGCTCTGCAAGTTTTCCACACCCTGCTCAGCCACAAGACAGTCCTTATCCACACGGACAATCAGGTAGCCATGTTCTATGTAAACAAGCAGGGAGGAACTGGCTCTCTGTCGCTTTGCAACGAAGCTCTGCGACTGTGGGCCCTCGCCAGAAATCATCAAATTCATCTTCTGGCAGTTTATCTTCCAGGTATTCAAAACTCTTGGGCAGACAGACTCAGTCGAGTTCTGCTTCCACACGAGTGGTCCCTACATATGGACCAGGTATCCAAAATTTTTCGAATTTGGGGAACCCCGGACATAGACCTCTTTGCAAGTCTGTGGAATGCCAAACTTCCCCGGTTCTGTTCCAGAACTCTGGCTCAGGGGGCTCAGGCAAGGGATGCTTTCCTCCTTCACTGGGGTCAAGACTTCCTCTATGCCTTTCCAACCATTCCCCTAATTCCCAAAACCCTGTTCAAGCTTCAGAGAGACAGAGGCCACATGATTCTCATAGCTCCACATTGGCCACGGCAAGTGTGGTACCCTCTGCTTCTACATCTCTCTCAAGCTCCCTCCCTAGAGTTAGGGTCTGCTCCAGACCTCCTCTCTCAAGAGGATGGAAGATTATGGCATCCCAATCCCCAGTCTCTACATCTCAGGGCTTGGTTGCTGAAGGCCTAGATCTCCAGGATCTTCATCTTTCTCAACAAGTGAGAGATGTTCTTTATGCTTCCAGAAAACCTTCCACTAGACGTTCTTACGCTTTCAAGTGGAAAAGGTTTACCATATGGTGTTCTGAAAAGGGTCTTAACCCCCGTGCCATACCTCTGAAATCTTTGCTGGAGTATCTCCTTCGTCTGTCTAATGCAGGCCTTAAGACAAATTCCGTAAGGGTCCATTTGAGTGCTATTGCAGCTTCCCTTAGGCCTCTAAATGGACAACCTATTTCCTCTCATCCTCTTGTAGCAAGATTCATGAGAGGCCTCCTTTTAACAAAGCCTCCCATTAGACCACTCCCGGGTGGCATGGGACTTAAATTTGGTTCTTGGTCAGCTTATGAAGCCGCCTTTCGAACCTTTAGCTACCACCTCCTTGAATACCTTTCTTGGAAAGTTATCTTTCTCATTGCATTCACATCTGCACGCCGCATCAGTGAATTGCAAGCACTAGTAGCTAATCCACCTTATACAAGGTTCCATCATGACAAGGTGGTCCTTAGGACTAATCCACACTTTATGCCTAAAGTGGTCTCGCCTTTTCACCTCAACCAGGTCTACCTATCTGTCTTTTTTCCAGGACCTCATGCATCAAGTGCAGAGAGGAACCTTCATACCCTGGACTGTAAAAGAGCTTTGGCCTTTTATTTATTTATTTAACATTTCTTCTATACCGCGCTATTAAAATCAGCGCGGTGTACATTGTACAAAACATACTGCAATGCATACAGGCAACATTGAGTTTACAAAGAACAGGGAAAATTAACACATGGGATAACCGGGAGAACTATGTACAGGTTAACTTTATACTATATACTTCAAACTATATACAATACTTACAAAGGACACAGCAACATAGAAAGTCTTCCCAACTCTTTGTTGCCTTTGATCCTTCTCACCTTGGACAACCAGTCTCCAAGAGAACACTTTCCAACTGGATTGCCCAGTGCATTTCTTTCGCCTATCAGAGCAAGAACCTTTCTCTGGAGGGCCATGTCACAGCGCACAATGTCAGAGCCATGGCAGCCTCAATGGCTCATCTGAACTCTGTATCTATCGATGACATCTGTCGAGCAGCCACTTGGGCCTCGGTTCATACCTTCACAGCCCATTACTGCTTGGACAAGGACTCCCACCGGGATGCCTTGTTTGGTCAGGCTCTTCTTAAACACCTGTTCCATACTTAATCAACTCCTACCCGATGCCAGAGATCCAGGTGGGGAAGTGCAGCCCTGTTCCAGGGACACACATCTTATGGGCTCTCTCCCTGGCATCTAAAGCTAGGGAGTCCCCATATGTGAAGACTCATTCCTGCTTGTTCCTGGAGATAGCACAGTTACTTACCTGTAACAGGTGATCTCTGGGAACAGCAGGAATAAGTCTTCACAACCCACCCACCTCCCCTAGGAGTTGTCTCTCTCTCTCTCTCTCTCTTTCCTTTCCCTCTCTCTCTCTCTCTCTCTCTCTTTGTCTCAGCTCTAAAACTTAACTGAGGAGAGACAGTTGGGAAAGGCGGGAAGGCAGCACGCAGGCACTGTGGGATGCTCCAAAAAAGCTTTCTGATTGGACGCTGGGGAGCGTTCCCGCGCAGGCTCCGTCGGTACCGACGTACCCATATGTGAAGACTTATTCCTGCTGTTCCCAGAGATCACCTATTACAGGTAAGTAACTGTGCCTTATAAGGGAGACTTTCCATTTACGTGTGTAAGCCATTATTTTCAAGAACTTGTGCAGAAGTAGAAACATACTTTAGAAGGTTGTTATTCTGTAAGCAAGAGCGTTATTCTGTAAGTACTTTCAGCATAGGATGCACAGGGACAGATCTTGGGCAGAGAAAATTTACCTTCATAAGTTCTAAAATATTACAACTTATATATGTTCCTGAAAATTCTTGATGTGGACATTTACGACTGCCATAGAACAGGTGTAAATGGTCACGCCAAGTCTGCGTACATGTTTACATCATTTACAGTCCTATGTTAGAAAATAAAGTATGGGTGTACTTTCTTTTCTAAAATAGGCATGAAATATGCACATTTCAATATGAGTTACCTCAGTGGGCATTTATAAAATTACCTTCATAATTTCAACTTTTGCTAATCAAAAAATGTCTTTCTTTCTTTTTGATTGCATTTGCTGCCACAGTTGAGTCTTTTGTTTGTCTTATTTACTCATAATTTGGTTTCTATTTGCTTCTCTGTTGTTCTCTGACCCCTGTCCAAACTTCTCCTTTTATTCAGGATCATGTTAGACCCTAGTTGCTGTTACTGGGTCTCTTGCTAAATATATCTGCAAAATGGTTTATTTTAAAGGAAGGCATTCCCACAACCTCTCACCAATGTAGACAGACTTACAGTAAGACCATTTTTGGCACATCACAAATCTTTGGAAAAAGGTATTGTAACAAAAAAACAAGCTGTCCTCACCTGGAGGTATTAAAATAATGTTGGCTACTTGCCATCCCATAGAATTTAGTGCAGTACATGTGAAATTTGAATGCAAGTCTTCTTCCTTGACTTCCAAAATCATTAAGACAGAAATGCTAAAGATTTCCTTGTTAGGCTGTTCAAAACTAAACAGTTGGAAAAGGTTAGAAAATTGTGACTGGAGCTTCCATTAAAAATGGCCATCGCATGATATTACAGTGCACTCTACCTTTGGCTTCTTTCATGAAATCTTAGGGAATCTAACGTCTTAATTTTATTTCCATTTACTGCCCACCAGACAAAGTTTTCCACTTGAGGGCCATACCCTAAAAAGGCCGAACATGTAATATTTCTAGCAGAACCTAAAAAGAAACATACCAATTAGTTACACCCATATTGCCTAGACGAAAGGTAGAAAATAAGATACAGTATCATTTAAATTAGTACTTTTGCTGTTAATTCTTCTTTGGTACATACCAAAATAATTATCAGTGACTATACAGAGTATCATTAACATTTAGTGGCATTTCAGGCAGGACTGTACCAAGTTAGAAATGCAGCCTATGTGACTAATGAATCTAGTGCCCCTCCTCCACCCAGCCACGTTCAGTAACTCACTCTTTCTGAGTTTCTTGGAAGCCAAATGATGATATCAGAGCCCCCTTCTGTGTTCACACCTTGTGCGGCCAAAACCGTTTGCATAGCCCATAGTACGGCCCTGCTTTCAGGGCTATCTGACAATGGTACCAGGAGGAGACGTTAGGGAAAAAAGTCACTGCTTTCCACCACTGAATCCATTATTTTACCATCAGCTTATGATATGAGATGGAGAGCCCTTTTGGAAAATGGACAGGAAGAAGATGAGGACAATCTCAGACAGTCAGGGTCTATGCGCTATTTAACTTGTCCAACTCAAGGAAAGAGCGGTTAACAGTGCTGCTCAATCTTTTGTTAATTGAGATTTTCAGATCTAGTATAATTGAAAAGGTAAGGAAAAATTTATCATTACAGAAGAAAGAAGAAAAATACATTCAAAGAAATACATTCATCCAGTCTGAACTAAAGAAACACAGAGAAAGTAGCCCACAACTCGAGAACGATTAAACAATATAGGAAAAAAAATAAGGCGACCAGTGGATAACAAAATCCCACTAATCAGCAGTGAATATTTCTTCAATCCCTAACATCACTTCACAACACATCAGGCAATATTATGATCTAACATAAACTTTTCCAAATGAGTTGGCTCCATGAACAAACCAGGGAACCTAAGAAAGAACGTGCCCCATGCAGCCAGAATCCTAGCTCGATATTAATTTCCCCCTGACTTGAGTGTCAGGAGCCATGTCAGAAAACAGACAAATTTTCTTGCAGCAGAAGACAAAGGGGTATGTTTACTAAACAGCAGTAGCGGCTTCCGTGCGATATCGGAGCCTCGGCCCCATTGAAATCAATGGGGCTGTGGCTCCAATATAGCATGGAAGCCACTACCGCCAAATAGTAAACATACCCCAAAGTCTTTCTTCTTAAAGAAACCTATCATAATCATATCTTGGAGAAAAGAAACAATCAGGGTTGAACAAAGGAAATTGGATCCTTTGAATCCTCTAAAAACTGAGTTAAATTCATAGAGGAAGGTGCAACTAACTTATCCATTTCTCCTTCAGCCTCATTAACTTGACAAACTTTCTGAGAAATACAATACAAATTAGATATCAATATCTCATCTGGATTGGCTATTGCCAAAACCTCCTTGAGGTATTTTTTAATCAAAATTTCAGGAGAGAAAAGTCAAGAAACTGGAAATTCAAAAAGCACACATTTTTGCTCCTCATTGAGTGTTCCAGCCCTTCCAACATTGTAAAGGACAAGACTGCCCTTCTCCATTGATACTTACAGATTGAAGAGAAGCCAACTGAGACTCTAATTGAGGTCTCTTTAGATTGCAACTTGAGTAAATACACATAGCTGAGAAATAATCCCATTTAGTAAAGCTTCAGTCCTTGAAACAATTTTCCAGATATTGATCAGAGATATATTAGAAGAAGGACATTTTGTAGGTGCAGCTATAGAAGGCATTTTTGGCAATATAACAGCTTGAGGAACTTTCACAGGACATGAAGGTAAAACTAAAGAGTCACATCCAAATTGCACAGGAGAAAACTGCCTTCAATCAAGTAGAGTTGGAAGAGGGGATCGATTGGGTGGACTCAATGAAGGTCATTCTAGGTAAGATCCAGAGGCACCACTCAGGGAAGGGGGAGCTGGTAACACATGCTTGTCCATCGGCCACTCACCTTCAGTGTAGAAGCAATTATTTATTTATTTATTTATTTTATTTTATTTATTTGGTAACATTTTTATACCGCTCCTTCCAGCGATCAGGAGCGGTTTACATTAAACTCAACCAAAACAGTTACATATAACGGGTTTATAACTATGTATATCTAACAGGATTTGTAACTATCTACGTAACATGAGGTAACGTTCAAACTATTTACAATGTGGTATGGAAAAGACTTCAACTATTTACAAGGTGGTATGGATCATATTCATTTCTCTGTAATAATGAGTTTTGCATGGAATTGGGTTAAGTGGTGTGTGAGAATGAGGGAGTGGAAGGGAACATCTGATTAGGTATTGTAGAATTCTTGGAATAAGTATGTTTTTAGTTTTTTTCGGAAGGCTAAGATGTCCTTGTTGGCCCTTAATGAGTCGGGAAGCTTATTCCATTGTATGGGGGCTATATATGTGAATGATCTGTTGCTTGTGGTTGCTTTGACAGAGCGTATGGTGGGTGGCACTTGCAGTGTGTTAAGATTGTGTTTTCTTCTGTTCCTGTTCGGGGGTTGTGTTTTAATGAGTTTGGAGAGGTAGGACGGCACAATGTTGTGGATAAGTTTGAATGTTGTTATTATTATTTTATATCTTATGTGCGCTTGTATGGGGAGCCAATGGAGTTCCATTAGAATAGGTGTGATGTGGTCCTTCACCCTCACCTTCATTAGTATTCATGCTGTGACGTTTTGCGCCATTTGAAGTATGTTGAGCGTATTTTTAGGTAGCCCTTGGAGAATGTCGTTACAGTAATCCAGGTGGGGAGTAATGAGTGCCTGGACTACTGTTCTGAAATCGGCTTGTTCTATGATATTACGTAGTGGCTGTAGGATTCTTAGTTTGTGGAATATTGCTCTATTTACTAATCTTAGTTGCTTTTCCATGCTAAGCGTCCTGTCAAGATTGACTCCTAGGTATTTTATTTCTTGCTTTATGTTGTATGTGTTGTTGTTTAGGAGGATTGTGGAGGGAGGTTTGAATTCAGGGTTTTTAGAAATGAACATTACTTCTGTTTTCTTGTGGTTGATGTTCATGTTATTTCTTTGCAGCCAATTTTGGGCTTCTTTAAGGCAGGTTTCTATGGAATCGTATATTGGGTTGTCTATGTCAAGTTGGGTATACAGCATTATATCGTCTGCATATAAATGGTATTTGATTTTGCGCTTATGGAATATTGTGCAGATAGGTCTTAAGTATAGGTTGAATAGGAGGGAGGATAACACGGATCCTTGGGGTATTCCTTGTGTTTGTGGGAATGTAGTCGATGCTTTCTGGTTAAAACGTACTTGTTGACCTCTATTGGAAATATAAGAGGAGAACCACTATAGTGGCGTGCCATTTATTCCCATGGATTCCGGTCTGGTGATGAGAGTCCTATGGGAAGGCTGCAGTGATGTCTATGAATATTAGTATGAACATTTTTTTTGCAATTTTCAATACCATTATAAAGATTATCAAGTAGGACAAGTAGGAGTGTTTCTACTCCGTGGTATTGACGAAAACTATATTGCTGGTTGTCAAGTGCATTTGTGCATCTAAATGGTCTTGCAACTGGTACTGGACTGTTTTTTTGATGCGTTAGCTATAAAAGAAATACTTGAAATGGGCCTGTAGGAAGAGGGGTCTTGTTTATTTAGTGTTTTGTTTTTTAGAATAGGTCGAATAACAGATCTTTTTAGTTCAGTAGGCATGACTCCTTGTTGAAGTGATTGGTTTACTATAATTAAAATTATTGTAGCGGTTTCTGCTTTCGTTGCCTTGATCCAGGCTACTGGACAAGGATCTAGGGGTGACGTGGTGGTATTTAGGTTTGCGATTGTGTTAAGTATTTGTCTTCGGTCAATCCTATGGAAGGTGTTTCACTCTTCTGTGTGATCCAATGGCATTGGTGACCGATGAGGGGCATTGCTAGCTGGTGGTTTTCGGGAGGTGTTTGCTCCTAAGGGATTGAATTTGCTGTCATAATGGTCAACCAGAATTTGGGCATTTATTGAATGTTTTATATCGGAGTCCTGAGTAGGTTTGGTGATCGATTTTATAAGTTCAAACATTTCCCTAGGTCTATTTAAGGTGTTATTCAGTATTTTGGTGTGGTAGTTCTTTGTAGCTGTGTTGTTTGCTTCTTTGTAAGTAGCAAGTAGGGACATGTATTGTCCTTTGTTTGCCATGGACTTTGTATCTCTCCATTTTCTTTCCATTTTTCAAAGGTCTTTCTTTATTTTAGATAAGTCTGAGATGTATCATGACTCATGCTTGTTCTTTAATTTAGTATGTACATTAGGTAGGGGTTTGGAAGTTTGTTTTGCAACTTACTCAATCCCAGTAGTCCATTGCTTTATTAGGACCTCGAGGTCGGTATGGTTGGTGTTTACATGAGAGAATATTGATTCTAGTAATGCATCGTTATCAAATTTTTTGAACTTGTTTTTGTACTGTTCCTGTGTTATGGAATCTTGAATGGAGTGTTGGATAGGTATGTTGCAGGTGAATTGAATTAAGTGATGGTCTGACCATGGTACCATGGTACCTGTTTACCCTTGCCATCTCTGTCCCCATTGCCATTCAAACCACTCACAGTCTAGCAAATTTATAAGCAGTACAGTGCCTCTCTGTTGAAGCTCTGTCAGTGCTCTAAAGGGGCATTACCTGTCCTTTTGGTCATGCCCCTTTGAGCACAACTGTGGTCGCATGCTGCAACCTGTGTTGCTTTAAGCTTTTGGGCAAGCTCCCCGATGATCTCAAGAAGTGGCATTAGCTGCAGCTGACACCACTGTAGGGCTGATTACGGCCATGATCTCCTCTGCAGTGCTGATCAGCCCCACCCCTAAAGATCCATGGCACCAATAATGACTATCCAAGTGACTGACTCTCTTCAGCACTGATCCCCCTGGACAGCTCCTGATCCCCATTGGGCATTGGTGCATCCACTGGTCAAGGCAAACATACCGGCTAGTCAGTCAGGTGGCCAAAGCCCCCCCCCCCCTTTTCATCCAAACCAAAATACCAGTTAGCCAGTTGGATTTACTCCTCCTCCTCCCCCCACTGCTAAAGAAGGAAACATGGCTAGCCAGGCAGAATGGAGGAGTTGGAGGAGTTCCCCGGAAGCACCCCAGAGCCATACCTGCTCTTCCTGGTGGTCTAGTGGTAAAAAGGACAGGAGTAGCCCTCCCTGCTCTTGCCCCATTGGTCTTCATGGCCAAAATGGCCACAATTATGAGATGCTGCCTTCTAGCCTCACGTTAGGGGGGCAGCACGGCAAGATCACAGCTATTTTTATGAGGACCAATAAAGAGGTCAGGAGCAAAGAACCAGTCCTGCCCTCCTGTATGGTCCTCACAAAGATGGCAGTGATCTCACAGTGCAGCCTCCTAGTTTGAGGCTAGAGGATAGCACCTCATCTTTAGATTCACAACTATGAAAATGATCTGAGCTGGGGGAACTAATCTTGCTTTTGTGGGGGGGGGGAATAGCAATGATAAGGGTATAGAGCTTATGAGTGCTTTGTTCACTCGATTGCTATCTGACCTCCTCATTACTTTACCGTGGAGGCCGGTGCTACTTGCCAATGCAGGTTTCAGGTCTCTTTGATAAATCCAAAATCACTGCAATATCTGCAAGGGAAAAGCTGGGAACATCCCCTGCAAACATTGTGGAGATTTTGGTCTTACTTGTGGCCTTTTGCAGCTATCATAAAAGGCTACCACAGTTTAGTTAACATGCCCCTAAATGCGTAACCCTAAGATTACTAAGGGATGTGTTTATTAAATGTTAACACGTGATAACAAATATTAATGTGTGCTAAGTTCCATTGCATTCATATAAAAAATGGGCCACGGTGGTACTCAGCATTTTTTGACATGCATCAATACATACTAAGGGGCTTGTTTACAAAGCCGCGGTAGCGATTCGCGATCGTTATCGGAGCCGCGGCCCCATTGAAATCAATGGGGCCGCGGCTCCGATAATGATCGCGAACCGCTACCGCGGCTTTGTAAACAAGCCCCTAAGTGTTAGTAAACATGGCCTTAAGTGTCCTAGTGTTAAAACAGCACTTGATGAATTGCCCTGTCTGAAATGGAAAGAGTATGAACTATTGTGGTAGTCCCGGTATAACGATACAACTATTGAGGATCTTTCTAGCTGACTCCTTAAAAGGAAATCTAGGGGAGGAATTGTGATGTCATAGAAGTTGTACGAAGGGGAGGTTTGGAGGGAAACATTCCTTTCTCTCATCTTTCTGTCAAGCTAACCTTAGGGGCCATAGAGCCTTCACTAATTAATGAGGTTCACCAGAGAACTAACAAGAGTAAAGAAGAATTTTTCCCAATCACCAGAGTAGTTACCTCCCAAGAACCAGGATGTGGCTTAAGGAGCTAAAGCAGAAGATCCTGCTGAGTGTATAATCCCACAAAGCGGGAAAGTAGAAAAGAGGTGTTGTCTATAAGGGACAGTACAGTCTTGAGTAAAGGAGGCACCTTTACACCATCCTTCTTGGCACCTGCAAAAAGAAACTGCCTGTGTGGCAGGCTATGGCCTATAATAGTCTGCAAATGTGAAAGGCCTGTAAGTTAGGCCCTGATTCCAACCCCCATCTCAGTAAAGAACCAAAGTCTGTAAAAGTTTGAGAAAACTGTTTTAAACTGCTTAATAAGAAGTTTTCATGAATGCATAAATCTTTCATTATTCTCTTGTGCTGTGAAAATAGAAATGTTTCAATACTTGCATTCCTAGAGCCAGAAACTACCTTGCAGTAGAGAAGTATCCAAACCTAGAAACTGCACCATTGTTAGAACAGTCCTAGAGGAGGGAGCTAGGTGCTAGGCCCAGGAGGGATCTCTGATTGGACAAACGTAGGGGGTGCTGGGGCCAATAGAAAGTTTGCATGTATCAAACTGAAGAGAAATGTATAAATGAATATGTTTCTGTAAAAACGTTGCTCAGTCCTTTTTGAAGCTTTGACTGTCTGGGCCTTGTGCACAATAAATTGGCTTGGACCCTATAAATTGACTCCTGGATTTATTCATTGTCTGCACTTCGCTGCTACATATTCTTGGTGCATTGGCCGGGAATGTGCGGATAGTGAATGGTGGTCAAGCGAATATTCCACGCAATTCGCCTCCAGGTTTGGCCCGGTCAGAACCGTGTCTGTCTGACCGCAGGGGAAACCTCAGGCACCGCCAGTCCCTTTGTATCGGAGAGGGTTCCACCCTGCCTCGGCAGACCACTGGGTCTGGCCGGCCAACACCTTTGAACCCGAGGGGGATCCAACCCAAGAACTGGTTTGGTATCAGGAACCGGATCCGGTGAGTAGACATTTTCTTGTTTAAAAGTCAGTGAAGCCTGGGGAAAGAGTCTTGCATGAGTGCGCGAGACTGATTTGGTATAGACTAACTGGGAAAATCTCGCATGAGTGCGCGAGACAAGAGAGCCTGATCACCTCTCATAAGGGCGGTCCTAGTACACTCCGCATAAGGGTTAGCGGAAGCCGAAGCCACCGACCCTTTGGTTGGGAATAGTCAGAAAACCTTGGGCATTTTGAAAAATGATTTCTTGTGATGGTATGATTGTCTGTGTGATTGAGAGGTCTTGAGACACAGACCGAGCGATAGCGGACTCCTGAGTAGCGCAGTTCATGGCCGGGCGACCGCACCCAGGTCGTGAAAAGGAGGAAGCGTGTGGTGTTTGTTCCCCTCAGTGTTTTGTGGGCTGTACGGACCCCTTACCTACAGCCATACTACCTACCCTTACTGTTTGTCATCTTGTATGTCATTACGTGTACGCCATTACGATTATGGGAGGGACGGAGTCCACGCAAACTCCGCTGGAATGTATGATCACGAATTTCCATAAAGGATTTTCAGGAGACTACGGCATAAGAATGTCTCCGTCTAGATTAAGAATGCTATGTGATAGGGAGTGGCCTGTGTTAGCTACTTCATGGCCCCGTGGGGGCAACTTTGATGTAGAAATAGTTTCTCGTATTCATCAGCTTGTACAAAAAGTGCACCCTGATCAGTTCCCTTACATAGATTCCTGGTTGGGTGTTTGTGAAAGTCAGCCCTCTTGGGTAAAGCGCTGCTATGAGGAACAGTGTAGAATATTAGTAGCAACCACTAGGGGGACACGGAAGGTTGAGGAGAGGAAGCCGCCTGTGTATTCCACCTCAGAGTCCCCAGAAAGTCTGGCCCGTTTACCCCAGTACCCACATAGCTTAGTTCCCCCAGCTCCGCTATCCGAAGCTGAACCTGATGAGGTACCTCAGCAATTACTGCTGCAGCAGCAAAAGAAGCCCACTTCCCTGAGTGATAGCCCCGAGTCTGGCCCAAGTACGTCAGGAGGGCCAGGGTCCTCTGATGAGACGGAAAGCAGAGGCTCTCCTGCCAGTTCAGGGTCACCAACCAAGGAAGCTTATACCTGGGAGCCGTTTGATTTAAGAAGTATAACCCCGAAGAAGAAGGAGAAAGCAGGGCGCCTAATGCCATTGCGTCAAGTGCCTGGTGTACCTATCCTAAATGAACAGGGCCAGATAGCACCAGGACCAACCAGTCTAGTCTACGTACCTTTTTCCACTACTGATTTATTAAACTGGAAAACGCATTATGCATCGTATACAGCAAAACCCCAGGAATTGACAGAATTAATGTCTAGTATAATGCAAACTCATCAGCCTACCTGGGCCGACTGTCGCCAGCTCCTGTCTACTCTCTTTACTACTGAGGAGCGAGCGTGGATTGTGCAAGCAGCCATCCACTGGTTAGAAGAGAATCCCATAGAGGGGGGGGGGGGGATCTGAATCTCCCACAAGCAGACGCCGCAGCTTTCCCGAATGAAGATCCTAGATGGGACCCGAATGATGACAGGGGGGCAGCGGCCCTAACGCGATTTCGCCAGGCCTTGCTGCAGGGCCTGAGGAAGGGAGGCCAGAGGGCCATGAATATCGGGAAGGTATCTGAAGTTATCCAGGGTCCAGATGAGAGCCCAGCGGCCTTTTATGAGTGGTTGTCTGAAGCCTATAGATTGTATACCCCATACGATCCCGCCTTTCAGGAGAATTTGCGCATGGTAAATGCAGCCTTTGTCAGTCAGTCCCAGAGAGACATAAAACGAAAATTGCAGAAACTGGATGGATTTGCGGGTATGAATACAGCACAGTAAATGGAAGTCGCTCAGAAAGTATTTGTGAATCGTGAAAATGAACGTGACAGAGAAAGTGAACGAAAGATGAAGAAGGCAGCAGATCTTCTTGCTGCCGCTTTAGTTGAACGACGTGGAGGAGGTTTTCCTAACCAAAGGACTAGGGAACATGGAAGAGGCCGCGGAAATAGCAGGCCTCCATTGGGTGCAAATCAGTGCACCCATTGCAGAGAAGAAGTACATAGGAGAAATGAATGCCCGCATCTTGACTCCACCCCCAGGAGGGGAGGAGGGAGTCCCTGGAGAACAGGAGGCCGATTTCAGAATTGTGGAGGAATGAACCGAGCACAGTTCCAGCGAGAGAGAGAAGAAGCCATTGAGGGAGTGGCAGTAGCAACGGGCTATGACATTGATGAAGTGGATGAGGACTAAGCCAGACCGGGCTCCAAATTCACCCTGGGTCCCCAGGAGCCTATGGTCAGTTTGAAAGTAGGGGACCAATATATGGACTTTAGGTAGATACAGGAGCAGAACATTCAGTGGTGGCAAAGCCAGTGGCTCCTCTTTCCTCTCGATCTGTCACTATTGTTGGGGCCACAGGGAACAGGGCCACTAAGCCATTCCTGCAGAACCGTATGTGTGAACTAGGGGGACAGAAGATAACGCACCAGTTCTTGTATATGTCTGAGTGCCCTATTCCACTTCTGGGCTGAGATATGCTTGCAAAGTTCAGGCACAAATATCCTTTGCTGAAGGGGGAGAAATGCAAATGACTGTGAACCCAAAGCCTGCTGGATTGATGGTGCTAACTGTTCCCAGAGAAGAAAAATGGTGGTTCTATAGTTCACCTCCAATCAAGTCAACCAGTTCCTGTATACCTACCAATCTCATAGCCCTGCCTGAAGTATGGGCAGAAGATAATCCACCTCGCCTAGCGAAGAACATAGCCCCTGTCATTGTCACCCTCAAGCAAGGAGTGGAACCAGTGCACGTGAAGCAGTATCCTCTTCCCCGACCAGCCATTGATGGAATCCATTGCCATCTGATGAAACTGTTGAAGTATGGACTTCTCAAAGAGTGCCAGTCGCCTTAGAACACTCCTCTTCTCCCAGTTAAGAAACCTAGGACAGGGGATTACCGCCCAGTACAAGATCTGAGGCGGGTAAATGATGCAGTTGAAACTATACACCCAGTAGTACCAAATCCTTATACTCTCTTGGGACTGATCCCCGCTGAGGCTACACATTTCACCGTCCTGGACCTGAAAGATGCCTTTTTCTGTATACGCCTAGCCCCCACCAGTCAACTTTTGTTCGCTTTTGAATGGCAAGACCCCACAACAGGGAGGCGGGGCCAACTCACTTGGACTCGATTACCTCAAGGATTCAAGAATTCACCCACTCTCTTCAGTGCTGCCCTGAATCAAGATCTTACAAGTTACTCAGTGAACCCAGGACAAAGGGTTCTCCTTCATATGTGGATGACCTACTCATAGCCACCAATTCAGAAAGTGAATGTCTACAAGCCACCAGTGAACTTCTGTACCTTTTGAACGAGGCTGGATACAAAGTCTCACGAGCTAAGGCGCAACTATGTCAAACTGAAGTTAAAAACCTAGGGTTCCAGTTGTCCAGTGGAATTCAACGTTTGGGACCTGAACGCAAAGAAGCTGTATGCAGTATTCCCATTCCAACCACCAGGAGGCAAGTAAGAGCCTTCCTGGGGTCCACAGGATACTGTCGCATCTGGATCCCCAATTTTGCGCTGCTAGCAAAACCATTGTATCAAGTTACCAAAGGAATGTAAAAGTCTCCACTGGAGTGGGGACCTGAACAGGATGCAGCATTCCAATCTCTGAAAAGCGCTCTGATGTCATCACCAGCTCTGGATCTCCCAGATGTCCAGAAGCCTTTCCATCTATACGTCCATGAGTCACAAGGAAATGCGTTGGGAGTACTGACCCAATCTCTTGGATCTTGGCAACGGCCAGTAGCCTACTTGTCAAAACAGTTGGATGTGGTAGCAAGAGGTTGGCCCCCTTGTTTGAGAGCTGTTGCAGCAACAGCCCTTTTAGTGAACGAAGCAGACAAGCTCACTCTGGGACAGAATCTTCAAGTGACTGTGCCGCACTCTGTCCTGACCCTCATGGAACACAAAGGAAGTTTCTGGCTAACGAATTCACGAATGTTGAAATATCAGAGCATGCTGTGCAAAAATCCCCAAATACAGTTAAAAGTCAGTCAAGCTCTGAATCCTGCTACGTTGTTCCCAATTGGTCCTGGGCCCCCTGATCATGACTGTTTAGAAACTATGGACACTGTATTTTCAAGTCACCCAGATTTAACTGATGTTCCTCTGGAGGATCCTGAACAGACTTTCTTTGTAGATGAAAGCAGTCTTGTCATTAATGGACATCGTTGTGCTGGATATGCAGTGGTGACCCTTGATCTGGTAGTTGAGTCCTCAGCTTTGGCCCCAGGAACTTCAGCGCAGAAGGCTGAACTGATAGCTCTCACTAGAGCACTGACATTAGGAGAAGGACTCCGTTTAAATGTGTACACAGATTCCAAGTATGCCTTTACCACTTTGCATGCACATGGAGCCTTGTATAAAGAGCGAGGGTTGATCACCTCAGGAGGCAAGTCCATTAGGTATGGGCCCGAGATATTGATATTATTAGATGCTGTATGGGCCCCTAAGCAAGTTGCAGTCATGCATTGTTGAGGACATCAGGCAGGAGCAGGAGAAGTTACCCGAGGAAATAGGTTTGCTGATGCCACTGCCCGAAAAGCAGCCACAACTGGACGAGTTGTGACCCAAGACACTTCAGTGCAAGCAGCCTTATTCCCCATGCCCCTAAGCTCATGGGCTCCCCGATACACTACAAAAGAGTTAGATTATTTCTGTGAAAAGGAGGGAGGGGTCCTAACAGAAAAAGGTTGGATAGTGCTGCCACCTCCAGAGGGTAGCTCACCTCCAGGTCCTACAGTCATTCCTGAAGCATTAGGGCCAGCTTTTGTTCATGCTTTTCATCAGGCCACACATTATGGGAAAACGGCCATGGAAAGAGCCCTAAGACCCCATTTTTGCATCTCGCTACTAGGACCCCTGTCTACTTCAGTGGCACAGCAATGTTTGACATGTGCCAAGAATAATGCTAGGCAAGGTCCTGTTCCACCCCCAAGAGTTCAGTCAGTAGGGGTGGCCCCTATGAGTGATATTCAGGTGGATTTTACTGAAATGCCACAAACAAAAGGATATCACTACCTGTGAGTTCTAGTTTGCACATTTTCTGGGTGGGAAGAAGCCTGTCCCACCCGAACTGAGAAGGCTCGAGAAGTCACTAAAATACTGCTCCATGAGATTATTCCTCGATTTGGAATACCATTGACTATAGGGTCAGACAATGGACCCTCATTTGTGTCCCAAGTGACTCAACAGTTAGCTCGAGCTCTACAGATAGAATGGAAGCTGCACACTGCCTATAGACCCGAGAGTTCAGGGAAGGTAGAACGCATGAATAGAACCCTGAAATCTCAGTTGACCAATCTTTGCCAAGAAACACACCTAAAGTGGCTCCAGGTTCTCCCTATAGCCCTTCTTAGGATACGTTCTGCCCCAACCAAGTCTTTGGGAGTTTCCCCTTTTGAAATTTTGTATGGGCGACCCCCACCCATTGTACAAGGGATAAAAGGAGATATGAGACAAATTGGATCTGAAATAACTAGACAAGAACTACTGGCTTTAGGTTCTGTTTTGCAGAGTCTTCATACCTGGGTGCAAGATCAATTGCCCATCAACCTAACAGAGCCTCTGCATCCCTTCAAGCCAGGAGTGTCAGTGTGGATCAAAGAGTGGAGAAAGACCCCGCTGGTGCCGCATTGGAAGGGACCTTATGTTGTCATCTTGTCAATCCCAACTGCAGTAAAAGTCACAGAGCTCGAACCCTGGATCCATCACAGTCGGGTGAAGCCGGCAGCTGCTCCTGAACCTGGTCAATGGACCTCAGTAAATGACCCTGAGACTCCATTTTGACTCACATTGCGGAGACAACCAGCATTGTAAGAATCTTCAGAATCTACAATCCCATCCATGACACGCAAGAGTGGCAGTCGAAGCAGAGAAGAAGAAAGAAACTCTACAAGCTCAACATACCCAATATTCCAGTTGACCTCCAAAGACTGTAATCACAATGTTCTTCCACTATTGCCTTGTGGGAGTGGTGGTCCTGGGATTCCTGGAAAAGACTTTTGCCTTACTCCCTTGTGAGGCTTGTATAACTACCACCCGAACTGGACTGAAGGTCACTCAGACTTTACTTTATCATTCCTACTATACTTGCACTGCTATAGTAAGCTGGTGTGTGTATAATGGTACAGAGTTAAATATCTGTACGAAAGGGAAAAGTAAGACTTGTTACAACCCCCGGCAGAACCCCTCTTATTATGTACTTGAGATACGATGGAATGATGAGGATGGAGCCCTCATAAATGCCACACGACAGCTTCCTGATCCCACGAAGCATGTTACCCTGAATTTTGATGCTTGTGAGGTGATCAACAGAAATGTCTATCACGTGTGGATATTGGGAGCATACCTACTACTATGATGATAAATATATGTGTCCTGAAGGAGCATATGGATGGGGAAACTGTACTGGGAAATCTTCCCCAACCGTCTACAGTACATCATCCAAAGATGCTTACTACTGTCCCAAGTGGGAATGCGTGTATTATGCTACTTGGACTGGTGCGCCTATGGGACGAGATGGAGATAATCGAGTGGCTATCTTGGAAAAATTGTCATTACCAGAACCTAAGAAATGTAAGAAAGGTGCCTGTAATCCAGTGCGACTCATCATACTTAACCCTAGCCAATGGAAGCAGGGGTACAGATTTGGGTTACGGATAGCAGGAGGAGGCATAGATCCTGGAACTTTTATACATATACAGCTGAATACTAAGACTCATGCATCTGCACCTTATCGAATACATCACTCTTTCTATGAAGCCATGAAAGCGGAGTTTGAGATTCCTTATGCCTCCCAAAACTTGTTCATTGAGCTCGCCGGGGCAGTAGCATCTAGTCTCCACATTTCGGAATGCCTCTTCTGTGGAGGGGCTAAGATGGGAGACCAATGGCCCTGGGAGGCACAAGAAGTGAACTATTCTATGCCTTATAATCAGATTGATTTACATCAGACTACTAGTGAGTGGGTACTGGCCCATCCCATTGTTGGTAATTTGTGTTTTGCTCGTTTTGGACCACAGTTTGCTATGGAAGTTGGACAGCTGATCTGTCTCAATCAGAAGTTCTACAACAGTACCACTAAGAAGACGTCCTGGTGGTCAGGAATTAACGCTTCAGAACCCTCCAACCCCTTAGTTTGTTTCCCTAATCTTGCCAGCATCTGGACTAAGCTAGCATCTTATAATGCCTGGCAAGCACCACCTGGACTGTACTGGATTTGTGGAACCCGAGCATATGCTAGGCTTCCTCACCACTGGGGAGGGGCATGTGCCTTGGGAACCATACGACCTTCCTTCTTCCTTTTGCCTACATCCCATGGAGAACTGGGTTTTCCCGTGTACAGGAGTCGACAGAAACGAGAAGTCTTGAAAATAGGCCAATGGGACAAATGGAAGGATGAGGAGTATCCACCTGAGAGAATCATTTCATACTATGGACCTGCTACTTGGGAGCAAGATGGTACATGGGGATATCGTACTCCTGTGTATATGATAAATCGTATTAAACGCTTACAAGCTGTTGTTGAAATAATAACCAATGAAACCAGTAAAGCACTAACTCTTTTAGCTAAGCAGAGTACACAAATGTGTACAGCTATTTATCAGAATCGTTTAGCTCTAGATTATTTGTTAGCAGCTGAAGGTGGAGTGTGTGGGAAGTTGAATTTAAGTAACTGTTGTTTGCAGATTGATAATAATGGACATGTTGTTGAAGATATAGCTACTCAAATGCGCACACAAGCATATGTGCCTGTTCAGACCTGGCATGGCCTGAAGCTTGATGGGTGGTTTGGTTCAGCATTTTCATGGTTAGGTGGTATGAAGACCCTCGTGTTTATTGTATTACTCATATTAGCTGTATGCTTGTTTCTCCCATGTCTCCTACCCCTTTGCTTACGCATGATAACCTCAGTTATTGTTAACACTGTAGAACAGAAGGCAGCTACGAAGATATTGGCTATGTGGCAATACTCCCCAATATCCCAAAATGATGCTGTTACGCAAGTTTAATATGTGATTTAATTCTCACCCTTTCTCACTAGTGGGTGAGAATAATCAAAGGGAGGAATGTGGCAGGTTATGGCCTATAATAGTCTGCAAATGTGAAAGGCCTGTAAGTTAGGCCCTAATTCCAACCCCCATCTCAGTAAAGAACCAAAGTCTGTAAAAGTTTGAGAAAACTGTTTTAAACTGCTTAATAAGAAGATTTCATGAATGCATAAATCTTTCATTATTCTCTTGTGCTGTGAAAATAGAAATGTTTCAATACTTGCATTCCTAGAGCCAGAAACGACCTTGCAGTAGAGAAGTATCCAAACCTAGAAACTGCACCATTGTTAGAACAGTCCTAGAGGAGGGAGCTGGGTGCTAGGCCCAGGAGGGATCTCTGATTGGACAAATGTAGGGGATGTTGGGGCCAATAGAAAGTTTGCATGTATCAAACTGAAGAAAAATGTATAAATGAATGTGTTTCTGTAAAAACGTTGCTCAGTCCTTTTTGAAGCTTTGACTGTCTGAGCCTTGTGCACAATAAATTGGCTTGGACCCTGTAAATTGACTCCTGGATTTATTCATTGTCTGCACTTCGCTGCTACACCTGGATGTCTGTGATATAATCTAGAGCATAAGGGAGTTCTCTGGATCCCAGAAACCTACCAATAAAATGGAATGTGGAGTATCATTTACAGATCCACAGGAAGAAGCAAAGGAGAGTATTCTACCAAGAAATGTGATTAATGTCTTGAAGGACTAGAAAAGGGGACTGCTACTTCTGGAGAGAGATCTGCAATTGTGAGTATATACTTCTGGGGATTTTCTGAAAGGAATTCTTTCTATTAAAGCTATTTAATCTGTGAACCCACTATTTTTTGTTAAATCAGTCAGGGCCTAGTATCAGCAAAGTACTTTTAGTTTAAATTTAAAACACAGAAGAGAGCTTTCTGGTTACATTTGGAACCCAGGAGAGAGCTTGTAGTTTAAATTTAATAGTCACTCAGGGCCTAGCATCAGCAAAGTACTTTTAGTTTAAATTTAAAACACAGAAGAGAGCTTTTTGGTTAAATTTAGAACCCAGCAGAGAGCTTGTAGTTTAAATTTCATATTAAGTTAGAGCCTAGCAGCAGCAAAGAGCTATAATTTAAATCAAATAAGAATATAAATTAGCACAAAAGGCAAAACAGGGTCAGTACTCTTTGAGCAGCAAATAAAGTCTTCTAGAGACCTTTACAAAGAGGCCTTCTACCTAGGGGGCAAGAGACCTGTGAAACTTTTTCAATAGGTGTTAACACCAGGTGGCAGGTCAAAAGGCCATTTTGAAAGACTCCTTCTATCCAAGCAAGTACTGTTAATCATCCAGGACGTTGGTCACAGCTTACCTCAGCAGCACAGGCATAAATAGCTCAACCAGAGCTCTGTGATCCTCAGTCTTGAAGGACTAGAAAAGGGGACTGTTACTTCTGGAGAGAGATCTGCAATTGTAAGTATATACTTCTGGGAATTTTCTGAAAGGAATTCTTTCTATTAAAGCTATTTAATCTGTGAACCCACTATTTTTTGTTAAATCAGTCAGGGCCTAGTAGCAGCAGTTTAAGTTTCAATTTAAAACACAGAAGAGAACTTTCTGGTTGCATTTCATACTCAACAGAGAGCTTGCAGTTTTCATTTAATAGTCACTCAGGGCCTAGTATCAGCAAAGTACTTTTAGTTTAAATTTAAAACACAGAAGAGAGCTTTCTGGTTAAATTTGGAACCCAGCAGAGAGCTGTAGTTTAAATTTAATAGAGACTCAGGGCCTAGCATCAGCAAAGTACTTTTAGTTTAAATTTAAAACACAGATAAGAGCTTTCTGGTTAAATTTAGAACCCAGCAGAGAACTTGCAGTTTAAATTTCATAATAAGTTAGAGCCTAGCAGCAGCAAAGAGCTATAATTTAAATCAAATAAGAATATAGATTACCTCAGCAGCACAGGACAGGGTACTGTGTAGCAGACCTCTTTTAATGGGAGACAGCCAACATGGCTTTAGACAAGGAAGATCTTGTCTTACTAATCTGTTATGTTTTTGAAGGTGTGAATAAACAGGTGGTGAGTCGGTTGATATAGTGTATCTGGACTTTCAGATAGCCTTTGACAAGGTCCCTCATCAGAGACTTTTGGCAAAACTAGAGTCATGGGATAGGAGGCAGTGTACTACTGTGGATCAGGAACTGGTTAAAAGATAGAAAGCAGAGGGTTGGGCTAAATGGCCACTTTTCCCAGTGGAGAAAGGTGACTAGTGGAGTACCCCAGGGATCTGTGCTGCGTCCGCTGCTTTTTGGCATATTCATAAATGACCTAGAAAGTGGAATAACGAGTGAGGTTATCAAATTTGCAGATGACACAAAACTATTTAAAGTTGTTAAAACCCAGGAGGATTGCGGAAAATTGCAAGAGGATCTTGATAAACTGGAAGATTGGGCATCAAAATGGCAGATGAAATTTAATGTGGACAAGTGCAAAGTTATGCACCTAGGGAAGAACAACCCAAACTATGGTTACACGATGCAAGGTTCCACATTAGGAACCACCACCCAGGAAAAAGATTTAGACGTCATTGTGGATAACATGTTAAAACCCTCGGCCCAGTGTGCAGCGGCAGCCAAGAGAGCAAATAGAATGCTAGGTATCATAAGGAAAGGAATGGAAAATAAAACAAAAGATATTATAATGCCTCTATATCGTTCCATGGTGAGACCGCACCTTGAATATTGTGTGCAATTCTGGTCGCTGTATCTTAAAAAGGATATAGCGTTATTAGAAAAGGTTCAGAGAAGAGCCACCAAAATGGTAAAGGGGATGGAAGGATACTCCTATGAAGAAAGGCTAAAAAGGTTAGGGCTCTTTAACCTGGAAAAGAGACGGCTGAGGGGAGATATGATAGAAGTCTATAAATTAATGAACGGAGTGGAACAGGTAAATGTAGATCGATTGTTTACATTATCAGAATATAGAAAGAATAGGGGACATGCAATGAAGCTATAGGGTAAACTATTTAAGACTAATAAAAGAAAATATTTTTTCACTCAACGTGTAATCAAACTTTGGAATTTGTTACCAGAGGATGTAGTACAGGCTGTTAGTGTAGCTGGGTTTAGAAAAGGTTTGGACAAGTTCCTGGAGGAAAAGTCCATAAACCATTATTAAGAAGGGACTCAGTATATCAATGCTTGACCCAATACAAGCATTGCGGAACCTGTGTCTTTTGGGGAAACTGCTAGGTACGTATGACCTAGATTAGCCACTGTTGGAAACAGGATACTGGGCTTGATGGACTTGGTCTGACCCAGTATGGCATATCTTATATTCTTATGTTCTTATTTAGAAGGAACAAAAGAAGTTAATCCAGCTGAAGGAACCCACCAAAGAAAAGAAAATGAAGAGAGGAGAATACAGAAGAAGACAGCCAATTTAATTGCCAGCATCGAACACCAGCCCCCTCCCCCCAACAAACACCACACAGGGACCAGATAAACATATATACTGTAAGTGCTGATCCTGGCATTGTTATACTCATACATGTACAATATTTAACAGCTCTGGGAAAACGGAGAGCACCACTGCATATACAAATAATGTTAATTTTATTTACTGGTTAGACTAGCTGACTATCGAACACTATATATTTGTCATAGGCTGAAAAAATATTGAGAGGAGAAAATGCCATAAACATTCCATTAATGCCCTCCACTCTACACATAGACATGTCTATGAACAGCTGGTCACCCCAAAACATACCCACCTCTCTTCTGGCCTCTGGCAACTCTTGGTCCTGAATTAATGACTCTTCACCCAGGCAGGTTTGACAAGGCCTGAACACTGTCACACTTGCCAATATTTGTTAAAGAAGCAATTCTGATTCTAAATGATGTGACACGTGGAAAGGCTATATATGTAAATATATAATTATAGAGAACGTAGCCAGTTTTATTCTGGAAACATGGCAGGTACCTTGTCAGAAAAGCACAGTTGTGGTCAACATTATTGACACCCTTGCAGTTCAACCCCTTAATGTCCATTATCTCCTAAAAAAAAGTGGCCAGTGAAATGACTTTGGACTATATATGCACATATATTTGACACATAAAAGAATCAAATGCAAGAAGACCAATTAGAAAAGGAAATAGTAGGAAATAGTATAAAAACTGAGACATTGCCAGGGCATGATTATTCACCCCCTCAATTGATTTCCTTAATCACCCAATTTATAAGAACTGGCTAAACTATCCCAAAACAATGAGTAAAGAATATGTGTAATTTTTGCATGCTGGATATGTTTGTTAAACAGCAGCAGATTGAGATCTAGACAGATGGCGACTCATAGCCGAAAATCTGGTGGGTGAGAAGAGTCTTTATAGCTGCAGAATGAAGATCAATTACAGCGGATTCAAATTGCAAGTGGCTGGGTTTTGAGCCAGAAGAGTCAGATCTATTATCATCACCACTGTTGGACTGAAACAAACATCCGAATCTCCTAAGTGTTACAGCATTGATTTATTCATGCTTTGCAGCAATATTTTAAAGTTTAAGATTGGGGAAGTTAGACCCTATGAAATACACAAGTTTAAGTTTTGAAATTAGAACGGCAGCTGTTTGTGCGGCCATGTCCGGTCTTTAGACCTTTTTTGGGAGGTCTTTTCTAATAAAATAAAAAGGAGGGCTTACTGCACGAGAGGAAATTCCCCTCATGGTGTGCGAGCCAACAAAAATTACACATATTCTTTACTCATTGTGTTGGGATAGTTTAGCCGGTTCTTATAAATAGGGTAATTAAGGAAATCAATTGAGGGGGTGGATATTTATAGGTTGATTTCAAGGGTTTTTGGTGATAGATTTTGAATAGGGCGTGATTATTGGCACCCTTATAAACAATTCAAATCAGTTTGAACAGAAGAATCACATTACCATTGCAGTTAAATTAGATGGACCTGTGATCAATTGTCAGTACTTCCATGACTTGAATCAACCAATGAATGATGATTCTAATGTTTAAAATGCCCACATTCACTCCCTGTTCCATTTTCATAATTGTGAAGACAAGAGAGCTGCCTGAGACAGTCAGAAAAGCCATTGTCATCAAACATCAAACTTCAAAGAGTACAAGACTATATCCAAAGACCTTGGGATTCCTTACAATGCTATTAAGATGTTTTCTGTTCATGGAACTGTCAAGAACCTCCCAGGATGTGTTGGGAAGACTAAAATTAATCCAAGAAGTCTTCAAATGTTAGTGTAAACTGTTGGAAAAACACTACGTACAACATCCAAAGAGCTTAAGGCTGACTTTGAGCAATCTAGAGTGGTAGTTTCAACGTGCAGCATATGCCGGCAATAAACAAAGAAAGACTTCATGGGGGAAGTCCAAGGAGAACCCCACTGCTCAAAGACAGACATAAAAAGGCACACCTGATCTTTGCTCAAATCCACCTTGAGAAACCACAATCCTTCTGGGAAAATGTTCCATGAACAGATGACAATGCAGACCAGCGATACATTTACGTCCTTCTAACTGCGATAGTGGCGTGCGGATTCAACTGTGAAGTTTTCGTGCCGATGAGTATTTCAGATTATTATATTATTGTGATGTAGCACTGAGTAGTGTACATATTTCATGATTCTTCATTGGTAATTTTAACCATATTTTGAATAAAAGGGAAGTTACGCTTCAAGAGAGGATTTCCTCCCATGGCTACAACTTCCGACAAAAATATTTGCTGATTTGGTTACTTTTGATGTCAGTACTGGGCAAAATGATAGAAATCATTAGAAAGAACAAAATTACTGAACCATGTAGATAGTCATGGTTTAATGGGAGAATGCCAAAATAGCTTTAGCCAAGGAAGGTCTTGTCTTATTAATCTGTTATATTTTTTTGAAGGTGTGAATAAACAGGTAAGACAAAGGTGAACCGGTCGATATAGTGTATTTGGATTTTCAGAAAGCCTTTGACAAGGTCCCTCATGAGAGACTCTTGGTGAAATTAAAAAGTCATGGGATAGGGGGCAGTGTACTATTGTGGATCAGGAACTGATTTAAAACTAGAAAGCAGAGGGTAGGGCTAAATGGCCAATTTTCCCAATGGAGAAATGTGAATCTCCAGGAACAAGCAGGAATGAGTCTTCACATATGGGTATCGTCGGTACCGACGGAGCCTGCGCGGGAACGCTCCCAAGCGTCCAGAAAGAAAGCTTTTGGGAGCATCCCACAGTGCCTGCGCGCTGCCTTCCCACCTTTCCCAACCGCCTCTCTCCAGTTCTTCTTTTCCGCGGAGCCAGCAGGTCGTGTTCCTGTCACCGCTGAAGAAGTTCTTTATATTTCTTTATTTCTTTGGTCGCGCATCTGCCTTCTTCGACGTCGGACCGGTACCGCCGGTCTTTTCTTCTTTCTTCTTTAAAAAAAACAACAAAAAACTACCATTTCCCACTTCTGTGCATTTTTTCCTTTTGGGCCTTAGGCCTAGAAAAATTTTCCTCATGGAAAAGCCCGCTTCCGGGTTTAAAAAGTGCACGAAGTGCAGCGGTACTATTTCTATCACTGACACCCATGACTGGTGTCTAAAATGTTTGGGTCCTGACCACTCCATCACCGATTGTGAGTCCTGTTCCATGATGTCTAAAAGAGGTCGACAGAATCGAGCGGCCAAGCTCAATTCCCTGTTTCCCTCTGATGCAGCTTCGGTGGCATCGACATCTTCCAGGGCTTCTTCTTCCTCCCATGGATCTCAAGTAACCAAACATAAGTCCAGCCGGTCCTCGAAGGGTAGATCTCCCTCTAAGTATCGCGATGCCTCCGGGCTTGCTCTCGAGGATCCCGCACTGGCAAAATTACCCCGGCGGGAAGTTCCGGCTTCCAAAGCTTTATCTATGGGTCACAGGTTGACATCGATGGCTCGGCCTCGACCGATCACCTGTTGCCATGTTCTGGGGTACCGGTGGTTTCCACTGGTGCCGACATCCAGACATTGGTTGCGTCGATGGATCAGAATATTCTGACCATGCAGCGTGCCATTACGGCATTCATACAAGCTGTGATGCCTCCGGTACTGCAACAAACTCCGTTGTCGGTACCGGTTCTGGCACCGGCACCGATATCGGTACCAGTGCCGGTACCGATTGCATCGACATCGGCTTCGGTGTTGACTGCAGCGGTACCCTGTTCTGTGATGCCCATCGGTACCGAATCGGTACCGATCACTCCCGATGTCGATACCACTCGGTACACGTATCAGGCTCTGCAGGAGCATCCAGACAGGCGATACTTCGATTCTTCCAAAGACTCTGATGAATCAGAGGCTTCTGTCGAAGCAGCGGTACTCCTTCCTCAGGAGCCCTCTTCTCCAAAAAGAAGAATGTCTCCTCCAGAAGACTTGTCTTTTCAAGACTTCATTAGGGAAGTGGCCAGGGGCCTCTCCATTTCAGTGGCCCCTGAATCAGAGCCTAGAGCCAAGAAATTGGATATTTTACGATATCCTAAGGCTCCTAAAGAGGCAGCTACTTTACCAATTCATGAGATCCTTTATGATCACATGTTGGGCATATGGGAGACACCTCTCACTACCTCCCCTCATTCTCGTAGGTTGGACACCATGTACCGTGTTCCTCCTTGTCCTGGCTTTCATAAGACTCAGCTTCCTCACCACTCTATTGTGGTGGAGTCTCCTATGAAGAAGATAAAGAGTGCAAAACGACACTCATCTAATCCTCCAGGAAGAGAATTCAGAACCTTGGATGCTTTTGGCCGGAGAATTTTCCAGGCCAATATGCTTGCTGCCAGAATCAACTCCTATAGTCTCTATATGGGGATGTTTCTAAAGGAAGTTACAGATCATCTGCAAACTTTATCTCCTTTTATCTCAGAAGATAAAAGGGAGGAGTTTCTCACCTGGCTTAAACATGCCCAGGATGTTTCCAAATTTTCCAGCCATGCAGCCTTTGACTCTTTTGAGTGTGCCAGCAGAGCCTTGGCTATTGCCATAGGTGCACGCAGAGTTACTTGGTTACAAGCTTCTGATTTGGAACCCTGGGTCCAGGATGGATTAGGAAATCTTCCTTGTACAGGTGAAAACCTTTTTGGCAAGGATTGGCAAGCAAAGGCCACGCAGATGGATGCTGAGAATTCTGCCTTAGATAGACTTTCAAAGTCTACTTCTGCTCCTGTTAGAAAAAGGTTATTCAAAAAGGCTTTCTTTCCCAAAAAGGAGAAATATTATCCTGTTTATGGTCAGCAGGCATCTTCTGCAGGTCGTTTTGCTGCAAAGCGTCGGCAACAACCTAAACAAGCCAAGCCTAAGGCTGCAAGGACTGCTACGGCCCAACAGCCTCAGCCTCCTCAGGGCCTTTGACTTACATCTAGAGAACTTAGCCTTTCTGGCTCTAGAAGAACCAGAGCCTCTCACCATTCCAGGAAGGTTAGCCCACTTTGCTCCCAGATGGGAACAAGTCACGGCAGAGCAATGGACCCTCTCCATGATAAGGGAGGGGTACAAGCTTCATTTCTTAAACCTTCCTCCTCACACCATGGTGAGACAGTTCAATTCTCCAACATCTCTCCTCAACCTTCTGGGTCAGGAGATTGCTACCCTTCTTGCCCAAAGGGCAATAGAAGAAGTACCCCTTCTTCAACAGGGCTCAGGGTTTACTCCCCCTATTTTCTTATCCCAAAGAAAACAGGGGGCTATAGACCCATATTAGATCTCAGAGAATTGAACAAGTTTCTATGCAAGGAGAAATTCAAGATGATTTCTCTCGGTGCTCTCCTTCCATACCTTCAGAGTCAGGATTGGCTTTGTTCTCTAGATCTCAAGGATGCGTACACCCATATCCTCATCCATCCAACACACAAAAGGTTCCTTCAGTTCCTTTATCAAGGAAAGCACTACCAGTACAGAGTGCTTCCTTTCGGTCTGGCCTCTGCTCCAAGAGTGTTCACAAAATGCATGGCAGTAGTAGCTGCATTTCTACGCACTCTAGGAATATTTGTATTCCCATATCTGGACGACTGGCTCATTCGAGCT
The DNA here is from genome assembly GCA_033557465.1 of Ichthyophis bannanicus. Lineage (NCBI taxonomy): Eukaryota > Metazoa > Chordata > Amphibia > Gymnophiona > Ichthyophiidae > Ichthyophis > Ichthyophis bannanicus. The sequence continues at coordinate 521,856,382 of CM066032.1, read as the reverse complement.
CCATCCCAGTCAGAGGCCCAGACTTCCCTAGCCTGCACAAGGCGTGTTCTTCAGTATCTGGGACTTGTAATAAACATCCCAAAATCCCATCTCACCCCTACTCAGTCAGAGTTCATAGGGGCCTTGCTGGATACCACAACTGCAAGGGCCTATCTTCCCCAGGCCTGTTGCCTACGCTTGGTGCAGTTAGCCTCACAAATTCAGTTAAAGTCCCATTTAACTGCTCGAGAAATGTTACAACTGTTAGGCCACATGGCATCCACCGTGCATGTGGTTCCTTACGCTCGCCTTCACATGAGGGCAGCTCAGTGGACTCTGTTCACCCAATGGACCCAGGCATCAGAGTGCCTGTCAGACAAAATAGCAACCTCCAGTCGCCTCTTCTGGTCTCTCCAGTGGTGGACGTCCACTCAAAATCTGTTGCTGGGGTCCCCCTTTCAACTGTCGCTACCCCAAGCAAGCCTTACAACAGATGCCTGTCCAAGGGGTTGGGGAGCTCATCTACAAGATCTCTCCACCCAGGGCATCTGGTCTCCACAAGAGACATCTCTACATATCAACCTCTTGGAGCTCAGAGCAATTCTTCTAGCTCTCAGAGTCTTCCACACCCTGCTCAGCTACAAGACAGTCCTCATCCACATGGACAACCAAGTAGCCATGTCCTACGTGAACAAGCAGGGCAGGACTGGCTCTCTGTCGCTTTGCAACGAAACTTTGAGATTGTGGGCCTTCGCCAAAGAGCATCAAATTCATCTCGTGGCAGTGTATCTTCCAGGGGTTCAAAACTCTTGGGCAGACAGATTCAGTCGAGTTCTGCTTCCACACGAATGGTCCCTCCATGGGGACCAGATAGCCAGGATCTTTCGAATTTGGGGAACCCCAGACATAGACCTGTTTGCAAGTCCGTGGAATGCCAAACTTCCCCGGTTCTGTTCCAGGATTCCGTGTCAGGGAGTTCAGGCCAAGGATGCCTTCCTCCTTCATTGGGGGCAAGACTTCCTCTATGCCTTTCCACCCATTCCCCTAATTCCCAAGACACTGTTCAAACTTCAGAGAGACAAGGGGTCTATGATCCTCATAGCACCACATTGGCCACGCCAGGTGTGGTACCCTCTACTTCTGCATCTCTCTCAAGCTCCCTCCCTGGACTTGGGATCTGCTCCAGACCTCCTGTCCCAGGAGGAGGGAACGTTTTGGCACCCAAATCCCCAGTCTCTTCACCTCAGAGCCTGGTTGCTGAAGGCCTAGACCTTCAAGATTTGCATCTTTCACAGCAGGTGAAGGATATCCTTCATGCTTCCAGAGAGCCTTCCACTAGACGTTCCTATGCTTTTAAATGGAAAAGGTTTACAATTTGGTGTGCACAGAAGGATCTTAACCCCCTTGCAATACCTCTGAATTCTTTACTAGAGTATTTGCTGCATTTATCCCATTCAGGCCTTAAAACGAATTCAGTAAGAGTCCATTTGAGTGCTATTGCAGCATCCCTTAAGCCTCTCAATGGACAGCCTATTTCCTCTCATCCTCTTATTGCAAAATTCATGAGAGGCCTTCTTTTAACTAAACCTCCCGTTAGACCACTTCCAGTGGCATGGGACTTGAATTTGGTTCTTGGTCAGCTTATGAAGCCACCCTTTGAACCCTTAGCCACTACCTCCTTGAAATTTCTTTCCTGGAAGGTTACTTTTCTCATTGCAGTCACCTCAGCTCGCCGCATCAGTGAGCTGCAAGCCTTGGTGGCTAATCCTCCTTATACAAGGTTCCATCATGACAAGGTAGTCCTCAGGACTAATCCACACTTTATGCCTAAAGTAGTCTCACCTTTTCATCTGAACCAGGAGGTGTATTTACCTGTCTTTTTTCCAGGACCTCATGCATCAAGTGCAGAGAGGAATCTCCATACCCTGGATTGTAAAAGAGCGCTCGCTTTTTACTTACAAAGGACACAGCAACATAGAAAGTCCTCTCAACTCTTTGTTGCTTTTGATCCCTCTCATTTAGGACTTCCAGCCTCTAAGAGAACTCTGTCCAATTGGATTGCTCAGTGTATTTCTTTCGCCTACCAGAGTAAGAACCTTTCTCTGGAGGGCCATGTCACAGCTCACAATGTGAGGGCCATGGCAGCCTCTATGGCTCATCTGAACTCTGTGTCCATCGACCAAATCTGTCGAGCGGCCACCTGGGCCTCGGTTCATACCTTTACAGCCCATTATTGCTTGGACAAGGACTCCCGCCGGGATGCCTTGTTTGGTCAGGCTGTTCTCAAACACCAGTTCCATACCTAATCAACTCCTACCCCCCATCCCTGGTTGGATGCCCGAGATCCATAGGGGCAGGTAGAGCCCTTCTCAGGGACTCACAACTTTGGAGATCTCCCTGGCATCTCTAGCTGGGGAGTCCCCATATGTGAAGACTCATTCCTGCTTGTTCCTGGAGATAGCACAGTTACTTACCTGTAACAGGTGATTTCTGGGAACAGCAGGAATAAGTCTTCACAGCCCACCCACCTCCCCTAGGAGTTGTATCTCTCTATCTATCTTTCCTTTCCTCTCTCTCTCTTTGTCTCAGCTTAAAACTCGAACTGGAGAGAGGCGGTTGGGAAAGGCGGGAAGGCAGCGCGGAGGCGCTGTGGGATGCTCCCAAAAGCTTTCTTTCTGGATGCTGGTGAGCGTTCCCATGCAGGCTCCGTCGGTACCGACGATACCCGTATGTGAAGACTTATTCCTGCTGTTCCCAGAGATCACCTGTTACAGGTAAGTAACTGTGCTATAGTGGAGTACCCCAGGGATCTGTGCTGTGCCCATTGCTTTTTAACATATTCATAAATGACCTGGAAATGGGAATAACGAGTGAGGTAATCAAATTTGCAGATGACAAAAAATTATTCAACCCAAGAGCATTGTGAAATTGCAAGAGGACCTTGATAAAATGGAAGACTGGACACCCAAATGGCAGAAGAAATTTAATGTGGACAAGTGTAAAGTTATGCACCTAGGAAAGAACAACTCAAACAATGGTTCCACATTGCAAGGTTCCACATTAGGAACCACCACCCAGGAAAAGGTTTAGGCATCATCATGGATAACATCTTGAAACCCTCCGCCCAGTGTGCAGCAGCGGTCAAGAAGGCAAATAGAATGCTAGGAATGATAAAGAAAGGAATGGAGAATAAAACAAGGATATTATAATGCCTTTGTATCATTCCATGGTGCAACCGCATCTTGAATATTGTGTGCAATTCTGGTTGCAGTATCTAAAAAAGGATATAATGGTATTAGGAAAGGTACACCAAAATGATAAAGGGGATGGAAGGATACCCCTAGGAGGAGAGGTCTAAAAGATCACGGCTCTTCAACCTGGAAAAGAGACTGTGAGTGGAGATATGACAGAGGTCTATAAATTAATGAATAAAGTGGAATGGCTAAACATAGATAGATTGTTTATGCCATCAAAAAGTAAAAAGAGTAGGGGATATGCAATGAACCTAAAGTATAACTCGTTTAAGACTAAGAGAAAATATCTTTTCACTCAACATGTAATCAAACTCTGGAATTTGTTACCAGAGGATGTAGTAAATGCTGCTAGTGTAGCTGGGTCTAAAAAAGGTTTGGACAAGTTCCTGGAGGAAAGGTCCATAAACCATTATTAAGAGGACCTGGAAGATAGCGGATCGCAAACATGTTTGAGTGGCTGTTCTTTTCCTATGGTTAGAAAAAGGAAAGGTGGGGGCTGGTTGCCCCTTTCTGGCTCCCCCGTCTTCCTCTCCTTTACCTTTGGCCTTTGGGCAGTTAGATGCTTTTCTTGTTTTACTATCTGAGCAACCAGCTGTGGTGGGAGAGTTAAGCCCGATAGAGCCAGCACCGGGGTTGGATGACTTGGAACTGACATTGGGCAGTGATTCTGTCTCCCTTGCAACGCGGCGGCCGATGTAGGAGCTGTGTATTCAGGAGTCTCCGGAGGTGCTGTGGCGCTCCAATGCTGATTGCGTTGGTTTGTTTGCTGGTAGTTTAGGGGCTGTTCCGCGTCCTCCAATTGAGGGAGTTGCTTTCCCTCTGGAACAGCAGAGTGGCAGCGTCCTTCTTGTGTATTCTTTGAGAGTGCGGGCAGGTGAGATAGCTGCCATACAAGGTTAGAGACCAAAGCCGGTTGAATTGGAAGGTCATGACGCGGTGATGGAGGCATACTTCTCTGCTTTTACTTTGCAATGCCCGGAATTATTTACATTGGAAGCAATATAGAATGCTATTGAGCAGCAGGGAGCAGCCCTGATGAGACATGTTGCTCTGTATGCTCAGACGGTACAGCAGCAATCCTTGGCGATTGAAGGTATTTCTGCCAAAGTACTTTTACTTCAAAATTATTTTGCCACGGTTCAATCTCAAGTTAAATTGGTGGAGGAGCGTTCTGATGCTCATATTAAAGAGGATGTAATTATACGAGCCAAGTTGGAAACTTTGGAGAAATCTGTGAGAGCGGCTAATCTGCGTTTGGTGAATTTTCTCCGTGTGGTGTTGGTATCAGCTAGAGATATGTTTCACAGTTATTTAACTGAGACTTTAGGTATTCCTCCAGAATCCCATCCTCCAGTTGTTAAGACTTATTATATACTGAATTTAAAGAAGGACAGTGCTCTAAGGAGTGCCCCGGGGTTAGCCCAAGCTGAGGCTCTTAATTTAACGGCTATGTTGGAAAAGTCTCAGGATGATGAAATGGTATCTGCTACATTGCTGATAACTCTTGCACAATTATCTGATAAGGAATAGTTAATGAAGATGTTCTTTAAAAAGTGTAATATCCAGTTTAAAGGACTATTGGTTCCGATGTATCTTGATCTGGTCAGACCATGTCTGCCTCTCCGCTTCATGCTTAGGTCCAGCAGACTCTTCCACCTCCTCCATCCTCTCTCCACCTCTGCCACAACAGCTGCGCCGTGTCCTTAACTCCCATACACTCCAGCGATTTCCTGCGGCTACAGATCTTCTCCCATCTGACTTTTCCTTACTATCCCCTAACTCCCAGGCGACCCTCTGGTCTTCGTCACTTTCTTCCGCTCTTGACCATGTTGCCCCTCTCCATTCTCACCCTGGCCATCGTCGTCCTTCACACCCGTGGTATCACAGTGGTCTTCGGCTTCTCCGCTCCCAACTTCGTAGGGCAGAGCGGCTGTGGCGCAAATCTCCCTCTCCGGCTACCTTATCCATCTTCCATGCTCAGCACTCCTTCTACCGCTCACAAGTGCACTCTGCTAAGCGTTCTTATTTCTCAACTGCAATCTCTACTGCCCCAAATCAGACTAGGCACCTCTATTCTGTTCTCCGTACTCTCACCTCCATTCAGGCCCCTCCTTCCACTCTTGTAGTCTCTTCCTTTCTGCCTCCTTCACTACTTGCTTCTTTCTTTAGCGACAAGGTCTCTTCCTTGCGAGCATCCTTACCTTCCTGTCCCCCCCCCCCCATTACCTCTCCGCCCCCTGCCCCCTGCCCCCTCCCCTCCTCCTACTTCTCGCCTCTCTCACTTCTGGGCCTCTTTTGATCTGATCACTCCCCCTGAACTTCTTCATCTTCTATCCATTTCCAAGAAAACCACCTGTTCTCTTGATCCCATTCCCTCCTCCTGGTTGCTGACCCCTTCCTTAGGTTTTCTTCCCTTCATTCTCTCTATGTTCAATTCTAGTCTCTCCACTGGGGTTTTCCCGTCATCCTGGAAGCACGCGTTAATTCGCCCTATTCTTAAGAACACTTCACTTGATCCTCTGGTCCCCGCTCACTATCGCCCTGTCTCAAATCTTCCTTTTCTCTCTAAACTCTTGGAGAAATTTGTTTTTGCTCAGCTATACCATCACCTCGACTCTATTAACTTCCTTCACCCCCGTCAGTCTGGGTTTCGTTCAGGTCACAGTGTTGAAACTATCCTCCTTGCTTTCACCAACGCCTTGCATGTAGCACACGATTGTGGTGACATCTCGGTGGCGGTTGCTTTGGATCTCTCGGCTGCCTTTGATTTAGTTGACCATTCTCTTCTTCTTCACCGGCTTTGGGATGCTGGTCTCTGCAGCACTGTACTCCACTGGTTCCACTCTTTTCTATCTTCCAGGTCCTGCGCGGTTCTTTCACCTTCCCCCTCCTCCCCCTCTTATGATCCCTACACTCTCTCTTGTGGGGTTCCTCAGGGTTCTGTTCTTGCTCCTCTCCTTTTTATCCTCTTCCTAGCTCCCCTTGCATCCCTGATCCAGCAGTTTGGTATATCTACTTTTCTATATGCGGATGACATTCTATTGCTCCATCACACTTCCCCTTCCTGTCCTGATCTCTCTGTTCTTGATTCTTGTCTCGCTGCTGTTGCTGATTGGCTATCAGCTAATTGTCTCCACTTGAATCTTGCTAAAACTATTGCTATCTGGTTTTCTCACGGTGGTCCTTCCCCCACCTTGGCTCCTTCCTTTTCTGGCTCCCCTGTACCTCTGCTCTCCACCTTCCGGTACCTTGGTGTACTTTTTGACTCTGATCTGTCCTTTCACTCTCACATTTCGCACGTTACTAACACATCTTTCTTCTTTCTCCGTCAGATTCGTTCTATTCGTCCTTTTCTTTCTCCTTCAGCCCTGGTCACTTTGGTTCTATCCCTAGTCATGTCTCGGGTGGACTTTGCCAATTCCCTCTTTATCGGTCTTCCAAAATGTCAACTTACCCGTCTTCGTCGCATTCAGAACACTGCTGCGCGCCTGGTCACTTGCTCCTCTCCCCGGGATCACATAACTCCTTTGCTTTTTCACTTTCACTGGTTGCCCATACCTTTCCGGACCACCTTCAAGCTTCTGATACTGACCCATAAAGCTTTTCATACTAGCACTCCCCAATATCTAACGGACCTCCTTTTCTTCCATTCTCCCAGATACACTCCCCGCTCCTTTCATCTCAACCGTCTTACCCTTCCCTCACCCTCCCGTGCTCACTTGCAATCTACACGCTCCTCCGCTTTCTTTTTTGCCGCCCCTGCCCTTTGGAACGCCCTCCCTCCCGCCCTCCGTCTTGATCCACAATTCACCAGCTTCAAACAACAGTTAAAAACCCACCTGTTCTCCTTAGCGTTTAATGTTCCCTCTCCTTTTGTATGATACCTCTCTGCCCTCCTCTTGCTCCTCCCAGCTTACTCCTTGTCTATGTCCTGTCCTGTCTCTCTTGATTTTAGCTGTCCTGTCAACCATTGTACATTTCTTTTCTTTTTTTCGTTGGCCTTGGCCTTCTTTTATTGAATTTTAAATGGACACCGCTTTGCTTCCAGTGAAAGGCGGTTTTTATCAAGTATAATAAACATAAACATAAACATCTTGCATGTGAAACTCAGAGAAGGAGGCGTGCGTTTCTCCTCCTTCGCCCTAGGGTTCAGCAGTTGGGGAGTCTCTTTTTAAAATTTCCATGTAAGTGCCTGATTAAATATCAAGCTATTTTCTATATTTTTTGAGCCCTCCAAACTGTTGTCCTTCCTTAACTCACATGGTGTGGGTGGTTCAGAAGGGCCTCCCGCTGATCCACCGTGAATTTGGGTTTACTGGTTGTATGCTTGCGTTATTATCCTGTGGTTTTTGGAAAAGCTTTATTTCCTGTTTTGAACCCTCTCATTTGTGGGCTAGAGTGGGATTTGATGTATATTTATTTTTTGCCTTGATATTTTCCTGAAATATTCTTGTTTAATCAATTCCCAATGTACTACTACTACTACTCAGCATTTATATAGCGCTACCAGTTGTACTCAGCGCTGTACAGCATAGACATGTAAGAGACAATCCCTGCTCATCAGAGCTTACAATCTAGTTAAGACAAACACACGAAACATGGAAGGTTTCTGTACAAGATTGTTTTGTCTTGGTTATATTGTAAAATTGCATAAATAAAAAATAAAAATAAAATAAAATAAAAAAAGAGGGCCCGGGAAATCCACTGCTTGCCCCAATAAAAGTATTCTGGAACCTATGGGCCCCATTATGAAAAGTGGGTTGCAGGGCAGTATGTCTCGGTGGGATGTGCAGCCATGTAAGCCATCGGGGCCCGATTCCTCCACCGGCTTTCCCTGTACATCCTGTGCATCAGGACAGGAAGAGCCAGCAGTGGGTGGGAGGGGACGGGATTGGTGCAGAGCAAGGGCAGGCCAGCTCGGCAGGATGTACAGGGCCGATTCAGGTCACGGCCCTGTACGTCCTGCTGGGTCTATGGGGACATGCTGCCTGTTCCACCTTAAAGGCAGAATTAGTAGTGCAAACCCCGCAATCGGGCCTGAGGATTTCCCCTCCCCCTGGGGCTGGGGATGGGTGTGGGGGGGTCCCCACCGCCCGATGCAGTCCCAGCAGGCCAGCCTTGGGTTGGGCAGCGGGGACAAGGAGGGTCGAGGAAGCCGGAGTTGGGGGCGCCTGCAGGGAGGACATCTCTGGAGGAGGCAGGGGCACGCCGGGCCATCCTCCGGCCTGATTCTGGCTACCACAGGAATGTCTTGCTCGAGGCCGTCCAGACAACCCAGACTTGCCCCTACCAGAATCAGGCTCTATATGTCTTTTTGGGAAACTGCTCGTTGCTTATGACCTGAATTGGCCACTCTTGAAAACAGGATACTGGGTTTGATGGACCTTGGTATGACCCAGTATGACATTTCTTATGTTTTTATGTTCTCATTTTTTATATTTTAAGCAGAAAAAAAATACATCAACCAAAGTCTCAAAATAGCCCGTGCTGCCTGCGGTAAGAAGAACTGTGTTCTCTACAACTCTGCTCCAATGAAATGGACAGCAAGGAATGATACATGCAAGAAAATTCACAATAACACGGAGTTCACTATTGCAAGATTATACATTGATAAACAGATTGCAGCAGTAAAAGATGAATTAGTCCATTCAATCTTCCCATTTGTTTCTGTCCATAATGCTAAAAATATATCCTAAGTTTATGTAGAGCAAAGTAGTGTCTGATGTTAGCTGGTACCATTTTGCAATATGGTGCCGGTAAAGCAGGAGCAAGTGGGGATTGGCTTACTGGAACACAATTTTGGGGTAAGCAGGAGTGCTACATATGCTAAACATGCTAAAAGCTGGAACTACTGTACATCAGCCTCTTGGGCTTCTCCCGCATTCTCTCCCTATGGGAAAGTACTTTGTCAACTGGCCCTAAATCTCTACTTACCAAGTTCCACTTCCACTGTACCATTTCTGGGGCTTTCAATCATGGGAAATTTTGTAACTGTGTGTGCTAAAAGAGGAGAAAATGAAAACTTTAGTCAATCCAATTATAAGGATACAGAACATATACGCATGTCGACTTCATACATATTTTAGGAATCCACATGCTTATTCTCAGAGAGAAAAGTAAAAAGCCTGGATATCTCAGAGTATGAATCCTGGTCCAAAAGATTTATGGAGAAATCTACATATTTTTTACATAAAAGATAATCTACCACAGATTGATAGAAATTAATTTCTTAAACGTGTCAAATCTGATGGATTTCTCCATCTGCTGGGGATTTTTTGGAGTGGTCTAGGGTGGATTTGACTAGCAGTGCTGAAACCCAGAATCATAGCATTTGTTTTAAACCAGGGGATTCATTACAAAAATGTTGGTAATATCTGGATTATTTTGTAGCTAAACCAAGGAGAAATCTGATTCATTTTCATAGCAAACAAATCTACAAATTCCTACTTCAAAGTGCAGACAACCTACAGTATGTCAAATCCAGATTAGGGATGTGCAGCCCACAGTCCTGAATCTGCATCTCTTTTTTTATCATTTTAGAATTCTGTCTCCCCATTAAGGAACTGAGTTTTGGATTCTCCCTGACTTATAATACAAATCTGCAACCAAAAGAATTTTTGTCAATTCACAGAGAGGCCTAGTCAGTCATGTACGGTGACATGCATTCACTAGGGTAATGACTCCTCTTACCTCCTCCACACCTTGCGGATCAAACCTGGAACTAAGGTGTCCCTTCCCATTGCCCGAACTTGCCTCCCCCTCCAAACATGCACTTCAGATAACTATCCCAGATTTGCCTGCAAAAATCTGGTAATCTTACCCCAAATCCCCTAAATGAAGTCATGGAGCTGCTGAACTGTGGGCAAAAAACCCCCCCCAAAAAACCAACCCCATCAGCATCTGCAAATAGCACTGTGTTACAGAAAGAGTAGTAACTGTTCCAGAACATTCTGCAAAATAACAGAGTGACATCATAAATGACGGCAGATAAAGATTCATTGTTGTCTCCGCCCTGGCCAATTGCCAGATTGAAAACCGGCCTCCATTCTTCCTATTCCTTTTCTTCTAGGTCTAATCTTCCTAGGAGAAGCCATGAAAATATTTTTCTGCTTGCCCCTGAGCAAAGGTAAAATATTATATATCACTATGTCGGTTCTCTATCCTACTAAAATATAGCCTTGCCTAGAGATTATATTTATTTAAAACATTTATCAAACACCTAGCCCAAATTCTAGGTGAGCTACAAAAATGCATTCATAATATACATATGCTATACAAAATATACATAAAAATATCAATAAAATGCATGCTGGAAGTAAAAAGCCTAGTATTCGTGGCACTGACAATTTGTTCCATTCAATTGGCCCTGCAATTGAAAATAGTTGATTTCTGTATTCACTCAGACGTACATCAAAAATACACGAGGCATCAAGTTGCTGACTCCCCAAAGTTCTCAGTGCACGTACAGGTTTCTAAATCCATAACACCGCGTTGAAATAAATGGGAGCAGAACCACTTAATGCCTTATGTATCAAGGTCAAAACTGTAAATTTTATCCTCCAGCTACTGGAAGCCAGTGACATGCATATAAAGTCGAAAATGCATGATCAGCCCAAGGGATACCTAAAAGTAGACAGGAAGCCGAATGCTGAACTTTCTATAATAATTTTCTGAGGCTAATGAGTGCTGATCAGGGAATGATTTGCTGCTATTCTATCACGTCTATTCATCTGGTTTGGTAAAAACTCACATCGCCTAAAGCCTGAATAGTTGCATGAGACTTGTAGGACATTTAGGGGATCATTCTGATCCTCACTTAGCGGGTCTGGATGTCCTATCACTACCCTTCCACCAACAGTCCTGTAAAAATGGTTAATTGGACATCATACTTGCAAATATTAAACTCTACTTCGTATGTATGTGGGGGCCCGCTCTCCCTGCAGGTAAAAGAATGTGCTGAGGGCTCTTTGACTTTGTTTAGCTGTCAGGTTCCATTGTTGTGCTTTGGCTGCTGTTGCTCTTTGCCGTCCTTCAGAAGCTGCTGCCCTAGGTGACTGCTTAGTCTTGCCTGATGGCTGGGCCAGCCCGGAACAGAAGCAAAAACTCCATGAGGTTTAATCTATAGTCAGATATCTGTGAGACCTCCATCTAATCTTCTGATAAAGAGCGACAGGGAGAAAAGGTTTTGTTTTATACCATTTGAGCTTCAGGGGAAGTAGGTCCATCTTGTGCGGGGCATACTGGAGAGGTCACAGAGGAGGAAGGCCTTGTCTTGCATAGGCAGTGAGGAAAGGACATCTGTCTGCAGCACTGTTGTAAGAAGGCCCGATCTTCATCCGCACAGGGAACAGTCTTTTATGGAGCTGGCCTCAGAGTGAGCATGACTACTGGGACTTGGAGGGAGATGAGGTGGGGTTCGGAAAGAAACAGAGGGACTGTTGAGTACAGATATAGGAGCATTTAGACTGTGAGCAAAGTGAGGGGTTTGAGAAGAGAGAGAAAGAAAGAGAAAGAAGCCACTTGGGACGGAGGAGGTTGAGAGGGATCATATTTGGGTTAGAGCTGGGGGGGGGGGAGAGGGGGACAGTCAAATTTTCAGAACAAAGGTGACAGATTCCGGCTGTGGAGGGCTACCTTTGCAAAAATAAGGGGCTTGAACTAGCTTCTTAGGTGTCAGCTAGTTTATGACTATTTTTAATTTAAGGATTTGCTCTTATCATCCCGCTGTATCTGTATACTGTACCATTCTAACAAACACTAAGTACCATTCTATATGTCACTATATAGCTCACAGCCTACAGAAATTCCATGGAACTATGGAAGGACCACCTAAACTACTCAAGCTGAATTCAGTTCTTACCTTTAATTTTAAGCGATTTGGTTCGTGTTACATTGTACTCTATTCCATTGTGCACATAACCAAATTTACAAGTATAATTCCCCTCATCACTTTTGTTGGCTTTTTTGATAATGAGATGGTCTGAAATGATTTCATATTTGTTTCCTTGAAGAGGTCTGCAGTCCTATAAAGGAAAGACCCAGGGTATTGAAGATTGCCACCTAAAAACTCATAGTTTAAAGTATCATTTCCCATTGCTTTGGTTACCTTGTACCATGTAAATTTGCTTGGCTTTGAATAGTAATCTGTGCCAGGACAAACAATTTTTGCATCTTGCATTTGCTGAATAAATAATGGAAATGCTGTGTTAAGTGTAAGGCAGGTCCCCGGTTTATCTAGATATACTGTCAAATTCATCTGACAGCAGAAGGAAGAGGTGTCTGAGTCTCTCCTAGGAAAAAAAACATAGAACATCCATTAAGCATAACACTGTATATGCAGACCTAGTCATAAAACAGCAATAAGTCTAACAGGGGCATGTTAGGCTTAACACAGGTATTAATGCACTCATGTTAATCTCGGCCTCTCAAAAAAGATGCAACCACTGCCCATGTTAAAAATCTCCAGCGCAAGTACCACAGTAGCAATGTATTTATTTAGTCGTTTTTAACTCATGCCTGTCCAGTAGTAGTTGAAGGTGAGTTACAATCAGGTACAGTAGGTATTTCCTGCCCCCAGAGGGCATACAATCTAAGTTTGTACCAGAGGCAATAAAGGGGGAAGTGACTTGACCAAAGCTACACGGAGTACCAGTGAGATTTAAACCTTGGTCCCTGTGGTTATAGGTTATTGTTCTAACCACTAGGCTACTTGTTCACTCTGGTGATATACAGGCAAGGACAGAGATGGATAAAGGGGAAAATAACCTCATGGGCATACTTCTGGTAAATAAAGCCTTGGGCTCAACACGGGACTTTTACCTGTGCCTCCAGAAGTACAGAAAGCCAGGTTTTGAAGCCAACGGGGTGTCTTGCTATAAGATATTAAAGTGCAAACATGAATGATGCATTATTTAATGCACATACTTCCCTTGGTCACAGTCACATAAACCAACAGCTTCTACCATCCTCAACCTATATAAAACTCACTCAGACAGTACACTTTCTCCCTAGAGCATGAAACTGCACGCAGAAGGCTAGTCGATGCTGGTGGAGAATAATGGGGTGCACAAAGTATCTGGAGAATAACTAGTCTGGGAAGTGAAAAAGGCCCACTATCCTCCACCGTGAAGGAAGGCAAGGAACCAGCAGATTCCATGCTTGCACCACCCACAGGAGGTCTTACAAATGTATGTGTGAGCTCAGAGGCCATTATAGTCTTGAATAAGGATCTTAAGAATGATCTTGGTCCTCAGACAAGCAAGTACCAACTCATATCAGTATTCAGCAGCACTTATCCAGTTAGCAGCACTCGTTAAAATAATAAGGGCCACTGACCAGGATATTCAGAGGCAATATACAGATGATGCCAATGAATATTCTTACAGACCCCCCTCAGCACCATCCGGATAGAGCCAGGACAGTCCATAGGCAGAACAGAGTCAGAGCCGGTAATTATTTGTTTAGCAGCGATCAATGGTTAACGTGCTTTTTAACGTGCGGCAACAGGCAGCTGCAAACACTAATGTGGCTGCATGCCAGCCACCGCATGTTAAAGCACATGGTAATCATCCCTGTCATGATACGGGGGGGGGGGGGGAATGGACAGAGTGTGGATGTAGACAGCACAATGCCACTAACAGGAGGGCAGTTGCCATGCTTTCTGCAGCAATATGGTAATTAGCACGAGTGCATTCGTCGACACCTCTATCTCCCTAGCATGTCTTGATGTGACCTTCACCCAGTTGATACAAGATAATTGAAATCATCAATTATTACTCAGGTGCCAATTTTATTAACTTTCCTAATTGCTGTCAGCATTTCATTATCTGTCTATTCATTCTGGCCAGTACACCCCCACTCAGGGGCGGCCCAAGGGGGGTGCGGGGCCATGTGCGGAGACTCGGTGCGGGGCCTCATTTGCATAAGTGGCCTTATTTGCATAAATATTTGCATAATGTTACCATACACTAACTTTTAGTAAACATGTCTCTTAATGAGTGTATGGATAAAGAAAGACTAAAAGATTTCTACATTACTATAATCCAGTGCCAACCGCCAGGCACATTAGGAACTACTACAAACGCTGCCCATTTAGAACCCATAGCAAACCCGCTGTATCCTGACAGCATTACCAGGACTCACAAAGCACCAGACCCTACCTATCAAAAGGAAACACTGCAAATATTAAACCAGTACATTTCAGAGAATACTGGGGAAAGAGAACAAGTGGCAATGTCAAATAGGAATTACATAAACAGAATACCTCAGCTCAGTTACACATGCAGAACATAGACCATCACCAAACAAGGAATCGCAATTTAGAAACAGGAAGGCAATAATTAAACTGGGAACCCCAAAAGCCAAACTTGGAATGTACAACAACACTGTAGAAATAAAACTATAAATCAATTTCCTCTTGTACCAAACAAAGCGCAGACGTTAATGATGCACATTTCCCAGAGCTTTCATATTCCAGTTAATAAATTCAAAATAAAGAGATATATTTCTACCTTTTGTGCATTTTTTTTCAGTTGCAATTGCTCCAGCCACTTTCTTCTGGTTTCTTCATGTTTTCTGCTAACTCTCCATCGTCTGCTGTCCATTTGTCCTTTCTTCTCTCTTCTAGTTTTCTTTCCATCCTCTCTCTCTACATCTGCTTTAACATACTAATCTTTATCCTTTTGCTCTTTCCTCATTCTTATTTCATCCACACAAATTTTACCCCTCCATCCTCAATCCCCACTTACTCTCCCAATACCCGGCCAATTGTAGATTTTTCATCCCTCCCACACAAAATATTTTTCCCCTCTCCATTTTACTCTCCCAGCCCCATCCCATTCTAATCCTCCCCCAACATCAGCTCCCTTCTAGTTCCAGTCTCACCCAGCATCCATTCCCTTCTAGTCCCTGCATCAGCCCATTTCCAGTCCTAGCCCCCCATCAACCCATTTCCAGTCCTAGCTCCCCCATCCATTTTCAGTCTGAGTCCCTTCATCAGCTCATTTCCAATCCTAGCCCCCCATCAGCCCATTTCTAGTCATTTCCTAGCCCCACCATCAGCCCATGTCAAATCCTAGCTCCCCTCCACTCAGCCCAATTCCAGTCCAAGCCCCCCCATGAGCCTACTTCCAGTTCTAGCCCCTCCATGAGTCCATTTCAATTCAAGCCCCCACCACAGCCCATTTCCAATCTTAGCTCCCCCCAACAGCCCATTTCCAGTCCTATCCTAGCTGCTCCATCAGCCCATTTTCAGTTCTAGCTCCCTTCCCTCACAGCCCATTTCCATTCCAAGCTCCCTCCCCATCAGCTATTTGCAGTTCAAGCCTCCCCGTCCACTCAATCCATTTCCAGTCATAGCAATCCCCCAACCCATTACCAGTCCTAGCCCCCCATCAACCCATTTTCAGTTTAAGCCCCCCCTATAACCCATTACCAGTCCTAACCCCCCATCAGCCCACTTCCAGTCTTAACCCCATCAGCCCATTTCCAGTCAGCCCCCCATAGCCCATTGCCAGTCCTAACCCCCCCCATCAGCCCACAGCCCATTACTAGTCCTAACCACATCAGCCCACCTCAAGTCCTAACCCCTCCCCATCAGCCCTTTTCCTGTCCTAGTGCCCCCATAGCCCATTAGCAGTCCTAACCCCCCCCATAGCCCATTAGCAATCCTAACCCCCATCACCCTATTTCCAGACAGCCCCCATCAGCCCACAGCCCATTACCAGTCTTAACCCCCCCCAGCCCATTTCCAGTCCTAACCCCCCATCACCCCATTTCCAGTCAGCCTCCATCAACCCCCAGCCCATTACCAGTCTTAACCCCCCCAGCCCATTTCCAGTCCTAACCCCCCCATCACCCCATTTCCAGACAGCCTCCATCAGCCCCCAGCCCATTACCAGTCTTAACCCCCCCATGCCATTTACACTATTTACCCCCCCATGCCATTTTCATTCCTAAACCCCCCCCCAGCCCATTTCCAGTCAGCCTCCATCAGCCCCAGCCCATTAGCAGTCTTAACCCCCCCCCAGCCCATTTCCATTCCTAACCCCCCAACACCCCATTTCAAGTCAGCCTCCATCAGCCCCAGCCCATTAGCAGTCTTAACCCCCCCCCGCCCATTTCCAGTCCTAACCCCCCCCAGCCCATTTCCAGTCAGCCTCCATCAGCCCCAACCCATTAGCAGTCTTAACCCCCCCTAGCCCATTTCCAGTCCTACACACCCCTCCCGCCCTTTTCCAGTCATTACCCCCCCCCTTGCACATTTCCAGTCCTAACCCCCCCCTTGCACATTTCCAGTCCTAACTCCCCCCTTGCACATTTTCAGTCCTTACCCCCCCCCTTGCACATTTCCAGACCAAACCCCCCATCACCCCATTTCCATACCGCCTCCATCAGCCCCCCCCCCCCTTCCCTTCCGGCAAATTTAAAAAAAAAAAAAAAACCTGGCTCTAGCTGCTGCCGCTGCCGCGTCCGTCGCAGCAGCGGCAGAATGGCGTGTCCCGCGGGGCCCCCTCTCCTCGTCGAGCCCTCTGCAAGGGCTTTCAGATTCGCGAAGGGAGACTGCTCCCTCGCGTCTCTGTAAAGCCCGCAGGGGCTAATGGGAAATTTCCCATCAGCCCCTCGCGTCTAAAGGGGCAGATGGGAAATTTCCCATTAGCCCCTGCGGGCTTTACAGAGACGCGAGGGAGCACTCTCCCTTCGCGAATCTGAAAGCCCTTGCAGAGGGCTCGACGAGGAGAAGGGGCCCCGCGGGACACGCCATTCTGCCGCTGCTGCGACGGACGCAGCAGCAGCCAGAGACAGGTTTTTTTTTTAAATGTAATTTTTAAAAAAAGCAGAATGTTCTTTGCGCGGGGCCCCCTGAAACGCGGGGCCCTGTGCAAAAAACATTCTTGCTCAATGGACGGGCCGGCCCTGCCCCCACTGCTATTCTCTTCCTTTTCTACATGGAATTTCTATCCATAGAGATTCTACAGTGCATTTTGTTGCCTGTAAAACATTTATCCTATTTGACTCAATGCCCTGTTTAACATATAGCGCCATCCCTTCACCAATTTGATTTATCCTATCATTGTGATATAATTTATACACTGATATCACAGTATCCCATTGGTTATCCTCCTTCCACCAGGTCATAAGAACATACAATTAAGATATGCCATATTGGGTAAGACTAAGGGTCCATCAAGCCCAGTATACTGATTGTAACAGCAGTCAATCCAGATTAAAAGTACCTGTCAGGTTACATAAGAACATAAGATATTCCATACTGGGTCAGACCAAGGTCCATCAAGCCCAGTATCCTGTTTCCAACAGTGGCCAATCTAGGTCATACGTACCTAGCAGTTTCCCCAAAAGACACAGGTTCCGCAATGCTTGTACTGGGTCAAGCATTGATATCCTGGGTCCCTTCTTAATAATGGTTTATGGACCTTTCCTCCAGGAACTTGTCCAAACCTTTTTTAAACCCAGCTACACTAACAGCCTTTACTACATCCTCCAGTAAGAAATTTCAGAATTTGATTACATGTTGAGTGAAAAATGTTTTTCTTTTATTAGTCTTAAATAGTTTACCCTGTAGCTTCATTGCATGTCCCCTAGTCTTTCTATATTCTGATAACGTAAACAATCAATCTACGTTTACCCATTCCACTCCGTTCATTAATTTATAGACTTCTATCATATCTCCCCTCAGCCGTCTCTTTTTCCAAGTTAAAGAGCCCTAACCTTTTTAGCCTTTCTTCATAGGAGTATCCTTCCATCCCCTTTACCATTTGGTGGCTCTTCTCTGAACCTTTTCTAATAACGCTATTTGTTTTATTTTCAATATCTTTTGTTTTATTTTCGGTTATTATTTATTTTAGGTTCCCAAAAACGTACTCAGATTTCATGCAGGGGTAAGCAGTGGATTTCGTAGGTCCTCTGTAATAGTGGTTTATGGACTTTTCCTCTGAGATATCAATTATATCTACCTCTTCATTCAGTGCTATATATTCTAACTTTCCAGTCTTATATTATGGACGTCTACCATTTGTATACAGGCATTTCCAGGCATATGTTTTTGTTCACATTGACAACCTGCTTTATTTTACTTAAGGGCACTTGGACTACTTTTACCTTTATTGCAGCATTTCTATCAGGATGTCCTAAACTCCCTGTTTTGGTGGTATCCTTCAAAGGTACATTATTGTGATCCATGTGATCCCTTGTGACTGTTGCTTTTCCCCCAATATCTATTTTAAAAGCTGTTCTCTCTCCTTCTGGAAAAGACTCCCTCTTCCCCAAATGTTTCCCAGTTCTTGACAAATCTAAAGCCTTCTACTTAGCACCATCATCTCATTCATGCATTGAGACTCCAGAGCTCTGTTTGCCTTTCAGGTCCTGCACATGGAACAGAGAACATATTTGAGAATCCTACTTTGGAAGTCCTAGATTTCAACTTTCTTCCCATATTTGACTTCCAGACTTCCCTCCCACATGTTCCTATGTGATTGGTGCTCACATGAACCAATACAGCGAGATCCTCCGTAGTACTGTCTAAAATGATATCTAGGTGACACATGAGGTTCACCAACCTAGCACCAGGCAAGCAAGTGATCAAGCAATCCTCACGCCCACCAGTTACCAGCTATCTACATGCCTTATGATCAAACTACCAACTAAGATGGCCATTCTAACCCTTCCCTTCTGGACAAAAACTCCTGGAGACACATCATCGATGAGAGAGGATCTTGCACTGACAATGACCATGAACCTGGCTGGCACCTTCTTTTCAGCACTGATCCCCCGGACAGCCTGATCCCCATTGGAAACCTTTGAGGGGATTGGTGCACCCCCCAGGAAAAATGAAAGCCATTTCGGTTAGTCGGTCAGGTGGGCAAAGCCCCCCTCTCTCCAATCCCTTTGAAAATCCCAGCTAGCCAGTCAGGATTTCCCTCCCTCTTAAAAATAGAAACCCAGATAGCCAGTCATATTAGGGGGGTCCTCCAACCCCCCCCCCCCCCAGACCATTTATTGATTCCCTGATGTTCCAGTGGTGAAGGGGAATGGGAGTGCTCCTGCCCTTCTAAATGCAATAGTACTTACCAAAATGGCTGCAATCTCGCAGTGCTGCCCCCTAGCATAAGGCTAGAGGATAGCACCTCATGATCATGGTCATTTAAGCCACGAGGAGTGACGGGGCAGGAGAAGGGGGAATTGCTCCTGTCCACCTTCACCACTAGAATACCAGGAAGTTGAGGTAGGTCCCAGGTGGGTTGGGTTGGTGGGGGGCCCCTCTAAGCTGATGGGCTAGCCAGGTTTTCTATTTTTCGGAGGGGGGAACCCTAACTGGCTAGTTGGGATTTTTGCAGGTATCAGGGGAGGGGTGATTTGCCCACCCAATTGACTAGCCGGGACAGCTTTCATTTTTTTCTGGGGGTTCACTGATCCCACTGGACAGTTCTCGATGGGGATCAGGAGCTGTTCAGGGGGATCAGTGCTAAAGAGGGGTGGTGGCCAGTTTTGTGATCATTGTCGGTGCTGTGGATCTTTAGATGCGGCACTTTAGAATGATCTGAGGGTGGGGAGGCCTGATTGATGCTTTGGGGGGAGATCGGCAGCAGTCAGGGCAAAGAGGTCTGTGCACCCAATCACTACCTTTCCACCCCATTTCTTTACTGTGGAGGCCTGGTGATATCTACATTGGCAGGCACCGCGGATTTTCCCACACTACTTGCTGATGCAGGTATCATGGGTCTCCATGGAAAATGCAAAAACATCTGCGGTATCTGCAGGGGGGAAACTGGGAAAGTTCCCTGCAGATATCACAGAGGTTTGGGCCTTAATTGTAAGCCTTTTGCAGCTATCGCATAGTTGCAAAACGTTACTGCGGTTTATTAAACACACCCAAAGTGTTATGGGCCACCACTCATAATGTTTTATGATATAATATACTAGCAAAGTATATGCTTTAGACTTACTGTATAAAACAGGTATATTTTCCTGTGTCTTCTCGTGCTGTCAGTAGAATCCTAAGATATTCACCAGAAGAATGTATCCGTGTTTCTTCCTCATTTGGGATTACCCCATCCTCACTGAACCATGTGATATTAGCATTCACATCATTCCTGCTTACACAAGGGCATTTTATAATCAAAGCTTCCCCTTCCATGACCTTAAATTTCTTTCTCTCATCACCTGAAAAGGATAGAACAATGTTCATTCAACAGCCGCTGACTTTAATTAAACAAGAAACTGTAAAATTTAGATCAGACAGGTGTAATAAAAATGCATGCTTAAAATCCTCTTGTATTTACTGCTACTTTGATATGTTTTCATAGTAATAGTCATCTTGCTTATGAGGAGGAGCCTATTACATTATAGGCTCAGTTCTACTACTGCTGGCCTCAAGTTCTAACTTGACCGCTGTGAATTTTTGCACATTGGTCTTGTTCTACCTGTGTAAATGGTTTCTTATCCCATAGTGACAAGCTGCTGCATACTTTTACATCACTAGAGGATATGCATGCCCAGGGGAAGAGTTTGGGCAGAGTCACAAAGTACGCACCTAGGGGCATGTTATCTAAAATGTGCTACCTAGTAGCACAGGGCTAGTGCGTGGTTTTGGGTGGCGTACTACAAAGTAGTGCTGGGGCCCCACGCTATCCTGTGGCGTGCTTCAGGTCCAGGACTGAGTGGGACATGGGTGTTCCCAGCTTGTCACAGTGTTTCTTGCACCCATAGCCTGGTCTCCGCAGTACCTTGCAGCTTTCCTGGAACATCTGAAGGGGGGACGGATGTATATGCCCCCTGCAGTAGTGAAGAACCCCACCCTGGTAACACAGCCCACATATGTGTTACCGGTGTGGGGCATAGTAAACATGCCTCCTAGTTATAAAATACTCACCGAACCACATCCTTCAGCCATGCACATGTCTACCAGCTCCAGAGAAGGGGTAAATGTATCTGACCGCAATTTCAGCTGTTTTTGTGATGCTATTTTATAAAGACACATAAGCACCTACATCCAATAGCGTCAAAATAGCCATCTACTGGTGACCTGTTTGAAAATTACACTGTGGAGGTTAATTTTCAAAGTGCTTTACACATTTTACCTTCTACAGATCTGTGACTGATTTCTCTTGTTTTTATTGCTCAGACTTTCTAAAGGAAAAATGATCAGCAATTAATTGTGAAATAATAGCTTCCAAAGGCGGCCCTATTACTACAAGATTAGATGTCTACCTAGGTGATGGATCTAGGGAGGCGGGGAAGGCGGAGGTGGTGGCATGGCAGGACAGTGCTTGCTCCTTTCCCTTCTCTACAGCTGCCAATGTCACCCTACCTCTTCCTGAGCAACCTTGAAGCATTATAAAGCACCAAGCTCTGTTGAGACCTGCCCTCTCTGATGTTCTGCTGAGGTGAACAGGACCTCGGTGCTTGAGAATATGCTTGCACTCAGAGGTCCCATGAAGTGCACACCACTTTGCAATGTTTCAGGGCTGCCTGGGCAAAGGTAGTATTGCAGCAGTAGGCGGGGGATGAAGCAGGCACTGCAAGGGACTAAGGGAGAATAGAGAAGGGAAGGGAAAAGAAGGATAGATGCTAGCCACCTTGGGAGGATAAAGAGGGGAAGGGAGATGCTGACCACTTGAGGGGATAGGAAAAGTGAGATGACCTGCTGGCCAACTGGGAGGGGTAGGGAGGGGAAATGGAGGTGCTGGCAACCTTGGAGAGAGGTGAGAAGGAAAGGGGAGATGCTGACCACCCTGGGGCAAGGAGGAGAAGGGGAAATGCTTGCCATCTGGGGGGAGGGGGGGTTGGGAGGAGGAGATGTTGGCCTCCTTAGGAGGTGTAGGGAGGAGAAGATCCTGACCACTGGGGGAGGGGAGGAGAGGAAGGGATGATGCTGGCCATCTTAAGGAGCGTAGGGAGGGGAAGGAGAGGTACTAGACACTGGAGAGGGAAGGGATGGGATGGAGATATATTAGGTAAGGCAGGGAATATGAAAGGAAGGGGAGATACTACACTTAGGGAGAGTAGGGTAAGGAAGGGGAGATACTACACTTAGGGTAGGGATAATGAAGGGAAGGGAAGGAAGACGCTGGACTCTAGGTGGGTGCATGGCTTAAGGTTCTCCGAGGGCATCAGATACCCTTGAACCAGACTTGATAGCTTCTTTTGAAATACCATTAACACCAGATTGCATTCTTTGCAGATTATGATGGCTTGTTGGATTTGTACATAAATTGATAAGCCTAAAATGAAATTGCAAAGATGTACTCTTCTTCTGATATTAAAATCAACAAACGTGGAACTTACATGATAGCAGAGCTCCAGAAATTGAAAAGAAGCAATGCAGAACGATCAAATATAAAAGCCCCATCAATTTATCTAAATGAAGGAAGAAACAAAAAAAAGGTGACTTCCAAACTGGTACACAAAGTCATGCTTCCTAATAAACGGCACACATAGATGCAGACTAAACAAATTGTTTTCAACTTATATTCGCTACTCAGCTTTTCAAAAGATGCCTTCCCTTTCAAAATTCACATATAGTAAAGGAATGAAAACAATTTGTGTATTTCGCTCCTACTGTTTTTAGCAAGAGGTGGAAAATAACGCTTTTAAAACTGTCACATACACATGCTATATTCCTCTCCTGACATAGAAATATAGAAAATGTCAGTAGAAAAGGGCCATTTTGGCCCATCTGGTCTGCCCATTTGTGCATTTTTGTCATAGGCTTACTTCTTTCGTGGTCATCTCCTCCGTTCTACTGCTATGGGTGTAATCATACAGCAGATGGCCGAGGTTAGGAGGGTGCTTATTCTTAAGGGCATGTTTACTAAACGACGGTAGCGGACTCCGTGCAATATCGGAACCGCGTCCTCATTGAAATCAATTGGGCCGCAGCTCCGATATTGCAAGGAGTCTGCTATCGCCATTTAGTAAACATACCCCTTAGTCTATTTTATAAAGGCACATAGGCACCTATGTGTCTTTCTAAATCACTAGGGGTAAGTCAGCCAAAGATGTGGCTAGATTGAAGCCCCAGGCATGTATATCTGCTCAGGAGATGATTTAAAGGTGCATATATACAATCTACCTGTTTGTGTGTATTTTAAGAACATAAGAACATAAGATATGCCATACTGGGTTAGACCAAGGTCCATCGAGCCCAGTATCCTGTTTCCAACAGTGGCCAATCTGGGTCATACGTATCTAGCAGTTTCCCCAAAAGACAGGTTCCACAATGCTTGTACTGGGTCAAGCATTGATATCCTGGGTCCCTTTTTAATAATGGTTTATGGGCCTTTCCTCCAGGAACTGGTCCAAACCTTGTTTAAACCCGGCTACACTAACAGCTTTTACTACATCCTCCAGTAACAAATTCCAGAGTTTGATTACAGGTTGAGTGAAAAAATATTTTCTCTTATTAGTCTTAAATAGTTTACCCTGTAGCTTCATTGCATGTCCCCTAGTCTTCCTATATTCTGATAACATAAACAATTGATCTGTGTTTACCCGTTCCACTCCGTTCATTAATTTATAGACTTCTATCATATCTCCCCTCAGCCGTCTCTTTTCCAGGTTAAAGAGCCCTAACCTTTTTAGCCTTTCTTCATAGGAGTATCCTTCCATCCCCTTTACCATTTTGGTGGCTCTTCTCTGAACCTTTTCTAATAATGCTATATTCTTTTTAAGATACGATATAGAAAAACTGCATGCATTTCACACCTTTGCCAGTGCTTCAGCCAATACCATGCCCACGCTTGGATCACATACAAGTATGTGCATTCTCCTGACCTTGTGTACACGTGTATCCCATGGGATAATTTCCTAAAAGTCCTTTTATGTGTGGGAAAAGCTAATAAAACATCCCCACTGACGTGGTTTTATAAAGCCATTCTCATGTATAGGTGACCAAATTCTCATGTAAATGATCCTTTATAAAATTCTGACCTGCATAAAAATGCGTGCTTTGTCAAGGTGGTGTGTACTTTGCAGCAAGGCATGCCCAGATGCGACATGCGAGTGAAGTTAGGGCAGAGTGCACAAGTACACACACAGAGGGTCATGTTTGCTAAGCTTTGTGCCTGTCACGAACAATCAGCCCTGAAAATGGGTGTGGGAGTGGGGCTAGACCAATGCTATAATCTGAAGGCGTGCCCGGCATGTTTCTATCTTGCTAGTGTGGGTTTCATGCCCCCCCTATTGTGTGGTAGGATCAGCAAGAGTACACTTAATGCCATCGAGGTGGCAGTAGAGCATCCGAGCTAAGTGCAACATCACTGGCCATTGCTTGCCCAAAATGCCCGTGCTACCAACGATGCCCATGCTCCACCCCTTAAGTGCCTAGTCTCTGCCTTAGCCCGCACTGCTTGGATAGTGTGGGATTTTTAGAGCGGCCATGTTTCTAGCATGTGGTTTTTTTTACCTTGGCATATTTGGTGTGCGCTGAAGACCTCAATACCCGGTAGTGTGCTTTAGTCACTAATCTACAGGAGTAGTGGAGCATTTTTGTCCACACCTGCAATGTAGGTGCTACTTATGCTACTGACATTAGTATTTTATAAAGACACATAGGTGCTTATGAGTCTTTATAAAATTGTCTGCTTTCACTTTTAAAATAAGTTCCCCCTTATAAAATTATCCTCCAAGTGTCTATCCTATGCATGATTGAACTCTACTAGTATTTTGGATGTCATGACGTCTGCTGGACGTCTCTTCCTGGGGCCTATTATCTTTTCAATAAAAAGGTATTTTTTTGCATTCCTTTCATGGTTCCCGCCCTTCAGAGTCACATAACTACTCAATGGGCAAAGATACCTTCTAGTGCCTTATTGGTCTGCTAGATATTTGAATGTTTGTGTCACATCTCCTTTTCCATTTTTATTTCCAGAGAATATCTTTAATTCTGTCAGATTTAGAGGAATGTTTACTAAACCACGCTACCTCGGAGGTGGTATAAGCCCCGGGGGCAGCAGCTGGCAGCCCACTCAACCCCACTACATGGCTAGCAGAGGGGCAGGTGAGTCCCCGTCGCCTGATCTGGGCTTTGGCTGTCCCCGCCAAGGGTCGGGTGCTGAGGAAACGGGGGTCGACACTGCAGCAGACTGGCTGTGATGCGGGGTGGATGTCCCATGCAGGGTAGCAGGGGCATGCCGGGCCGTCTCCGTGCCCGATCCTGCACCCATGGGAACATCTGGCTCCCGCGGTGCAGAATTGGATACAACGGAATCTGTTCTGGTTTTGCATGTCTGGACGGTCCGGACGTGCCCATTCCTGGATCGGGCTCAATGTGGGTGAAATTCTTTTATAACCAAATGTGTAAAATGAACTGAAACACCACTCGAAAATCAAGAAAATTTTGAAATATTCCCAAAATGAACTAACATGTTTTCATATGTACACATCACTTTAAGCCTATCACCATCCACAATGCTGTGGCTTATTTCAATTGACCAACATATGGCTAGCTAGGTAAGGCACCAAGCAGTACTTTGAAAATCCGACCCTTTGCAGACAAGCATCATTATATATTACAGTTCATGAATCACATTGTAAAATCATGTCCCAAAACATATATATATATATCATGCAAGGAATGAAGCTATCCAATTAAGTACCCCAGAGGTCATGAACCAGCTAGCAAACCTCAATATAGAAACTTTAGTTAATTTTCACCTTTTCTGCTAGCATTTGCCTGAGCCATGAACCCCCCCCCCCCACCCTATTTATGCATTACTATAACAAGTTATTTTGCTATAGTAATTTCCTGAAAGTTATACAGAATTAATGCAGAAAGAATAGAGAAAAATTCTAAAAATGCGTAAACAAATGTTTGCACAGAATGTCACAGCAGTTTATGAAATTTCTTATCCACTCTCTTATACATTACAATGAGGAGAAAAAATGATAAAATAAAAAAACATCTTAGAGCTAAATGTCAATATGCAACATTTTATAATTTCCATGTAACTATGGACTGAATGAACAGAAAAAACAAAACAGAGAAAATTATAGTGTAAACACCACAGCAATTACAAACTGACTGGCCAAATACATGTAGATAAATTTTGCATTGAAAAAAATAAAAATACATTA
Organism: Ichthyophis bannanicus; assembly: GCA_033557465.1. Lineage (NCBI taxonomy): Eukaryota > Metazoa > Chordata > Amphibia > Gymnophiona > Ichthyophiidae > Ichthyophis > Ichthyophis bannanicus. The sequence continues at coordinate 521,830,058 of CM066032.1, read as the reverse complement.
ATGAGTAACAATGTCATTTTAAAATTTGAAGAGCTTTTGCATCAAGGTTTTTAAAAATACATTAAAATTGCTAATACTGACCTTTGATAAGATTCTGAAGGCAGAGGAATGAACTGCGTCACTGTAGTTTCTATCAATATGCTTATCTTAACCTCAAAGGCTAACTTACAAAATCTTTTGCTATTTGCTTGTGGCTGAAATACATATAACCTCTGTTTAGGGAACCTCCCACAGAAAAGCAGCTTTTAGATAGTCTTTCAGAAGATCACGTCAAACTGATTAAGGGGGAAATTTCCAACAGTTGCAAAGTCTACAAGTAATTTTAGCCATGGACTTTACACCTATTCTCAGCAATACAGGGGCCTGTTTACTAAAGTGGAGTAAGGATTTGTACTTACCGTACCCTAACAGCAAAACTTAAGGTGTGGTTAGTGCAAAACCTGTGTGGTAAATTCAAGGGGTGTTCTCAACATCTATCCTGCCTTTACCACACAGGGCAGATGTTGAGAACACCCCCTGAATACTTATTGAAAGTGTCCCGCATATCAGCAGGTAGCATAGGTAAATCTGCGTTATCCATATTCCCCCTCTGCTTACTTCCTGACCCTCCTGACACCTCCCCCATCACTTTCCCTGATGTTTTCCCTGGGGTTTAGTGGATGGAGAAGGAGTTATCCCCCTTTGCTCCTGCCCTGCTGTCACTAGCGGTATTGCCATGAGATTGTTTGCAAGGGATCAAATCCACCATTTTGAGTCCAGGCAGCAGCAGGACAGGCATGAAGAGGGATCTCTCTTGCCCCACTCAATAGACACTAGGGAGAAAGTTGGGGTAAATGCTGGAGGTGGTTTGCGAGGATGCAGGGAAGGGGGAAGGTTGTCAGGGGGGAAATGTGTTGGGGGATACAGGTGGGAGGGGTTGTCACTGGGTGGGAGGCTCTTTTGACAACTGCAGTGTGGGATTGAGGGGGGTGGGAGGGTGTACTTCTCATCTCTGCATGCCATGGGAGAGGGTTTTTTAGAGGACTTTGGGGCTACAGCCATGCTACCAAACTGCCAGTAGTGTGGCTGTACGTAATAACACTTCTTAAATGCATCCAAGCTAACCGCAATCATGAAAACTAGGGTGCAACAGAACCACTGTCTGCCCCAAACCCACCCTGATCCACCCAAACCAGCACTAAGTGCTTAGCACGGTTTGTTTGTTTTTTTGTTTTTTTTTGTTTTTTTACCATAGTAGTGTTTTTATCACATGGTAATCATTAGCAAGGGCCTGGGCTAACAGTGTGCAGTAAAACTTGAAGACGTGAACATTGACATTGAAATCACGGAGACATTTCCAGAGACATTTTACAAATGATGTTTAGAGATATCTCCAGTGCAGGGATGGCCAAGTAGGCAGGGGATGTGGTGGAGGCACAATGAAAAACATCGCTGTTCAATTTCAGAAATGTCGGAGATGTCTGCACCTATTCCAGGCACGAATAATCATCAGGAAAGTTCTAGTTTGGCCTTAAAACATCCAACGTGTGCAAAGAAGATGAAGAATTAAATAACTAGTCTAAGATCACAAAGGCACATGCTAGGATTTGAACCCTGGCTGCCCTGCTCCTAACCCACTACTTTAACAATTAGGCCATTAAATACCCCTGTTCTAAAATATACTTCAGGGGATGTCTATGTAGACGTCTCCATAGACATTCATATCAAGCATGCCCATGTTTCTGAAATTATGCCTGAACTTGCTCATGCCTGTTTCTTTTTTCAGATGTTCTGGCTTTGACACCCCAGATTGCACTAGGATGTCCTTCGTAAAATCTGCCTTTAAGTACTTACCGAGATGATGTGACAGTTGGCTGAAACAAAATATTATGAGATCTTGAGGATGAACCCTACAGTGACTCTACAATGTCAGATTGGGTGGCTTATGGAGGATGCATTTCAGCATGGGTGGCTTACGGCCAAAGAAAAACATGTTTTGGAATGTAGCACACCCCAAAGTTCCAGTTATTTATTTACTGCCCAAAATTCAAGAATCATTGAAGCAACCTCTGGGACATCCCATTGTGTCCTGTTGCGATTCGTTGTTGGAGCCTCTTTCAGAGTTTCATGATGTATTTTTCAATTTTGCAGCCAGTAGGGTAGACTCTTTCATCTATGACACAACATATTTTGGGGGGAAATTGAATGATCTGGGAGAGTTACCTGCTAAGTCTATCTTGGTAACATTGGATATCACTTCTTTATATACTAATATTAATCAACAACATACTTTTGAAATATTAGAGTCTGTGGAGTTGAATTTACCATCTCGTTTGCCTCATGAGTTTATTTTGTCTTTGCTACATTTAGTATTATTTCAGCAATACTTTTTATATAATGATTTTTTTACCATCAGATTTTCAGAGTAGCAATGGGGGCTTCTGTAGCTCCGTCGATAGCCACCTTATACTTGGACTGGTTTGAGCGTTCTTTTGTTTATGTTGCTCCCATTTTGTTATTTTCTTGACATCTTTTTCATTTGGATGGAGACTGTATCACATTTAGAAGAGTTCATTGAATATCTGAACAACTGTGTTCCTAATATTTCATTTACTCTTACTTTTCACCCTCACCAGATTCATTTTTTGGATGTGACTGTCACAATGGATAGAGGTCAAATTTCTACTTTGTTTTTTTGTAAACCAGTGGAGTGGAACAATTTGTTGAAATATCACAGCCATCACCCCCCAGGGCTTAAAAAAGGCTTGCCAGTAAGCCAATTCTTGTGGATTCGGCATATGTGTTCCTCTGTTGAAATTTTTCAGGTTCAGGTTGTTTTTTTGTACAAGTGTTTTTTGCAACGAGGCTATCCTAATGATGTGCTCCAGGGGGCTTACAAACATGCCTGTTGGGCACACCAAGAGTGGCTTTTGCTGCCTGCCAGTCCAGCCACCGAAGATCATATTGTTTGTGTTTTGCCCTATATGGATCGCTCCTGGTAAGCTCTGGGATGTGCTATCTATTCACCCATGTTTTTGTAATGACCTTTTGTTTTCATTCTTTAGGGGGTCTAACATTCGGTATCTAGTGGTGCTCAATTGGTTGACCCCATTGCCCAGCAGCAGTGACTCTCTGGGTCACTTTAAGTGCAATGTTTGTGAGTTTTATGAGGGTACTTTAGAAGGTCACCAATGGACTCATTTTCCCACTGGTAGAATTTATACCAATTGGTTTATCACAAACTGAGCATGTTATGATATACATAATAGCATGACCCTGTGGACTCTACTATGTAAATCGCATCCGACGTACATTAAAGGTCCGCCTATGTGAACATCGGTCCAAATTGAAAACTATGACAGTCTGAGTGCCAATGGTACAACATCACATTGACTTTCTATTTGGGGTGATAGTCAGGAGTGCCAGATTAATTATAAGGAACAATCCTGAATTTTTCATTTAAAGACTGTTCAACCAATGGGTCTCAATATGGAAATAGACTGGATGTCTCTCATTTAAGTGTGTTTGCATTTGGATGTATTTTGGTCAGTAAGGGTTTCTGTAGGATGGGTCACCTGTTATATTAGGGTGTGGTGTAGGGTTGCCAACATTTTCACCGAGAAAAACCCGACACCTGTGGCTCGCCATGCTCTGTCCATTCCCTGCCCCCCAGTCCCACCCCTGCCCCACCCCCAGTCCCACCCATGCTCCACCCCAGCCCCACCCACAAAAATTACCAAGGGCAAGCCACAAAAAACCCGGCTTTCAAGTGCCGATTTTAAGTCTGCCAGCAGCTGGCATGGCCATATAAAAAATGGCCAGGCCAGCTGAAAAACAACCAGTTGGCAACCTTAGGCCAGACAGCTAGGGTGATCAGGACTTTAAAAAGAAGAAAAAAAAAGAGAGACTGCACTGTGCTTCTGCCCCATATGGATTGAGAGCCGCTGGAGGCAGCATTCTGTGTCAAGGCAGGATTTGGCAGCACTGGATGAGGTTGGGACAGTTGCTTGCTCAGGCCATCTAGGCCCTGAATGTGAGGGAGGAGATGGAGTGGAGGAGTGGCCTAGTGGTTGGGGCAAGGTACTTCAGGCCAGAAGGTCAGGGGTTCAAATCCCACTAGAGAACAGCAACCTTGGTCCGGAAGGACTGGGGTTTCTAGTCCCACAGGTGCTCCTTGTGGTCTTGGGCAAGCCACTTAACCCTCCATAGCCCATGTTCCCTGTAAAATAGTTATCTCCAAGTTATAGTGCCCTGTTCAATGTAATTTCAGTGTGTTCAATGTAAACTGCACTGATGCAGAATAGCACAGTATATAAGAGAATGTAAATAAATAATGGTGCCATGCAGTCAGAGTCACAGTTGCAGCAGCTGTTGCCATGGCATTGTAGTGCAATCAGGAGTGCAGGGGGGAGACCCAATGCTGTAAGCAAGCTGCTGTGAGACAGAAGAAGGGGGCCAGAACTGCTGGCTGACAGTATTGGGAGGGACGGAGAGAGAGACAGAAATCTTTGGGACAAGGCCCAGGTGGAGATTTGGGGCCGCAGCAATGGAGAAACTTGTGGCAGCAGAAGCAGGCTCCCAGAGAGAGCCAAGGGTAGTTTAGAGTCATAATTTTAAAGGAAAACTAAACAGCAGCAGAGCTGTGCTCCATAGAATACAGGAACACAAATAGTGCACAGCAAGGTAAAAATGACCACTGGAGCTCAGGTGGGCTCCAGAGCTTTGGATTATATTCCGGTTGGTGGGCTGAGTATCAGAGTGAGTTCAGGGAGCCACATTTAATAATAAATAATTTATTTAATTTGGACCTCAGGGCTTGTGTCAGGAAGCTCTCACTAGGCACGTGCTGAACCTGCACATTTGCAGTGAGTCCCTAGCATAAGAAGGAGTGTGTACAGGAAGAGGGAAAGTTTGTATGAGGCAGGGCCGTACCAAGTGAAGATCGCGCCCTGTGCAACTTGCACATCGGGCGCGTGCCCCCCCCCCCACCCGCGGAGGGAGAGAAGAGGCATGCCCGATGTGCAAGTCGCCGGCATGCAAAGCAGATCTGGGAAAGATCTGCTTAGCATGCTGGCGAGAAGGTTTAGGGGGCGCATTTTAGCTATCCTGCCATTGCCTGCTGCTGCTGAGAGAAGAAAAAGTGGTGGCAGCAGGCAACGGAAGACAGCTAAAATGTACCCCTTAAGCTTTTGCACCCTGTGCGGCCGCACCGCTTGCACAGGTCTAGGTACGGTCCTGGTATGAGGTGTCTTTAGTTCTTTTTTTTTTTCTTCTTTTTTTTTCCAGTTTTGAATTATTTATTTATGAAATATTTTCAGATATATAATGAAAAATGTAAAAGGGAAAACATCATAACCATACAATAAATGACACCAATAATTATACAAAAAGAAATACAGTTAGTCCACATCAAGGAAGTGAACAGCCAAACGATATCACAGAATAAAAAGAAAAAAGAGTGCCACTTGATTCCTGTAAATATAAGACTCCATTTAACTAATCTTTGAGCTAAACAGGCAAAAAAACAAAACAAAAGGAAAAAAAATAAACTTAAATTTTACTGTCTAGAAATTCTAACAATTGTTCTGCCTCCTGGAAAATATACTTCCGGCCTTGAAACACTATAAAACATTTACAAGGAAATTTTAGATGAAAAGTTGCTTCTAAAGCCAGAACTTGAGGACGAATCTCGATAAAGGACTTACGCCGCTTTTGAGTTACCCTGGAAACATCAGGGAACACCTAAATGGTTTGCCCACAAAATTTTTCATTTTTCGTAAGAAAATGTGCCTGCAAAACTTTAGGTGTCTTTAGTTCTAAACATTTCTAAAATGCTGACAGCTTTTTAAGTCAATTAAATATACAATGCATACAATTTTATATAGTATATAAAATTCTTGAATATGCTAGATAGGGCAGTCAAGTAGGGAGAATTTTGAGACAGTTGTTGCAAAATATCTAGTGGAGTACTTGAGGAACTATTTTCTGGGTGTTGCTGACAGTTGGTTCGGTTGTATCTGAGAAGTGAGTGAAAGTGTGGTTGATAGGAGAAGGCACCTGTTTAATCAAATTATCTCAGTGGAAACATGATTTAATTTTTGAGAAAAGGTTTAAGTATTTCTGTGAGAGTTAAGATGGAGTACTGTGATGGTATGCTTGGGAAGAGTGAATCAACGGCTAGTGTATGTGCGTGGTATGTTTGGTTTAAAACTGCTGTCAGGGAATTTCAATTTATCCTTCCATTCCCTAATCAGAATAAGGGCAGTGTCACAGTTTTCAGTCTGTTGGGGATTAAATATCTCCATACTGAGAGAAATAGTCAGCTTTTATGGTAGTGTTGGCTCCACTTTTAAAATATTAATAGCGGGAAGTCGGAGACTGACCACTTACCAGGCGGTTCCTGCTGTCTGAGCCACTGTGCGGTTGGGGAGAAATGTCAGCGAGGGAGTGAGTCTGCCACAGGCACTGTTCCAGCTACCCCCCTCTCCTTGTGCCTCAGCTTGCCGAGGCCCTAAGGCCACATTAAAGCTAGCCCAGAGGCCCTGATCCAGTGGAAGTGTTTTGATTCCAAATTTTAGTCATGATTTGACTAACCTTTTGGAAGATTCTTCTGATGCTATTCCTAAACGGGCTATATCTTTTATGTCCCGGTTCGTTCAGTAACAGTTCCTTATAGCTGTGTTGTAATGAAGATCACAGGCGCGCTGACTACCTGAACACCGGAAATGTCCTTTGACATCCAGCGTGCCTGCAATCTTCATTACAACACAGCTGCCGAAAGGAAGGAAACAACACTCTTCACTTCGGCGGCTGTAAGGAGCTGTTACCGAACCTGCCGGGAGCCGGGAGCATGCAGGATGTTGTTGGCGCACAACAGCGGACCGCGGACAAAAAGCCGTTTTTTTGCTTTGGCCGCTCCTGATCTCGCAGCCACAGCAAAAAAACGGCTTTTCAAGAGCCAGTTTCTGTTCTTTGCCGGCAGCCGGCCTGGCCACGGAAAAACAGGCCAGGCTGGCTGAAAACCGGCCGGTTGGCAACGCTAGTGTGGTGCTGTCAGCATTTGTTCTTTTCCCAGTGCTATGCTTGAAGTGAGCTGGATGTGAAGTTTGGTGGTGAACTTGACTGACATTCATCTGGATTACAGATAAGTTTTCCTAAGCCCTGAAGCAGTACTGTTTACCTTTGCTTTAGTTCGAAACACAGGTTGTGTCGGCAGCATTTTAGCAGTATTTTTGATTTATGGGGAAAGCAAGCATATTTTTGCCTTTTCAAATTTATAATTAAAATTCATTATTTGGGCAGATCAGGCCTGCTTATTTTTACTTCTGTTGTTGATTCATGTGCAAACTTTAAGCGAGATAAGATTGGGTCAGTTTTCAGACATCCATTTTACCTGGTTAAATTGGTAATCTCCAGGAACAAGCAGGAATGAGTCTTCACATATGGGTATCGTCAGTACCGACGGAGCCTGCGCGGGAACGCTCCCCAGCGTCCAAAAGGAAAGCTTTTGGGAGCATCCCACAGCGCCTGCGCGCTGCCTTCCCGCCTTTCCTAACCGCCTCTCTCCAGTTCTTCTTTTCCGCGGAGCCAGCAGGTCGTGTTCCTGTCACCGCTGAAGAATTTCTTTATTTTATTTTATTTCTTTGGTCGCGAGTCTGCCTTCTCAGTGCTGGACCGGTACCGCCGGTCTTTTCTTTCTTTATTCTAAAAAAAAAAAAAAAAACTACTGTTTTTCCTCACTTCAGTGCATTTTCTTCTTGGCCTTAGGCCTAGAACATTTTTCCTCATGGAAAAGCCCGCTTCTGGTTTTAAAAAATGCACGAAGTGCAGCGGCACTATTTCTGTCACTGACACCCATGAATGGTGTCTAAAATGTTTAGATCCTGACCATTCCATCGCGGATTGTGAGTCCTGTTCCATGATGTCTAAAAGAGGTCTACAGAATCGAGCAGCTAAGCTCAGTACCCTGTTTCCCTCGGATGCGGCTTCGGTTGCATCGACATCTTCCAGAGCTTCTTCTTCCTCACATGAATCTCAGGTAACCAAACTTAAATCCAGACAGTCCTCGAAGGGTAGATCTCCCTCCAAGTATCGAGATGCCTCCGGGCTTGCCCTCGAGGAATCCGCACCGGCAAAATTACCCCGGCGGGAGGTTCCGGCTTCCAAAGCTTTATCTATGGGGTCATAGGTTGACATCGATGGCTCGGCCTCGACCGATCACCTGTTGCCATGTTCTGGGGTACCGGTGGTTCCCACTGGTACCGACATCCAGACATTGGTTGCGTCAATGGATCAGAATATCCTGACCATGCAGCGTGCCATAACGGCATTCATACAAGCTGCGATGCCTTCAGTACCGCAACAAACTCCGTTGCCGGTTCCGATTCCGGCACCGGTACCGATTGCATTGACATCCGCTTCGTGGTCGACTGCAGCGGTACACTGTTCAGTGATGCCCATCGGTACCGATCCGGTACCGATCACTCCCGATGTCGATACCACCCGGTATGCGTATCGGGCCTTGCAGGAGCATCCAGACAGGCGATACTTCGATTCCTCTGAAGACTGATGAGTCAGAGGTTTCTGTCGAAGCATCGGTAATTCATCCTCAGGAGCCCTCTTCTCCAAAAAGAAGAATGTCTCCTCCAGAGGACTTGTCTTTTCAAGACTTCATTAGGGAAGTGGCCAGGGGTCTTTCCATCTCAGTGGCCTCTGAGACAGAGCCTAGAGCAAAAAAATTAGATATTTTACAATATCCTAAGGCTCCTAAAGAGGCAGTCACTTTACCAATACATGAGATTCTTTATGATCACATGTTGGGCATATGGGAGACTCCTCTCACCACTTCCCCTCATTCTCGCGTTCCTCCTTGTCCTGGCTTTCATAAGACTCAGCTCCCTCACCACTCCATTGTGGTGGAGTCTGCTATGAAGAAAATAAAGAGTACAAAAAGGCACTCTTCTGCTCCTCCAGGTAGAGAATGCAGAACCTTAGATGCCTTTGGCAGGATAATTTTCCAGGCCAGTATGCCTGTTTCCAGAATCAACTCCTATAGTCTCTATAAGGGGATGTTTCTAAAAGAGGTTACAGATCACCTGCAAACTTTATCTCCTTTTATTGCAGAAGATAAAAGGGAAGATTTCCTCACCTGGCTCAAACATGCCCAGGATATTTCCAAGTTTTCCAACCGTGTAGCCTTTGACTCTTTTGAAGGTGCCAGTAGCCTCGGCCATTGCCATAGGTGCACGCAGAGTTGCTTGGTTACAAGCTTCTGATTTGGAATCTTGGGTTCAAGATGGACTAGGAAACCTTCCTTGTACAGGTGAAAACCTGTTTGGCAAAGATTGGCAAGCAAAGGCCACCCAAATGGATGCTGAGAATTCTGCTTTAGATAGACTTTCAAAGTCTACTTCTGCTCCTTTTAAGAAAAGGTTGTTCAAAAAAGGCTTTTTTCCCAAAAAATGGAAATATTATTCTGCTTATGGTCAGCAGTCATCTACTACAGGTCGTTTTGCTACAAAGAGACAGCAACAACCGAAACAGGCCAAGCCTAAGGCTGCTAGGACTGCTACGGCCCAACAGCCTCAGCCTACTCAGGGCCTTTGACTTACAACTAGAGAGCTTAGCTTTTCTGGCTCTAGAACATCCAGAGCCTCTCACCATTCCAGGAAGGTTGGCTTACTTTGCTCCCAGAAGGGAACAGATCATAGCAGAGCAATGGACCCTCTCCATCATAAGGGAGGGGTACAAGCTTCATTTCTTAAACCTTCCTCCTCACACCATGGTGAGACAGTTCAATTCTAAGACATCTCTCCTCGACCTTCTGGGTCAAGAGATTACTACCCTTCTTGCCCAAGGGGCAATAGAAGAAGTACCCCTTCTTCAACAGGGCTCAGGGTTCTACTCCCCCTACTTTCTTATCCCAAAGAAAACAGGGGGCTACAGACCCATATTAGATCTCAGAGAATTGAACAAGTTTCTATGCAAGGAGAAATTCAAGATGATTTCTCTCGGTACTCTCCTTCCATACCTTCAGAGTCAGGATTGGCTTTGCTCTCTAGACCTCAAGGATGCGTACACCCATGTCCTCATCCATCCAACACACAGAAGGTTCCTTTGGTTCCTTTATCAAGGAAAGCACTACCAATACAGAGTGCTTCCTTTTGGTCTGGCCTCTGCACCAAGGGTGTTCACAAAATGCATGGCAGTAGTAGCAGCATTTCTACGCACTCTAGGAATATTCATATTCCCATATCTGGACGACTGGCTCATTCGAGCTCCATCCCAGTCAGAGGCCCAGACTTCTCTAACTTGCACAAGGCGTATCCTTCAGTATCTGGGACTTGTAATAAACATTCCAAAATCCCATCTCACCCCTACTCAGTCTCTAGAGTTCATAGGGGCCTTGTTGGATACCACAACTGCAAGGGCCTATCTTCTCCAGGCCCGTTGCCTACACTTGGTGCAGTTAGCCTCACAAATTCAGTTAAAATCCCATTTAACTGCTCGAGAGATGTTACAACTGTTTGGCCACATGGCATCCACTGTGCATGTGGTTCCTTACGCTCACCTTCACATGAGGGCAGCTCAGTGGACTCTCTCCACCCAATGGACCCAGGCATCAGGTTGCCTGTCAGACAAAATAGCAACCTCCAGTCACCTCTTTTGGCCCCTCCAGTGGTGGAAGTCCCCTCAAAATCTGTTGCCGGGGTTCCCCTTTCAACAGGTGTTACCCCAAGCAACACTTACAACAGATGCCTCTCCAAGAGGTTGGGGAGCTCATCTTCAAGATCTCTCCACTCAAGGCATCTGGTCTCTACAGGAGACATCTCTACATATCAACCTCTTAGAGCTCAGAGCAATTTTTCTAGCTCTCAGAGTCTTCCAAACCCTGCTCAGCTACATGACAGTCCTCATCCATACGGACAACCAGGTAGCCATGTTCTACGTGAACAAGCAGGGCGGAACTGGCTCTCTGTCACTTTGCAACGAAGCTCTGAGATTGTGGGCCTTCGCCAGAGAGCATCAGATTCATCTCATGGCAGTGTATCTTCCAGGGGTTCAAAACTCTTGGGCAGACAGACTCAGTCGAGTTCTGCTTCCACACGAATGGTCCCTCCATGGGGACCAAATAGCCAGGATCTTTCGAATTTGGGGAACTCCAGACATAGACTTGTTTGTAAGTCCGTGGAATGCCAAACTTCCCCGATTCTGTTCCAGAATTCCGTGTCAGGGAGTTCAGGCCAGGGATACCTTTCTCCTTCATTGGGGGCAAGACTTCCTTTATGCCTTTCCACGCATTCCCCTAATTCCCAAGACACTCTTCAAATTCAGAGAGACAAGGGGTCCATGATCCTCATAGCTCCACATTGGCCACGCCAGGTGTGGTACCCTCTACTTCTACATCTCTCACAAGCTCCCTCCCTGGACTTGGGTTCTGCTCCAGACCTCCTGTCCCAGGAGGAGGGAACGTTGTGGCACGCAAATCCCCAGTCTCTTCACCTCAGAGCCTGGTTGCTGAAGGCCTAGACCTTCAAGATTTGCATCTTTCTCAGCAAGTGAAGGATATCCTTCATGCTTCCAGAAAGCCTTCCACTAGACGTTCCTATGCTTTTAAATGTAAAAGGTTTACCATTTGGTGTGCAGAGAAGGGTCTTAACCCTCTTGCAATACCTCTGAATTCTTTACTAGAGTATTTGCTGCATTTATCCCATGCAGGCCTTAAAACGAATTCAGTAAGAGTCCATTTGAGTGCTATTGCAGCATCCCTTAAGCCTCTCAATGGACAGTCTATCTCCTCTCATCCTCTTATAGCAAGATTCATGAGAGGCCTTCTTTTGACTAAACCTCCCATCAGACCACCTCCAGTGGCCTGGGACTTGAATCTGGTTCTTGGCCAGCTTATGCAGCCACCTTTTGAACCCTTAGCCACTACCTCCTTGAAATTTCTTTCCTAGAAGGTTATTTTTCTCATTGCAGTCACTTCAGCTTGCCGCATCAGTGAGCTGCAAGCCTTGGTGGCTAATCCTCATTATACAAGGTTCCATCATGACAAGGTAGTCCTCAGGACTAATCCACACTTTATGCCTAAAGTGGTCTCACCTTTTCATCTGAACCAGGAGGTTTATTTACCTGTCTTTTTTCTAGGAACTCATGCTTCAAGTGCAGAGAGGAATCTTCATACCCTGGATTGTAAAAGAGCTCTTGCTTTTTACTTACAAAGGACACAGCAACATAGAAAGTTCTCTCAACTCTTAGTTGCTTTTGATCCCTCTCATTTAGGACTTCCAGTCTCTAAGAGAACTCTGTCCAATTGGATTGCTCAGTGTATTTCTTTCGCCTACCAGAGTAAGAACCTTTCTCTGGAGGGCCATGTCACAGCTCACAATGTGAGGGCCATGGCAGCCTCTATGGCTCATCTAAATTCTGTGTCCATCGACCAGATCTGTTGAGCGGCCACCTGGGCCTCGGTTCATACCTTCACAGCCCATTACTGCTTGGACAAGGACTTCTGCCGGGATGCCTTGTTTGGTCAGGCTGTTCTCAAACACCTGTTCCATACCTAACCAACTCCTACCCTCCATCCCTGGCTGGATGCCTGAGATTCATGGGTGGAGGTAGAGCCCTTCCCAGGGACTCACAACCTGGGTGATCTCCCAGGCATCTCTAGCTGGGGAGTCCCCATATGTGAAGACTCATTCCTGCTTGTTCCTGGAGATAGCACAGTTACTTACCTGTAACAGGTGATCTCTGGGAACAGCAGGAATAAGTCTTCACAACCCACCCACCTCCCCTAGGAGTTGTATCTCTCTATCTTTCTTTCCTTTCCTCACTCTCTCTTTGTCTCAGCTTTAAAACTCGAACTGGAGAGAGGCGGTTAGGAAAGGCGGGAAGGCAGCGCGTAGGCGCTGTGGGATGCTCCCAAAAGCTTTCCTTTTGGATGCTGGGGAGCGTTCCCGCGCAGGCTCCGTCGGTACCAACGATACCCATATGTGAAGACTTATTCCTGCTGTTCCCAGAGATCACCTGTTACAGGTAAGTAAAGCGTAGTTACTCACCTGTAACAGGTGTTCTCCAGGAGCAGCAGGAATCAGTCCTCACATATGGGTGACGTCGGCGCTGACGGAGCCCTCGCGGAGCAATTTTCCCCAGCTTTCACAGAAAGCCTTTGGGAATTGCAGCGCGCATGCGCGGTCGCCTTCCGCCCAAGGGTGCCATCTTAGCCAGTCTGATGACATAGCTAAAAGACAGCATAAAAATTTGCAAAAAAACTTAAGCAGATGATTGCAACTCCACGGGGAGGAGGGAGGGTTGTGAGGACTGATTCCTGCTGCTCCTGGAGAACACCTGTTACAGGTGAGTAACTACGCTTTCTCCAGGACCAAGCAGGAAGTCAGTCCTCACATATGGGACTCCCAAGCTTAAGGCTACCGGAGACCCTAAGCACAAAAATGAGCTCCCTCTAGCTCAGCAGTACAGAAGGAAGGAATCTTCGCTGAATTATTACCCACCGGTAGCCCCCATCCGGGATGGAGGGTAGGAGTTGCTCAAACCTCGAAGAGATTTCGGAGGACTGCCTGTCCAAAAGCACTGTCCCTGCGGGACTCCCTCTCGAGACAGTAATGGACCGCAAAAGTCTGGCTCGAAGACCAAGTAGCGGCCCGGCAGATGTCTGCCAGCGGAACAGAGCGGAGGTAAGCCACTGACGTAGCCTTCGCCCGAACACAATGAGCCGTGACTCGACTTTCTAAGGAGAGTCCGGCTGCCCCATAAGCCCAAGCAATACAGTCAGCAACCCAGATGGACAGAGTACGCTTGGAGACCGGGAGCCCCAATTTATTAGGGTCAAAAGACACAAAAAGCTGAGCAGCTTTACGGTGCTCCCGCGTACGGTCAAGGTAGAAGTTCAATGCCCTTCTACAGTCCAGGGTATGCAGGACTCGTTCAGCTCGGCTGGAGTGAGGCCTGGGAAAGAAGGTTGGAAGTACCACCTCCTGATTGATGTGAAAAGGGGAGACAACTTTTGGAAGAAATTTTGGGTGAGTCCGTAGGACTACCCTATTTTTGTAGAACCGAGTGAAGGGAGGATCAGACACGAGGGCCTGCAATTCACTTACGCGTCTAGCGGAAGTGAGGGCTATCAGGAATAAGGTTTTCCACGAAAGAAAACGCAGAGAACAGGTAGCCATCGGTTCAAAAGGCGGACAGGTGATCCGCTGTAAAACCACATTCAGATCCCAGTCAGGTGCTGGCGGGCGCAGAGGTGGTTTAAGTAGAAGGAGACCTCGGAGAAACCGTGCTACGAGAGGGTCGCTGGAAAAAGGTCTACCGTCCACCGGCACATGGTGTGCTGAAAGAGCACTGAGGTGGACTTTGACGGAGTTGGACTTAAGTCCCAGATTAGAGAGGTAGAGCAGGTACTGCAAGATCACCGACACCGAGCAGGAGAAGGGATCCTGAGACTGCTGTACATACCAAACGGAAAAGCGACGCCATTTAAGGGCGTAGCATTTGCGGGTAGAAGGGCGCCGAGAAGCTAGGACGACCTCTTCCACCTCTGCCGACAGGAGAAGGGGAGCAAGGACTACCCTTTCAGCCGCCAGGCCATTAGGTTGAGAGATCTGAGGTTGGGGTGTAGCAGAGACCCCTGATCCTGTGTCAGGAGATCTGGTTGAAACCCCAGAGGGAACGGATCCTCCGCCGCTAATTGTAACAGGAGTGGGAACCACGGCTGTCTGGGCCAGCGAGGAGCCACCAGGATCATGGACGCTTTGTCCCGGAGAACCTTGAACAGAGTTCGAGAGACTAGCGGGATGGGAGGAAAAGCATAGAGAAGGCTTTCCGACCATGAGAGCAGAAAAGCATCTGCCGCTACCCGAAGGGGATGTGGCTGACGAGAGCAGAAGCGAGGAAGTTGCCGGTTGAGAGGACTGGCAAAGAGATCCATCGTGGGGAGGCCCCACTTCAGAAAGAGTTTCTGAACTACCAAGGGATCCAGACGCCACTCGTGCGGTTGGAGTATCCTGCTGAGTTTGTCCGCCAGGCAATTTTCTTGGCCTGGGAGATAGACTGCCTTGAGAAGAATGCCGTGACTGACGGCCCAAGAGCAGAGCTTCTGAGCTTCTCGGCAGAGAAGGAAGGAGCCCGTGCCCCCCTGCTTGTTTACGTAGAACATGGCAACTTGATTGTCCGTCTGGACAAGGACGGACTGGTGAGAAGTCAGGTGGGAGAAAGCCTTGAGCGCCAGACGAATAGCTCTGAGCTCCAGGAAGTTGATCTGTTGAGCAGACTCCCACGCGGTCCAGAGACCTTGAGTACATGCCCCCTGGCAATGAGCTCCCCAACCCAGGAGGGAAGCATCGGTCGTCAGCACTTGAGCCGGCTGAGGCGACTGAAACGGCATTCCGAGCACCAGGTTCGGCCGATGAAGCCACCACTGTAGGGAAGAGGCCAGCGGTCTGGAGAGGCGCACTAAGTCGGCTAGTCCGCCGGTGGCTTGTTGCCACTGCTGGCGAAGGCACCATTGAGCCGGCCGCATATTCAGGCGAGCATTGGGGGTCACGTGGACGGTGGAAGCCATATGGCCGAGTAGTCTCAGGAAGCGCCTGGCGGAGACCAGTGACTGGCTGCGAAAACGGCCGGCTAGGTCCATGAGCCATTGAGCCCTGTCGAGAGGCAGGAAATCTCGAGCCTGAGGAGTGTGCAGTCTTGCGCCGATGAACTCGAGATCCTGTGAGGGGAGCAAAGTGGACTTTGCGAAGTTTATGACAAAGCCCAAGTACTGCAGAAGAGTCACCGTGCGGTGTGTGGCATTGGCGACTGCCGGAGAGGACGACGCTCTGATGAGCCAGTCGTCGAGGTACGGAAAGACATAGAGGCCGTGAAGCCTGAGATAGGTCGCCACCACCGCGAGACATTTTGTGAAGACTCGCGGTGTGGAGGATAGGCCAAAGGGCAGTACTCTGTACTGGTAGTGATTTCCTGCCACCACAAACCTTAGGTACTGGCGGTGGCTTGGGTGGATGAGGATGTGCGTGTAGGCATCCTTTAGATCCAAGGAGCATAGCCAATCTCCCTGCTGGAGGTAGGGCAGAAGGATTCCAAGGGTAAGCATCTTGAACTTTTCCCGCACAAGGAACTTGTTGAGGTTGCGCAAGTCCAGGATGGGTCTGAGGCCTCCTGTCCTTTTTGGTATTAGGAAATACCTGGAATAAAAGCCTTGACCTCTCAGGTGGTGGGGCACCGGTTCCACAGCCTGGTCCTGAAGAAGACTTGCTAACTCCTGAAGGAGTAAGTCCCTGTGCAGAGGGAGTCGAGGAGGTTCTCCCGGAAAATAAGAGGGAGGGACCTGATGGAAGTGGAGAAGATATCCTTCTCGCACGACTTGAAGCACCCAGGCATCTGAAGTGATGTTGGACCACCTGTGGGCGAAGTGAACCAGCCGGCCTCCGGTGCTGGGAGGAACCAGCTGAGGGGGAGAGGCTATGCTGAGGAAGTCAAAAACCCCCACCCTGCTGAGCAGGGGCTGGTGGTGCAGGCTTGGGGGCTTGCTGCCTACGGGACCCGTTACCCCGTCCCTTGGCCTGCTGACCCTGTTGGGGAGCTGGAGGGGCCTGATATTGGGGGTAGTGTTTATAGGCAGCCGCCTTTCTCGGGTAAAAGGACTTCTTTCCCGAGCCCTTCTTTTTCTGGGAAGGGGCGGAGGTCTTCCTAGAAAGCCTGGTCCTGGTGAGAGTCTCCGTCTCGATTTGTGCAGCCTTTTCAGCCATGGGCTTGCCAAAGAGGTTCTCACCTCTGCAGGGGACATCGACCAACTTGTCCTGCACCCAAGGTTAAAGGTCAGACGACTGAAGCCAAGCCTGTCGGCGGGCACCGATGCCAGCTGCGGCCACACGAGCCGATGCTTCAAAGCCATCATAGGCTGCTCGGGACATGAATTTGGAGCATTCCCGTATACCAGTTGTTAAGGCTAGGAACCTCCGCAAAGGTTCCTCGGACAGTCCAGCGGAGAATCCGGCTAGCTCTTTAGCCAGGTCTCGGAGATACATGCCCATGTATAGCTGGTAGGTCTGGACACGACAAGCCAGCATAGAGCCCTGGAAACACTTCTTACCAAGGCCATCCAGGTTACGGGCCTCCCTGCCAGGAGGCACCGAGGAGTGCATTTTCTGGCTCTTAAGCCTATGCATGGCCGATTCCACTACCATGGAATGGTGTGGCAACTGTGCTTTTTGGAAGCCAGGACTCTTGCGGACTCGATAGATGGAATCGACCCGCTTGCTCAATACCGGCGACGAGGCCGGACTCTCCCACATGTGGAAGAGTAGTCGTTCCAGCATGGGAGGCACCGGTACAGTAAAGTGCTACCGGGCGGGAGAGTCGTACTGAAGGGCGTCGAACTCTTCGGCTCGAGGCTCCTCCTCGGGATCCGCAGGGAAGGCCAAAGCCTTGGCCATATCCCTGACAAAGTCCGAGAACCGGGCATCCTCCGGAGGGGACTGTTTCCGAGGTTCGGACTCAGGTGAGTCCGAGGGGACACACCGAGTCCGAAAGGAATCAGGTGACTCCTCCTCTTCAGACTCCCAGACCGACTCCGAGGAGGAATCAGTGGGGTTGGCTCGGGCAGGCGGAGGCGTCGGCCGCCCCGACGCCAAGGGAGTCGGCGGCGACGACCTCGGTCCCGAACGGGAGGCCGAGGGTGACCTCGACCGAGGATCGACTCGAGTTCGCATGGACTCGAGGATCGGCTCGGTCTCCGGGGTCGACTTAGACGTCGACGTCCCGGCGGTCGGGGCAGCGGCACCAGCGAGGCTAGCGATCAGTGCCCGCTGCTGGTCCATGAAGGCAGATAGTCTGCTCTCCAAGGCCGTCAACCTGAGTCCGACCTCAGGTGACCCAGCAGCCCCCGACTCGGGCCCCGACGGCGTCGGGCCCGACGTCGGACCTCTTGGAGGCGAGTCCAGAAGGACCACAGGACTTACCCGAGCAGGCAACTCCGACTCCAGGCGAGGTCGCTTCGGGAGGTGCTCCTTCTCCAAAGACCCGGGACGGCTGTCGGGGCTATGCGACCTGGCCCTCGCGGAGCCAGGAGTGTCCACCGATGCCGCCCTCGCGGGTTTTGTCTTCCGTCGATGGTCTCCGGAGGGAGAACCCCTGTCGGAGGAGCTTCGGCGATGGTCAGAGCTGGAGCCCCTGGATGCCGAGGCCTCCGACGAGGTCCGGGTACGGCTGGGGTCAGCGAAGATTCTATCCCGCTGATGCCGCCGACTCCTCAATGCTTTGGAGGACATTTTGCCACAGGCTCCACAGATCATTTCTTCATGATCCGGGCCCAGGCAGCGGAGGCAATTATCGTGTGTGTCAGTGAGTGACATATTTCTGTCACACTGACCACACCGCTTGAAACCACTGGCAGCCATCGGGGGAAAAAGGGGCCCTGCAAGGTCAAAGGACCGGGCTGCCAGCGAAAAAACCGAAAACGAAACTGACCAAAATCAGAAAAACCGAAAAATAAGAGAAGGACTCGCAACGGCGTCGCGAGTCCGGGCAGGAAAACGACCGGCGTCGAACCAAATTGAAAAACGAGAAAACTCACGAAAATCAACTTTTTTAGCGGGGACACGACGGGTACGTCTGTAGGGCTCCGCGGAAAAAAGAAGACTGGCTAAGATGGCACCCTTGGGCGGGAAGGCGACCGCGCATGCGCGCTGCAATTCCCAAAGGCTTTCTGTGAAAGCTGGGGAAAATTGCTCCGCGAGGGCTCCGTCGGCGCTGACGTCACCCATATGTGAGGACTGACTTCCTGCTTGGTCCTGGAGAACTGTGCTTTATTTACCCAGACAAATGATTCCTGAAAATTGCTTCCACATGTAATAGGAAGAAGAGCATGCTCTGCAGCAGGGCTTAAATCCTCAGAAACTATTTCCTAGAGCTCCCACACTCCCTGACAAATTGTTCCTTAGGGTAGGGGGTTCCTTGTATAATCAAGTTACCTTGGGGGCTCTTCATGCCGTCCTTCCCATCACACAATGCCAACATTGGCATCTTCAGAACTTGTGGGCTGGATGTGCCGATTTTGTGCCTCACAGCACAGCCAGCCTGTGAACTTTGAAAATGCTTCCATCGTTAATGAAAACATTTGCCAGAACAGAGGTATGGATTGCTCCAACTGAATGTAAGTCCTGCTTTGCAGAGTAGAATTTGTGATCTGTTCGGGGTCTTGAAGGACACCTAGGCAGGAAACACACATAGATGCATATGTTGCACCTATTTATAAAGGCCACATGTGTGACTGTGCCTTTAAAAAAACAGCTTACCCAAAAAGTCTTGTGCAAAGTTATACCTCTTATGTTTCTCTTTAGCATTTGTCATAATACACACTGGCTAAAAAGGTCCATTGTACATTGTAAATAATGCAGACTATTCAAACATGCCCCCTTAGTGGTTAGTATGCTGACCACTATGATATTACATTGCTTGTTGTGACTGAATAGGGTGGTAAGGGCATGCCACAATCCTTGGGGTATGTAATAGTATATCCAACTCGCTTTCTCCACTGAAGTAGCCACATTTCAGAAGACTAAGACTACGCAAAAAAACAATGTCCCTATCCCAAAAGATCTCTAGAGATTGGGGTGACATAATTTGGGTGCTGTTGAGTAAATTGCTAGCTTAAAGAACATCCAAAAAATCCATTGGCACACACTCAAGTATAACAAAAAATAATAATAATATATAAATTTGTAAATTTTTGTGTATCAGCTTCTATATCCAAATGCTGCTGTACTTCACACTGGTTATTCTTAATGTCGGAAGGTCTCAGTATTAACAGGCCGGTGTTCACCGTGACACAAGATCACAAACACCAATACTCAATGCCCTTTTCACATCAATGACCTCCCACACAGAATCCCCAAACTAATCAAAAGAAAAGCCGCAAGAAATGAACTTAGCTTGCAAACAGTTTAGCTTAACGCGGTCTTTTCAGCCCCAACGCCTCAGTTAAGCGCTAATGAGCGTTTCGCCAATAATGTTGCTTCTTCAGGGAGACAACTAAAAACATAAACATATAGCAATCATTATCAAATACATCCATCCAAAAACACATATAACTAATACAACAAGTTAAAAACACTCTCACTCACCCCAACACATCAGGGTGTTGCACATTAAACAACCAGCTGAATATCCAAACAGCACTGCTTCAACCAGCCCACCAGCTTCACACCAACGTGCATGCACCCATCACGCTTCAACTCCCTTTTTCTAGCATATCCTCTCTGATTGCGTCATCACACCTACAAGTCAGCTAACTCCATCCCTAATCTTAAACTGACAAGCACTAATAACTCAAATGCATCTACCCCACTCGATCTGAGCATTCAAACCTTCTGGAGCCACAGTACCAACTGTAAAAATCCACCTCTGCTCACATAACACTAAAGAATGTTCCCTGGAACGACCTTCTCTGCCCACTAACACCTGATCAAGACAAAAACATTGTAACTCCGAAAATGAATGACCCTTCTCACAACAATGTAATACTATTGGAGCTTCAAGCACCTTGCAAGAAATCCTACTCTTATGTTCTAAAATACGCTTCCTAAATGATCTATTAGTTTTACCTATATATAATAATCCACACGGGCGCAAGATACCATATACTACTGAGCAAGAGCCACACGAAGTGGGTTTGTTTGAATCACAGTGGATATCCAGATCCCCATTTGTGTCTAATATTAAGTTGTGGAGCCGTTTTATCGATGATGTGTTTGTTCTGTGGGATGGCTTTGAAACTTTTTTTCAGGAGTTTCTAGTTTGGCTTAATAATTGTGATAATAATATTCATTTCGCGAGTACTTTTAATAACAATGAAATAGTATTTTTGGATGAACGATTTGGAAGGGTTTTAATAGCTGGATAACCTCTGTACATAGGAAACCCACTGATAGAAACACGTTTTTGCACTATGATAGTGCGCACCCTCTTTGATTACGGGATAGTTTACCTTTTTCACAATTTGTGTAATATCGGAAGAATTGCTCTGATGATCAAGATTTTCGGCAACAATCTAAAACCTTGGCGAAAGGGTTCTTTGCAAGGGGGTATACCAAGAGGGTTGTCCAGAAGGCTTTTAGGAGGGCATCGTTTAGTAATAGGGCCTTGTTGTTGACCTCCCATAAGAAGACTGATCATGATGATGAGGATCAAATAAATTTAATTTCAAAATATTCTCCGTTTAGTTTTCGGATTCAACGTAGTATTAAGACACATGAAGGTGATTAATATTATTCCAGGTTTAGAGGAAAAATCGATTAGGTGTGTATGCAAACAGCAGTGTAACTTGCAGGATTATTTATATCCCCTCAGTATTACGCCCCCTGGGTAGATCGGGTGTGGAGCAAGGTCATGTTTCTTGTGGGAATTGTTCAGTATGTGATGTGTCTAGCAATATTTCCCATCTGACCTATAGAGATAAGCTTTTTAGATTGAAAAAACACACTTAGTGTGGCTCTTGCTCAGTAGTATATGGTATCTTGTGCCCGTGTGGATTATTATATATAGGTAAAACTAATAGATCGTTTAGGAAGCGTATTTTAGAACTTAAGAGTAGGATTTCTTGCAAGGTGCTTGAAGCTCCGATAGCATTACCTTGTTGTGAGAAGGGTCATTCATTTTCGGAGTTAAAATGTTTTTGTCTTGATCAGGTGTTAGTGGGCAGAGAAGGTCGTTCCAGGGAACATTCTTTAGTGTTATGCGAGTAGAGGTGGATTTTTACAGTTGGTACTGTGGCTCCAGAAGGTTTGAATGCTCAGATCGAGTGGGGTAGATGCATTTGAGTTATTAGTGCTTGTCAGTTTAAGATTAGGGATGGAGTTAGCTGACTTGAAGGTGTGATGGTGCAATTGGAGAGGATATGCTAGAAAAAGGGAGTTGAAGCGTGGTGG